>JBBPBK010000242.1:0-385379 GCA_039720395.1 Liquidambar formosana
AGGATATAAAGGTTTGTTAGCATCCTCAAGTAACTTTTCAAACAACTTAGGATCACTAGTATAATTATCATGGGCAGCTTGAACCATTTCTATAGTACTCAATACATCGTCTGAAGTACACTCCTCAAATTGTGCATTTATACTTGGCGGTGCCCCACTATAAGCTGCTTCTCCATGCCAAATCCATGTGCGGTAACTTTTATCAACACCATTGGAAAATAGATGAAATTTTATCTCATTAGGAGTATGGATTTTCACATTCCCACAATCTAAGCATGGACAACGTATGGAATTAGGATTACTCGCATGACGTATTGCAAATTATAGGAATTGCTCAACCCCCTCATCATATTCCCTTGATAGTTGATCCATGGACATCCAAGCTTTATCCATTATGAATCAATCCAACTAACTTCCTCCTATAACACAAAATGCTTTACTTTAGATGATAAAAAAACACAGATTCATTGTCTTATCATTTTAGAAAGTTTTTACAAAGGTCAAAACATAATGCTTGTTTTCTACATTTTGTACAATTATCATTCTTGTCGAGGACAATTGAATTACAATTCTTCAATCACTAACCTTCTTCTAATTTGCACTAAAAAAAATTCTAAGGGGTAGGTTAATAGGCAAAGCTTGACTCAATTGGTAGATGAGAAACTGTTTGACTACTACCACAAACCTCCATTAGCTATTTAGCACCCCAAGAAGATAAAAATACCTTCTTCTTTTTTAAATAAATAAATAAATATATACTAATACTACCGCAACCTCAAGGAATAACAATCATAACTCATGACAATTATAAAATCAATGTTATCATTCTTGTTAAATTTAAACCATTATAAACTCCATGTGTACCTTCAGTGATTTGAATTATCAATGAGACACGAGCAAATTAAACATAAAAATGAACTTTCCACTAATGAGGAATATGCCTCCCTTCTCTTATTTGAGACCCCTGTTGGTTAAGCATCCAACAATAGGCATGTTGGACTCATAATCCATACCCATTTGTACCCATGTTGTGTCCAATAAGGACAATTTACAAATTTTGTTGAAGTTTCCATGTAATAAATGATTTGAAAATAAAACGAGTATGGAATCTGTGGAGTTCAGGAAAAAAGAAAATATCAAACAGAAAACAATTTGGTAAGCTTTTCTATTTGTCATAGAGAAAAAATCAAACTAATACAAAAGATCATATCAGACCTTGCTCAAAGGGACACCAAGCTGGATCCTCACCAAAATACTGGGACAAGGAATCTGCACTTCTTCCCTGCAAGCCAACGAGAGGACTAAGGACTGACATCAACAATAAACTGCATACTTATAACAATGAACACCTAATGGTATGACGAGGGCTCACCACTTCAGATTACAAGGAGATGAGCGACCTTACTTTAGCTTCAACAGTAAGAAGGAAATTCTTTAAAACCTGAAAATGTAAAAAGTTCAACTATCCATGCTTTTGAAAAACATGTGTGGAAACAATAGACATATGTTAAAAAGGAAGCGAATAATAAATATTAGAAAATATCACATCCCAAATCGTCATTAAAAAAAAATGTCGCATATAAATATTGATACAAAATTTAAATGCAATGGCCAAGCATTTAGGGGAGAAAAAAAAAAGTCCTACGCACCAACTAACTCATAAAAATACCGTCAGTTCAAGAAAGGAAAGAACTATGAGCAATGCCAAAGTTAGCTTGGAGCCTTGGATTCAAACTCATCATGTAGTCATTCCAAAAGTGTAGCTCAATTTCCATTAAACACTTGGAAATTGACATGACTGATAAAATAAACATAAGAATATGGAATCTATTGTCCCTTTTCAACAGCTCAAAGAGAGAGAGAGAGAGAGAGAGAGAGAGAGAGCGAGAGCTGTCCATCTTTTGCCCCCCATTTTTATCTTGGCTTCTTTGAAGCCCGAAGGCAATGTGTTCATGGGAAAACAAGACCCAAAAAAGGAAATATATATATATATATATATATATTTCCCATTAAGCCTCATGCAGAATATAAATGGTTAATTGAGTTATAAATAAATATGATTTAAAACGACCTGGACATTTATTTAGCATGCGGGAAAGGGAGGACATCAGGAAAGAGAGGGCTAGCGGAGGGATTTTTTTTTTATTTTTTATTTTTTTTTATCAACGAAAAAATTATATATATTAAGCAAAAAGAAGGCAAGCTACACCCAACAAAAGCACAGCACCAAAAAAAAGAAAAAATACCAACACCCAAACCCGATAATCAACTATAAATCTGGATTATAGCAACCTGAGATGGAATCAATAAGGAGATATGAAGATATGGCTCTTTTAATTCCATATGAGGTTCTTTCTACCTCTACGTCTCAGCAGTAAGAAGGAAATTCTTCAAAACCTGAAAATGTAAAAAGTTCAACTATCCATGCTTTTGAAAAACATGTGTGGAAACAATAGACATATGTTGAAAAGGAAGCGAATAATAAATATTGATACAAAATTTAAATGCAATGGCCAAGCATTCAGGGGAGAAAAAAAAATGTCCTAAGCACCAACTAACTCATAAAAATACCGCCAATTCAAGAAAGGAAAGAACTATGAGCAATGACAAAGTTAGCTTGGAGCTGTGGAGTCAAACTCATCATGCAGTAATTCCTAGTGACTTTAGTGTTAAAGTTCAATTCGTCTAGGGCTTTATTAGAGTAACAAGGGGTAGGATTTAGTGCGTTGCGGTGGTTCGATATTTTTACTTCTATCATAATCTTGCGCCTCATTCTTGAGTCAAGCTCATGATTATATGGACACACAGCCCGAAATTAATGAGAAGATGAGAGCAATTCTTGTGGATTGGTTGATAGAAGTTCATAACAAGTTTGAACTAATGCCCGAAACTCTCTATCTCACCATAAACATAGTTGATCGGTTCCTTTCAGTAAAGACTGTTCCCAGGAGGGAATTGCAGTTAGTGGGCATCAGTGCCATGCTTATGGCCTCCAAGTATGAAGAAATCTGGGCCTAGAGGTCAATGACTTTGTGTGCATCTTGGATAGAGCTTATACTCATGAATAGATATTGATCATGGAGAAAACTATACTGGGTAGGCTAGAATGGACCTTAACTATAGCCACGCCTTATGTTTTCCTTGTTCACTTCATCAAAGCCTCTATTCTCGATCAGGAAATGGAGAACATGGTTTATTTTCTAGCTAAATTAGGCATGATGCATTATGCCAATATAATGTACTGCCCATCAATGGTTGCTGCCTCAGCAGTCTATGTTGCTTGATGCGCCCTAAACAAGAGCCCAGTGTGGAGCAATACACTTAAGCTGCATACGGGGTTCTCTGAACCATAGCTGATGGATTGTGCTAAATTACTGGTGAGCTTCCACTCGATGGCTGTGGAAAGTAAGCTGAAGGTTGTGTACAGAAAGTATTTAAATCCTGAGCGACAGGCTGTTGCATTGCTTCCACCAGCCAAAACTCTCTTGGATGCTGCTGCTGTGAGGACCACGGTATAATCACATTTGCTTATATGTGGGAATGGTGGTTCTATGGGTGTGATCAGATCATTGGATTGTAATGATCTTCAGGTCGGGGGGGGGGGGTTTGTCTCTTGTTTGTTGGCATCTAACTAATACCAATGGGTTCTTATGTTTTTCTTCTGGATCAATCACAAAGGCATATTTTTTCGTTGTAAGTTTGTGATTTTTGACAGAATTTTTAACTCAATTTAATGATTCAAAAACAGAAAAAAAAAACCATTAGGGGAGAAAACTAAACCAGCCAACTCAAGATTGGCATGATCTTAATTAAGTCGTGCTCAGGCGGTGGTTTTCAAGCTCAACTCACAAAGACTGGAATAATCAAAACGCAGCAAAGCAAAAGCGCAAAAACAAGGGCTATAAGTGACAAGAGATAAACCAAAACGCAATCTTGGATCAGAGGAGCAGCAAAGCAAAAACGCAGCAAAGCAAAAAACAGCAGAGGAAAAACAGGGGCTATAAGTGACGAGAGATAAACCAAAATGCAGCTGAAGAAACACTAGGAGAATTGACGCCAAGGAAATCTCACAGCCAAGCCCCAAATTAAAACCAGAAAGCAACTGAAAACCCAACTTTATGCCTTTATATAATTAAAACCACATGTGTCATATCCTTAGAAAATCCCGAAATTAAAACCCCCCAAAACCCCTGCAAATCTTAAATACCCTTTATAATTCCAGCTGAAACATTGTCTCAAACCAATGAAAAAATAAAACCCAACCCAAACACCCAAGAACATTATTGAATAATATATGGTGTACAATGAATCACACCAAACCCCAACCTGAAACATTGTCTCAAATCGGCATGCAGATTTGCTTCCGATCTATGTTGGCATGTAGATATACATGTAACTGTACATTGAGAAGCAAATCTGCAGATTTGAATAGATCTAGACAAATCGAGAGAGAGAGAGAGAGATATACCTTGGACGAACTCTGGCGAGGCCAGCAGCAGCTTCTAGCTAAGTGAATCGCAACATTGTCGGCATGAGTGAGGCAAATGGAGATGCTGACGACAACGATAAGGGCGACGACAACAGTGAGGGTGGCCTGGGCGACGGCAAGGATGAGGATGGCCTGGCCTGGGCGACGGCGACGGTGACAATGAGGGTGGCTTGGCCTGCGCGACGGCAACGGTGAGGGTTTTGGTGCTAATGCGTGACAGCGTGAGGCTTTGTGAGAAAATGAGGGATGGAGAGAGAGAGAGAGAGAGAGAGAGAGAGAGAGAGGAAAAAAAAAAAGGTAGGTTGTGTTAAAAGAGGATCAGGGAGTTAGAGAAAAATTGACACGGGAGGACAGTGAATTTGATGACTGTTGTGAACCCCGGAAATTGGGCCCACAAGGGATTGAAAGAAAATGGATTTGAAAAAGAAAAAGGAAAGGAGTCGCCACCTTATTTTTTAAAGGAAACAAGGAAAACCCTAAAAATAGTTTGTTTTAAGAAAACAATTTGAATGACTCCATAAAAAAAGGAAAGGCAAAAACCAATCTTTTGAAAACCAAAGAAATCGGGGATTCGGAGGCTAAGTTATGACATGGGAAGGTTCTAGGCAAAGCCTATAGGCACCCATGTCACCCTTTCGGTCTCTCAGTTCATTTGGGCTAAATTAAGATCTTTCCCATACAAAAATCAGCAAGTATATCATCACAAGAATTGCATGCATATCATATATTTCATTCATCCATCCATGCATAATAAGCACATAAAAACAGAAAAAGAAAAAGAAGAAAAGAAAACAAAAATAAACCTAGGATGCTTGGATCCTAGAACGGACTTGAGCCTCACGAAGAGCGCCTACGTACCATGCAACGAAATACATGGATCAAAGTCCACGTAGTTCGATTAGAATTAGGGTTGAATCCTAATATAAACCTATGGTAAAAACCCTAGGTTTCCTTATTTGAATCAAAAGAGTTGAATATGATAGAAAGTTTGATTTTAGGAAAGAAATCCACAAAATGGAAACTTTAATAAAAACCAGAATTTTATTTATGAAGGAAAGCTTTGATTAAACCATAGGATCATATTAAAAATTAACCTTAGATAGGGAGAAGAGAAGGGATAAGGAAGAAAGGTGAATTGGGGCACCTTCACACCCACTTACCTGAGCGCAATTAGCTCCAAGCATTAGCTATTTCAGACTTGAGCAGCCCTATTTGCCATAGGACAAATACCACACCTATTTGCACCCTTACAAGTGCTCAAAACCATGCGAAAACACTAACATGCAAATCTGGACAGAATAGTATTGTGACCTAAAATCATCCACTAAGCATGCCAATAGCAAAAACAGTGAACAATAATAAGTCCTAACATATTCCTAGAACCATATCATGCATAAAAACCCTAAAACATACTAACATGCATGCAAAACTATCATGTTTACTCCATATGAAAAACATATACAGCAAACACGAAGAAAAACCAATAAAAAAGTCTACTTTATCATGCTATATGAAAACAAACACGAAACAATGACTCTAAAACCCTAAACTCACAAATATGCTTAAAAACATACAAAACATACTTTAATCATGCTAAAACCAAACTAAACAGAAATTAAATCATGCATATTAACTAACTAAAGCAATATAACATGATGAAAATCCTAACTCTAACATGCAATGACACTAATCCTAGCACAAGGACAAACAGGAGCACAAGAATCATAACTATGCATTAAAAACCTAAAGGACAGCCCTAAAGCATGCTAAACAGTAGATAAAAAATAGATATTCCATGTATATTAACTAGCTAGAGTGTTAATACATGATAAAAAAGTTACCTTTAACATGCAATAAGCCTAACCCATATGAAAACCTAGTTTAAGCTTGAATAGAGAAGGAGAATACCTTATTCTTTCTCAAACACTCAAGTATTAATGCATAAAGTGGCTCCCCTTGTGTTTGTAATTGTTCGTGGCTCCTCAGGTCTTTAGAGTGAATCAAACCAACACGAATCCTCCTCTTTGTCAAAGTGGTATTACAGCAAAGAGATCAAAACTCACTCAACTTTGAAAAGAAATAGAAAACAAAAAGAGAACAAGAGAAAAGAAAAGTGATTTTCGTCACTTTGCAGCAGCAGCAACTTCAATCGCGTTTTTGGGTATGAAAACGTTGGATTTGGACAAAGCTTGTGAAATACAAAGTTGTAGAGAATTGAATTATCTTTCTAACAAGAATAATTTCATCAAATTCTGACTTCGGATGAAAAAGTTATGATTAAAATACGACTGCTGGTTTTCAAAAAATCTGCTGCTGAATTATGACGAATTTCACTCCCTCCAAACCCTCTTCTCCTCCCCCTTGTTTAAAGACATTAAGAGAGTATTTATAGCTGAAATCTGGAGTTTCCCTTTCCTTCCTGGACTAGGTTTCCTTGGAGAATAATCAAAAGGTATTTTATAATGATAAAAGACTTCTAATCTGAATAGGAAAAGGAAATTGTCTTTTATAAAAATTGGGAGACTGACCGCTAACACGCATGCACATGTATCGTATGTGCGTACACACACTCATCACATACGTACACGTGTTAGTGTCATGATAAAAATGGCTAATTTAATAAAATAATTTTCTTTTCATTTTAACCAAAAATCTCATGCTGTGATTCGCACTAATTCTTCAAGGATAATCCGTAAGTAACCACACTAAACTCATCATCAGGCCATATCAAAATTGAACTTCATGAAACACTTTTGAGGGTAAAATGATGACTAATGAAAGTCAATTTGAAAAGATTTGGTTGGTAATTGTGAGTCAATTAGAGCTAACCCAAGGAAGGGTCAATTAACCAACTTGAACTACATCGAGCCATTTTAATCCCGAGCCATTGACTTACCAAATTGAACCTAGAAATACCTCTTATGCATCCATATGAACTCCAATTGACAATTTGGAGATCATTTCAAGATCAAATGAAAAGTTTGGGACTTAAAAGACGATTATGCCCCTCAAGTCACAAAAGCTCTTATTATCCCTCAAGATCAACTCCAATTTGAACCAAAATTCATATCCATTGTCCTTGTGACTCTAGAAAACTAATGCAAGTGACTAGACTCAAAAACAAAACAAAAACATGCATGAAATGATGAGCCCTAGTAAGGTGGTGCAAAAATGGGGTGTGACAACTGTTTTTTAAAAGTAGTCATCTTTTGTGATGATGTTTTTAAAAACCAGTCATCTTTGTTGTTTTAAAGATGACTGTTTTAAGTTGGAACTTAAATACTAGTCATCTTTTGATCTTAAAAATCAAAAGATGACTGGTTTTTTAAAAAAGGTCATCTTTTTAAATTCTAAAAGCGTCATCTATCAACCTTTTTCTTGTAGTGTCTGTTGGGAATCGAACAAGAGGGAAAAATTGAAGTGCGGAATATAAAAATTTTTCCTACGATTCCACAGCCCATGAATCTAACTATGCATAACACAAAATCAAACCCTAACTACAAAGAGGGTTAGAACACTTACAGAATTTTTGTCTTCTCCTTTTTGCTCCAAGCTTTGATTCCGGACAGCGGTGAATGAGCAGCCCAAGTATGCTGCCTCCAACGGTATCCACACCTAGCTAGAGCTTCAAGTCCTTTCCTCCTTTTCCTTGTTGTTGCTAGTGTAGGAGAAGAGAGGAGAGAGAGAGAGGGAGGCTAGAAATTCTGGCCAGCCCTTGGGGAGCCTCCAAAGTATGATGTCATCACATCATTGTGTGGCTTATATATCCACACTATAGGGCTGGCCATGAGGGGGATTTCTAACCCTAAAATGTTTTGTGTAATTACTCTTAATTACACAATAACCCCTCTAGTTTATATCAAATACAAACTAAGCCTTTAAGAACTTTTCTTTTATTCACTTATGCCCTTTCTCTCATAGACCTTAAAGCTCTTCTTGCATGATTAGTGTGTGACCCATTGGGTTCACATCATTAAGTAGTAGGAATAGCACGAGGTGTGCACAATGGAACACTTTCCATTTAGGGTCTAATTGGAACTCCTTCCAATTCCCTAATTGATTATAACTCATTTATATCAATTAGGGCTTCTACTAACCATGAGTAACACCTAGCATATGGCTTATGGTGTGGTCCTTAATGAGGTGAATAGTCATTTACAAAGAACCCTTCTGTTATAGTTTATAGGTTACAATTGCATCCTTCCTTCAACACAATGTCTCCAATTGAACTAATAGGACATGGAAGTCTGTCAAGTCCCTAGTTCAATTACTTTATACTCATTCATAGATATCAGCTCATTGATGAACTCATGGAAACTCTTTTCCACATTCATCCTACCATGGCCATGGATTTAATGAGTTATATTATGAATGCTATATGAGACATTCTCTCTCTTTTTCCTGAGAGTGATGGATCCCTTGTTGATCACTCACATACCTTCATACACATAGCAGTAGGGCCAATGAACACCTTTGCAGACCCTTGAATAGGATCTGCACTTAATGTTATCAAACTTCTAAAGCTACATGCATAAGACAACTATGGTGTCTCAGGTCTAAGGATTACTTGTACCACTATAACAATGAGAAACTGATTGACAGGCAGGATAAAACTCCATTCAGTTTATCTCATATCTTTGGTCACATTCAATGTACCTATTCTCGTAATAGGCACCCACTTGTTGGTTGTAGTGTCTCCACACAAATAGCTTGAGACTAGCTATCCTCCTATAGAGTCAACCTAACAAGTGCTAGTCCTATGGTTCATTACTGTCCATCATAGTGAACCTTCAACTAGGAATGCTTTAGGAGTTTAGTACAGAGATATATCTATAGTCTCAAAATTACAACTCTTTGTAATTCCATATTCTCAACTCTAACTCCATGGACATATTATGTAAATATAAATGATGCATATAAACATAATAGAATAAGCCCTTTTATTAAATCAATAATAAATGTGACATACATAAATGAAATCAAATGATTGTTCCTAATCCCTAAACAATCATCTCTATGATTGGCTCTAGGGCATAATCCTAACAGTGTCATCTTGCATGATCAATGTGTGACCCATTAGGTTCACATCATCAAGTAGTAGGAATAGCACGAGGTGTGCACAATGGAACTCTTTCCATTTAGGGTCTAATTGGGACTCCTTCCAATTCCCTAATTGATTATAACTCAGGCTTCTACTAACCATGAATAACACCTAGTATATGGTTCATGGTGTTATCCTTAATGAAGTGAATAAGATCTTACATAGAACCCTTCTGTTATAGTTTATAGGTTACAATTACATCCTTCCATTTACACAATGTCTCCAATTGAACTAATAGGACATAGAAGTCTGTTAAGTTCCTAGTTCAATTATTTTATACTCATTCATAAATATTAACTCAATGATGAACTTATGGAAACTCCTTTCCATATTCACACTGCTATGGCCATGGACTGAATGAGTTATATTATGAATGCTATATGAGACATTCTCTCCCTTTTTCCTGAGAGTAATGGATTCCTTGTTGATCACTCATATGCCTTTATACACATAGCAATAGGGCCAATGAACACCTTTACAGACCTTTGAATAGGATCTGCACTTAGTGTTATCAAACTTCTAAAGCTACATGTATAAGGTATCTATAGTGTCTCAGGTCTAAGGATTACTTATACTACTATAACATTGAGAAACTGATTGATAGGCAGGTTAAAACTCCATTCAATTTATCTCAAATCTTTGGTTACATTCAGTATACCTATTCTATTAATAGGCACCCACCTGTTGGTTGTAGTGTCTCCACACAAATAGATTGAGACCAGCTATCCTCCTATAGAGTCAACCTAACAAGTGCTAGTCCTATGGTTCATTACTGTCCATCATAGTGAACCTTCAATTAGGAATGATTTAGGAGTTTAGTACAGAGATATATTTACAGTCTCATAATTACAACTCTTTGTAATTCAATATTCTCAACTCTAACTCGTTGGACATATTATGTAAATATAAATGATGCATACAAACATAATAGAATAAGCCCTTTTATTAAATCAATAATAAATGTGACATACATAAATGAAATCAAATGATTGTTCCTTTATCCCTAAACAATCATCTCTATGATTGGCTCTAGGGCATAACTCTAACAGGTTTTTCAAATCTGGTACTATAGCCGAATGCCTCCCCTCCCATTCTTCTTCTTCTTCTTCAAATCCCAACTTGCTTTATGAAGACCAGATTTTTTCCAATACAAAATATTAGTTGCACAGTAACAACATACTGTTCCATATTAAAAAAACACCATAATGGATGACAATATCATCATACTATTTGAAACAAAAAATATGAATTCCAATGTATACATACTCAAAACAGTACTATAGATAGTAAAATGATACTTTTGGCGAAGGTGATGTGTGCTTTGAAAAATTTACACAGGCAACAGTAACAGTTTACTCTTCTGTGCTTTGAAAAATTTACACAGCCAATAGTAATAGTTTACTGTTGTGTTCTTTGGAAAATTATAGACCACATAATAACAGTAGAACCTTCAATCCACCACCGTCCCTTTACCACACCAAACCACCCACTGTGAACCCCTGCCATAAAACCCCAAACCTGTTGATACAAATCAGAAAGCCAAATCAAAACCACAACCCTTTCCCCTTCAAACCCACTGTCAAAAAAAAAAAAAATAAAATAAAATTTAGATCTGGTTTTTCTAGTTCCCGCTGACAAACTTCAACGATGACTCACCACTAACCCACTATCAAAACCACAACCCTTTCCCCTTTAAGACCACTGTCAAAACAAAAACAAAAACAAATAAAAATAAATAAATCAGATCTGGTTTTTCTAGTTCCCGTCGACAAACTTCAACAACAACTCACCACAAGCATTGCCACCTCACACCCACCAGTTAGTCACTTGCTTATCAAAAAAAATAAAAACTCACTTACTCTGTCTCGTTCTCGCACTCTCTCTCTATCTCTTTGTGAGCCGGAGACGCCGTCGAAGTCAAACCAGAGATGGACACCACGCCGCCGACGTTGTACCGGAGCCGAAGACCACGTCTCCGGAGTTGAATCTTCATCATTCGCTATCAACACCGAGGAGCATGCGATCTGCTGAAGATTGCTCTCGCCCTTCAAACCCACTATCAAACATGGGAAAAAAAAAAAAAAAAACAAAACAAAAACCAGATCTAGTTTTTCCCCGACCACCGGAGATGATCACCATCAACAGCTATCCGATCTGGTGGTCGGAGCTTGATCGCCACTCCTCTCTCTCTCTCTCTCTCTCTCTCTCCGATCTGGGTTGGTTGTACATATAAAAGGAGGTTAAAAATCTCTCTCTCTCTCTGATCTGGGTTAGTTGTACATAAAAAAAGTTAAAATGGGTATTTTGAAAAAAACATTTCCTTTTGCTTAAAAATTCTTTTAAAAAAGGGGTTTTGGAGTTAAAAAATCTTATTGTGGGTTTTTTATTAAAAGCAGTCTCTTAATAGGGGCTATTGCTAATTTCCCCTTTTATAAACTATTCTTTTTGTTCCTTAATCATCACCACCTT
This sequence comes from Liquidambar formosana, assembly GCA_039720395.1. Taxonomy (NCBI): domain Eukaryota; kingdom Viridiplantae; phylum Streptophyta; class Magnoliopsida; order Saxifragales; family Altingiaceae; genus Liquidambar; species Liquidambar formosana. The sequence continues at coordinate 12,060 of JBBPBK010000242.1, forward strand.
AGGATACTAAGTTGTCCGCGTCTCAATCAAACGGGATTGGGTTGTGGACTCCCATAATTCCCTACCTATTTTTGTGATTTAAAAAATAAAATAATTATGACACAAGCAAATTAGCTCTCAAGACTTTTCCTAATACGATGGAAAAAAAAAACAAAGAAAAAAAAACTCCCAAGGAGCTTTAGTTTCTTAATTACCTAGTTAACAAGAAAGTTTGGATCCTGCTGCACCAAAATATGGTTATGTCATATGTGTTGTTTTTCCTTTTTAGGGGGGCTTTTGGCCATAAGTCTTAGTAAGTCTTATGTAGGCATATATATATACATGAGATATTCTTATAATATAATCGTAAGTCCACATAGTACTTTTCTAAACCAAAATACCCTTCACTTCCATCAAAATTTGCTAAAACATTGATGTTGCTTGCTGCTTTCTTCCTCTTCTTTTACTTCAACCATTTTTTCTTCGAGCCACAGCTATGTGAGGCAGACCATAACCTATCTCGAACTCAAGTGATGTGGTCTAAAGCTACTTCTCCCTCTCTCCTCCCTTTCTCTGTCTCCATAAAACATCTCTCTAAAAATGGAGAGAACGTCGTCGGAGCTCAATGTGAGGCTGACTATAACATTTTTGATGTTATTTCAAGTCCCCAAATATGTCTTTAATTATGGTTAGGAAGTATTTAAAGTTTTACTTAAAGTTTTCTTAGTTCTTTTGCCCTTTCTAACTTGGAACTTGTGTTGTTAATCTAGGAAGTGTGACTAGCTTTAGAAATCTACCTATGGCTGGAGGGTTGTTCCACGCCAATGCATATATTAGTCCTTAGCCTTGTAATTAGGAGGAGGAATCCAGAATATTGAATAGAAGTTTAGTCTTTGGCTTTTGATAAGAATGATTTCTTCTTGTTATCTTTGCTCTGATTCCATTGAGTGGTGAGCATTACCAACAATTTTATTCTTTGGGTCGGTTAGGGTAGTGAGTTTAAATTTAACCCGATTTTCTCTTGTCTGATTCCCGATCCTATTTGGTTCATCTTCGCTAGTTTTGGTCCTCCATTTTTCTGGCGTTAGATTGAAAGCCAAAATGTTCATAATTCAAAGTGGAATGATTCTAGAAGTCTCACAAGGTGAAAATCATCAACTATGGTTAGATGGCTAGGTATAAAGAAGTGGCCAACCAAAAAGGGTTCAAAATTTTGGAAAAACACGGGTTTCACCCTCCAATTGAACCTACTCTCATTCTCAATCAATATAAGACTTCTTCAAACACATTTTAATATAAAATTAGGTGTAAATGAATCAATTTATTTGAAAACCCAAGTATAAACCATAAGATTAATTTTATGAGAACTTAGAAGGGTTAATTAACCAATTTGAACCGTTATGAGCTTAATTAATCTTAAACCATCTAATCATAAAATTGAACCCCTATATAGCTTCGAAATGTTTATTTGAACATGATAAAACAATCTGGAACAAGTTTTAAAGCCAAATGGAAATTATGAGGAAAATGACGAAAACATTCTTTAAGTTGCAAAAGTTTTTATTAACCATCAAAACTCATTCGCATTGAACCAAAACTCATAGACACATCTCTCATCAACATTGAAACTCAATGCAAAAGATCTAATGCAAAAACAATGCAAAAGACACATGAAATGATAGCCTCTACCAAACAAGAGTAAAAGAGCACACAAAATGTGGTGTGACACCAATTATATATTTTCCAAACTAAAAGTAATCCAAGTTTGATCCTTCCTCCATTTTTTTTTAAGGAAAAAAAAAAAAATCATTTGCATATCCAAGCAACAATTTTAAATAACTACATGCAAGTATGCTCGTGCATAAGTAGATTCAAGTGTGTAGGGTTCCCACGACCCTCAATCCATGTCAATTGCTATCTATGAATACCATCTCTATTTAGCATATTTCAAATTAAAATCAGAATGCCATCTTTCACTATAACTTTCAAATCAAAATCAGAATGTCATTTTGACACCGGAAAATGGAGAAAGATGAGGAAACACAAGAGAAAAACTCAAGAAATAATTTAGCTCAGCACCCAAAGGAATCCACCAAAGGGATAAGAGCAATGGAACAAAAAGAACTTCTTAGAAGGCTGATGCTGAATTCTCATTCAAATTTTGTAAAAACTTCTTCCCAATTACAACAATGAAATCTTGGATAACATTAGCATGGAACAACCTTCCAGTGACAAGGCCAACAACACTTTCTAGATAGACTACATAATTTCCGAGCAAGAATGGGTAAAAGAGTTGAGCAAACTTTGACTGAAAATTCAGTAAAACCTAACCAAAATTAAAAAGAGTCTTTGGGATTTGAAAGATGACTTAAAGGACTACAAATCTCAAAATTATAGCAAGCAAAAAGAGTTATATTAAGTGGAACAAAAATCAAAGTAGAAGCAACTAGAATTCTATAGTCCTAAAAAATAGCCTTTGTTCTTCCTTAAATCTGAATGTGTTTGGGATGATTCAGCTAACGATCTTTATATGCTTTCGAAGCGCTTTGAGTCTACTTTAAAACCTAACAAATGGTTCGTAATTTTGAGTCCCGAGGGCAAAGTTATAACCGTTTAATTAAAACCTAAACAGGCTTACTGTTTTACTTCAGCACTATAAATTTTAATACAATTGGCTCTTCTGGTCATTAATTTTGGATTGACCACTTGGTGCACTAGCATGCTTCAATCCGGTTCTTGGGTCAGTTTGGTTCTAAAATTCTTGAGAACTGAATCGTATTATAACAGGGACTAAACCATATATTGTTCAAAATTAGACCAAACCGGATTAAATTACTTGAATCGATCCGATTCTCAGTTTTACCGAAACCAAGTTGTATCTCTAGTTAAATTAGGGTTTGGGGAAGTCCGGTCATGATTAGACTATCGGATTTGGAAATTAAACAACTAGAGTTGTTCTAGGGGTATGATTAGAGACTTGGAGAGGTTTGATTGTGAATCAGATCATTGGATCTAGAAATTGAACCGCCTAAAATTGCTTGAGTATCTAGGTTAGGGTTTAAAAAGGCTCAGTGATTAAATCATTGGATCATGGGGGTTTGATTCAAGGCGTAAATGGGTGGAAACTCAGTTTCTTTGGTTTTCACAACCTGTCCAATCAATAAGCAAGTTTTGGGATTATAGCCTGTTTCCCAGAGGAGGCCTGTCAAAATTGTGGTGTTTACAATTTGAAATGTTTTGCATGATGATAGGATGCTATTGTTAAGACTAGTTACAACACGTGCATTGAACGTAAAATATAAAAAAAGGTAAATGCATGAAGCTTTAAATCAAAAATAAAATATAAAATATAAAAAGACGAAAAAACCCTATAGATATAGTTTCAAAAAAATCACCTAATAATACTGCATTATAGATCCATTAATAATACGAAGTACTTTTTTTATCACTCTAACTTCTTCTTTTTTTTTTTTTTTTTTTTTTCTTCGGTGGGTTGGGAGATAGCAACCTTCACTTCAATAGTTGGCAGTCAGAGTTAACTAATATTTTTATTAACATTTTATAAAAATAAATTAGTAATATAGTTACTACTTGAAAAATATTAATAAAAATACTTTTATAAGATAAGATAAGAAGAGATGAGTTTAAATGTGGAGAGAGAATCATCAGTTACTACTAGCTACTAATGACGTAAGGGGAAAGGAAGCTGATCCTAATCGCTTCAGTTTTTTTTTTTTTTTTTTTTTGGGTACAATCCCAATACTGATCTAGATCCTCTGCCATACCATGGTAGAGAGGATCTTGCCATACTGTAAACTATGGCTTGACATGTGGCGAGATGGTGATCCAACGGATCAAAATCGTTTTATTGGTTTTTGGCAAATCACCTCCCAAAACGCAATCGTTCAGCTTCACCTCCTCTTCTTCTTCGTTATGGGTTGCTGACGGCACTGTCAACTCTTCACTGTCGTCGACCACAAATGTGAAAGCTGGTGGTCTCCTACCACTAGAATAGAGATCTACGTACGTCTCTCCACTTTGATTCCAACCATGGACGAGAAGCCATGGATGCCTCCCTTAGTGAGATCCGAAGCCATTGACAGCTTCCTCACCCAGATTCGAGAGCCATGGTGCACGAGAAGTTGTATCTTTCCACCTTTTTTTGAATCAAATAAAAGGGTTGCAAGCATCATAGACCATCCTAAAATCCCAACTATGTTGGCATCATAGAAGACTCAAATCATGTGCTATAACCCATCTTTTATTAAAATAAAGGAAAACAACATTGGAAAAATAAAAGAAAAAAAACAATCAAGAGAAAGCTCATTCCCCAAGACAGCTAAGGTCTAAACCTATAATAAAGTAAATCATACGTATCCCTAGTTGTAATAGGCAAAACCTTCATAGGAGCTATCCACCACCAAGTAAAGTTAGAAGATCCCAAACCTAGATTGGCGCATTTATCAGCTGCAGCATTACCCTCACGAAAAATATGACTAAACTGGAAATCCATATGCTTCAAGTAAAATTGACAGTTTAGCCAACAAGTTTTCAACTTCCATGGAAGCAGATAGATGGGATTATTCAAGCATTGAACAACCGAAGAAGAATCACATTCTAACCATAAGCGCTTCCAACCCTTGGACCAAGCATGCATGTTCAATCCCAATGATAACAGTTGTATCTTTCCACCTAAAACCCCACGATCTCCATAATCTAGTAACTAAACATAGAGAAAGCTCATCATTGTATCATCTCCTCCTCTACCATCACACAGTACAAGATTTCATTACTGCCATATATATTTTATAATTGATTATCTTTGGTTTGTTGATTGCAGAAATCAAGCTTTTGGAGTTCAAACCGTCGATAAACTCAGCATCAGCATTAGAAATCGAGATTCATTTTTTTTTTCCTTATTTTTTGTTTTATTTTAAAATTTTTTTTGAGCAACCAAGCAAAGGATTTTGAGATTTCTGGTGCAATTTATGGCTTCCCTTGTTATTTTATATTTCTTCACACTCGAATTAGATTTTTGTATTGAAAGATGAGGACATAAACAGCATATATGGGTTAATGGTGGCTTTGTAGAGAAAGAGATGGGTTGTAGAGGTGGTCGGAGATGGGTTAGGTAATCAGAGAAATTGATTGGAATGAGCGGCACAGTTCCCCACTTCCCCCTTTCTTTTGTTTGAATGCAAAACGATGTTGTTCATTCATGTTGTTTTTGTAAATAAATAAAGAAAAACTTGTGTTGGTTGGTCAGATACTAAGCCATGTGTCACATTGTCATTGAAACCATGGCAAGGTCCTCTCTGGCATGATATGGCAGAGGATCCAGTTCCGTGTGGGCATTCTTTCCTCGTTTGCATACAATTCAAACTATTCAATTAGTTAAATGACAAATTATTTAATCCCAAGTCTTTGGCATCTAGAATTCTTAAGGCCAAATACTTTCCAGAAGGAAGTTTTTTGGAAGCTCGGCTACCAGGTTTCACCTTGCGGAGTATATGGGAATCGCGACAATTGATGAGTATGGGAGCTCGCTGGCGCATAGGGAATGGGTGCTCTGTTTACATTCGGATGGATAATCGGTTACCTACACCTACAACCTTCAGAGTGGTATCCCCGTTGAAAGAACTTGATGAGACAGTGCTAGTCAGTGAGCTTATTGATTCGGCATCGAAGGATTGGAACAGAGAGCCGGTGGAACAAGTCTTTCTTCCCCATGAGGCGGAGATTATTTGTCAAATCCCTATGAGTAAAAAGGCTTCCTACAGATAGCTGGTTGTGGCATTATAACCCCAAAGGCATGCTCACCATTCGTAGTGCTTACCATTTAGCAATGGAGCATAGAAGGAAAGTGCTAAGTAGTAGATTTGGCGAAAGCTCCACAACACGGCAAGGAGATTTAATGATAAAGCTGATTTGGAAACAGAACATTCCTACGAAGATTAAGCATTTCATGTGGAAAGCATGTAAAGACATTCTCCCTACGAAAAGCAATCTCTTAAAACGAAAAGTGCAGGTACCGCCCCAGTGCGAGGTGTGTGGTAATGGCGATGAAACAACAGTTCATGCTCTTAAGGATTGTTCGTGGGCGGCAACGGTTTGGCATTTCTCCTTGTTAGGCCTTAGAGTTGATAACTCGTCCTCCGGGGACCTTCGTGCTTGGCTTAGTGAGCTTCATTCTAAGGTAAGGGAGGATAAAATGGCTATAGCGATGACAATCATGTAGGCTATTTGGCATAATAGGAATTTGGTAGTGTTTGAAGGGGTGAAGAAGGATCCACAAAGTACTGGCTACAGGGTACAAAGTTATTTGGAAGAATTCATAGTAGTGCAAGAGGGATGCCAGATGGGGACAAAAGGAGTTGGTGCTAGATGGTTCCCTCCAATTAGGGATGTGCAAAAAACCGTCAAATCCGTCAAACCAAACCAATCCGTTCTGATCCAAGTGGTTAGGCGGTCCAGTTTGGGCAGATTGAGCAATAAAATTGGTGATTTGATTTGGTTGGTGGGTTGAATTTTATCAAACCATCAATAAACCAAACCGCCCTGCCTTTAATAATATGTTTATAAAATTATAAATATCAAATATCTCTAATTTCATAAAAATGTATTATCTTATTAGTATTTTGTTAGGATGTTAAGTTTTGGGTCCTTTAACCTTTAATAACATTAACTATCACCAATTTCATCAAAATTGATTCTCATAAAATCATAATTTTCATATTTGGAATTAAAATTCTATGTAAGTATGCATCAAGCTAGCTTCACTTTTTTTTTTTGGATAAACGATCAAGAGATATTATAATATCTCTTGATCGTTTATCAAGCTAGCTTCACTTAACCACATTAAATAATTATATTTTCTTGATTTATTAATTTATTTATAACGTACTAATTAGCTAAGGCGTGCCCAATATATTAGAAATGCCCCAATTAGAAAGGACACGATACAACCTACCAAACCCACCCAAATCATTAGTAACAAACCGTTTAAAAAAATAACCAACCCACCGGTTTTTAGTACTTATGGTTTGGCGGCAGGTAGAAAAATTTACAACCCGCTATGAGTGGGTTGGTTGATAATTTTTCTTTAAACTGTTCCAAACCGACCTGCGCACAACCCTACCTCCAATGACTGGACGCTTTAAAGTCAATGTTGATGGAGCTTTGTTTGTTGGGATTTCATGTGTGGGATTTGGGGTTGTGGTTCAAGACCATGAAGGGCAGGTTGTAGCAGCAGCTTTAAAGAGACACAGAGGCTTGTTCAACGCTACTCTTGTTGAAGCTATGGCCATCCGCTTTGCAGTCGACTTGGCTAGAGATCTGAGCCTACGAGTTGTAGACTTAGGAGGTGATATTTTGGAAGTTATGGCTGCTCGTAGTTCATACACAGTACTGATAATTGAAGATTCTCTAGTTGAAGCTGCAGCATCCTTTGTGTCGTGTCATTTCTCACACATTGGTAAGAAGGGAAATGAGGTTGCCCATGGGTTAGCCAAGTATGCCAAATTTGTTGGGGATGTTTTTTTTTTTCGGATGGAGGAAATTCCATCATGTGTAAGCGATTAGGTTCTTTTACACTTGACTCATCTTACTTCGTAATCTAATATATATCACCTTTCATCAAAAAAAAAAAAAAAAAAAGAAGAAGGAGAAAAAGAAAAAAGATCCGGTCCATCAAGTTATACTAAGCCTATCACAAAATAGGCGTCCTTAATATTGGTATTTATTGCTAACTAATATTTTTGTTATAATATAATAAAGTGGGAGTTTTTATCTAAAACTGAGGGTAAAAATATATTTATAACCTTAAATGAGGGTTTTGATCAAAAAGTTTTTCTCCTTAAGAGACTTTTAATAGTAGTATAGATAATTATCATTTTTTGCACATAAATTGATAATTACTGTGCCGTTTTCTAGATTAACCAATAATTATTATTATCGATTAATTTAGAGAAATCCCTTCCCCAAGACTACCTATTTTGAGTTGGATTAGGCATCACTAAGATTCTAGTTAAAACAGGATTCTATTATAAAAAGGGTTTTTTCCCAAAATGAAATTATTTTTCAAATAGGACTCTAAAAATAGGATCCTATAAAAAATTAGTCCCTTGGGATTAGAGTCGTATTTCAATTAGAAATTTTGAAAGAGGATCATTTTCCAAAATCTTAGCCAGAGAACTTTTAATCGATTAAACCTTCAAGAGAGTGTTTTCCAAAATCAATGTATAGAAATGGAGATATATTTTCTGAATAAAACTCTAGGTAAAGTCTGTCAATAAGAAAGCCAACTCTCTTAGTCAGAGTCCTTTTTCAATTCAAAAATCTCTTTTGATAATGATTATTCATGTGATGTGTATGGTAGTTTTCTAGGAGAGAAGCAAGTCTTTTTCAATTTTTGAACCACGTGTACTTTAATATTTGCTAGATGCCCTAAAAAGGTACATAGACCTTTATTTGAGTTCAAGTCTATCCTAGGATATTCAATATCATAAGCCATAAGGTGTTTTATTTTTATTTTATATCTTATTTTGTTTTATTTCTTTTGTTTATCATTAGTTTTAGGATTTATTTCTATTATTATTATATTTATTCTCATGTGGATGGATGGACAGTGATCCTTTATTTATTTTGATCCATATGTTGTGATTCTTGATTTAATGGTGATATTTATTGATAATGAAGTTAAAATTAGTTCAATTAAATTATCAATCCAACTAGGGTGGTGTGGATGTTCATGGATGTTCCTTGGAACCTTATCACGTTGTTACTTAGCCCACGAAACTTTATTTTTGGTTCAAGAATTGGTTTTCCTAAAATTGGACTCACTTAAGTTTTTTAAAATGAAGCCCCAAAATTAATTTTCCATTCCTCTATGAAAAAGAAAATATATATTACAGAGTCGGTATCCCATTTTCAAATATATACAGCAAGCCGGTGGATAGCTCCAAATAATGCTTGATTGGATGAAAATAAATTTGATGGGTCAGTTAAAGAATACTAATATATAGGTGCTAAGCTGATCTCAATGCAGACACCATGGTCCGAGGATAATTCAATGCTGCCAAAGATGGATGCTGTAGCTTTATGAATGGCCTATTACTACTAGCAAAGGAAAAAAATCTGAAGAAAATCCATATTGAAGGGGATGCCAAGTGCAGTTGTTCTTTTCTTCCACCAAATATGAATCCAACAGAAAATTAAAGGGAAAAAAATGGCCTTAAAACTTTTGTTGCTAGGAGAATTTGGAATAGTTTTTGTAGCACAGACCAAAACAAAAGAAAAGAAAAGGTTTTGTAGCAACTAGGGGAGAAGCTTTTGGAACGTTGCAGTCCAGGAAGTAGAGGTTTAGCGATGGGACATTAGCAGCGGAATACCATTACCTTGAAGGGACAATCAAAATGATTTAGGGCTTGTCGCTTTTATGCTTAAAATATGGTTTTTATTCCCCTGAAGATAAATAATGATGGTTCTTTTGGAGCACTAATTGCACGAAAAGCTAGGACCCCCCAATATCCTTGAAATTAGGTAATAAGCAAGAAGAAAAACGAGGCCATCATCATTGAAAACCTAACAGATGATATGATATAACACCTTTTGGGATAGTGGAAGGTAGAAACCATATACATAAGGAATAGAATACTATATATAAGAGACTCCATGATTGAAGTTCTCTCCAATTCCAGTCTATAGGTTGTTGTGAAAGGGAAAAAAACCTTATGTGGTTGGTTTGAAGTGATATATTAAGCTAAGCTAATGATAATGGAGTAAAGTGAGATCATTAGATTACTTTTTGATCTTATACTTTCACTTTGTCTCACTTCGGTTGACCTGTGATACCACATGACCATGTCACAGTTACATGGTGTTGGAAATATACTACATCCCACATCGCCCAAATATTGGGTTAGACATAGTTTCATGTACTTGGTTGGACCCTCCACTTATAAGTTTAAGCTTTTAAGTCAAAAACTTAACATGGTATCAGAGCTCTGGTCTCTAGAAGGTTCTAATTTCAAGTTTTCATGTCTCCTCCCCCATTCGTTTATCCTTTCATACCATGTATCGGTTCATCTCTACATGTGTGACCTGAGGGGGAATATTAGCTTGATATACATTGTTGACCCATTCCCTATGTTTAAACTTTTAGGGTCAAGTGGTGTTCTAACACATGAAAGACTCACTTGAAAGGATTGGACAACTAAAACAAAAGAACTTATATACAATCATTAGTATTATTTATTTATATAGAAGATGCAGCAAAGACATATGCCATCATTCCTCCTATCATAGTGAGTTTTAAATTATACTTTGTAACTAAAACAATCATATCCACAAAGATGTAATCATTTAAGTTTTGGTAGGAAGGGCAAGCCACCGCTCAGTTTGATACACAAATATTTAGTGTGGTTTTATCTGCCTGCTAAAGATGTAACTCACCGCCGTTTGATACAATCATGTCTTTTGTTTTCATAGGCCCTTTCAAGTCAAAAGTAATGATACAGAGTTTAAAGCAAAAATATTTTCAAACTTAGAAAAAATGGCTTTTGTTTGTAGTGGATAGCTTGGTGTCCTTTTTTGTGTGATCACTTCTTTCTTGGTTATAATGAACCAACATATCGACGGTCATTGATTGCAGTCAAAAAGAGTGGATGGACGAAGAGAAAGTAACAATGTTATATAACTAAAAATCCTGGAGAAAATTAGTGGATTTTGTAAAATATTATTATTTTATTTTATTGAACCATGAATATAATGAGATGAATAGATATTCTTCTATATTTACTATATAAAACTCATTTTTGCTTATGTGCATGTCTTTTTAACTTTCTCTCTCATTCTCTTCTCATTAAGTGTGACCTTACTTTTAAATTTGACATGGTATTTTCACATTGATTCAAGAAATTAATTTATTTAACACTCACTTATTTATTACTAGTTGGTACACACATGCGTTGCACATGAACCAATGTAAAACTGTAATATCAATTAAAGAATAGGGGTTAGGATAAACATACACAATTTTTTACACAAATTTTTACGTAGTTTTTTAGATTACCTATCTCCAATTAATTCATATTTTGCAAAACCCATAGTTGGATTAAATAGTTTTCCTACATATTTCATGCACGCAAAAAATCAAACTTGTTCCTTTTTTTGGAGTACAATTAGAGGAATTTTAATCCTAATCTATTATACTCCTAACCTGTACCCTAACATCCCTCACCACTAGCTAATTTGTCTTTGATGAAAATATTTTTTTTGGTCACATACCCACACTCGCAACCACACAGGATGGAGACCAAGACCTCTGCTGAGGGTTGGTCCGATCCCACTATTTTGAGTTTTGACTTTTTTTTTTAAAATTATATTTTTTATATTTTTTTATTAATAATTATAATACTTCAGGGTACAATTAGAGGGATTTGAACCCTAATTTATTCTACTCCTAACCTTTACTCTAACATCTCTCACCACTGGGTTAGTTAGTCTTTGATAAATTTTTTATATTTTTTCACATACCCACACACGCAATCACATTGAATTGAAACCAAGACCTTCGCACAAGCCAATCCTAAAATGGACCCCAAGCGAACTCCTAAAATGTGGTTATCTGTGGATTTAGATTGGGAAGCACTGAAAAAATTAGAGGGTCTATTTTTTTGTTTCAGATCATCCTCATGACATGATAGGGACTTTTCTGTTTTGTTTTGTTTTTTTTGTTTTTGTTTTTGTTTTTGTTTTTTTTTTGTTTTTTTGGTGGTTCATGGATGCATTATAGAACACCTTCCTATTTTGATTTTATGTTTTTCAACTGATTCTGCTTTTTTTTCCTTGTTTTTGTTTTTGTTTTTGCTTTGCTTCGTTTTAGCGAATCTTGCAAGCTGCGTTTTTTATTTGTTTTGATGGAAGTATAACCTATGTATGGTTTTGGTAGGCTGTAGCACCTTTATGATGCCTTTAGACTTCAGTGTACTCTTCTATTATTTTCCTAATTAATTTCGTGATTCAAGCAGAGAATTTATAAAAGTTCAATCATGGGAAAAATAAATAGAATTTGTATATGAGTTACGTACCAGACAAAGCAGAAGAAGAAAGAAGAAGATGTAATGCAGAAGAAAGTAGAAACACAATTGCTCTTTCCTCATAGAAGAAGAAGGAAGAAATAGATTTGTGGAAGAAGAAGGAAGCAGTAGATTTGCTGTGTTAGGATTTTGTGATTTTAATGATGTGTTTGTTTCGGATTTTACTTATATAATAGGGTTATACAATTAACTAACGTGCAGTTTTGATTCTATTAAGATGTATAGAAATTGAAAGGAAGGGTAAAAATGTATTTAAGATTTAAAATAAAGGTATAATAGTCAATCAAAAGTTTTTTCTGAAATACAAACTTTTATTAGTACTAGTTATTGCACACGTGCGCTGCACGTGGATTTTTGTCAACAATAAAATGATTTAAAGATCATCAATTATTTTTCTTAAATAAACATATAAAAGATCGATACTTCCCAAGATCTTTTTAGCTTGAATAGGGATTGACCATTTTCATGTAGCATAGCCCCTCATCTAGTGATAATTATCTCTTAAATATTGTCTATATCGATTAAATATAAAATTTATTTACTTAAGGAAGGTTATGCAGCCATTTATTCTTTAACATTTAATCCATATCAAGTGTGAAGAATTGAAATGTTAAGAAATTATTTATTACTCCGTAGAAGGTTTTAGTCCGTGTACATCAAATGATCTGGAAATAAATGCTAATACATAATGACACGTAACTATTAAGAATCTTGACAAATAACTTATTCATTGTCTACCAATTTTCTACACATCTACAATAAGAAACATATTAATGAAAAAGTAAAAAAGAGAATAATTAGAACCAAAATAAATGGAGAAAGTATACACATAATCTCTAGAGAGAATTTAATTTGGTTGAATTGTTAACCATATGGCAAGTCCATTGTATCGTAGAAATTATATGCAAAAGAATAGACTATATTTATTAATGAATTAGTAGTTTATATAATGTGACTTACACATCAACAAATTCTAATACATTTTGGATCACTTAAAGAATAAGTACATGCTCAAAAAGATAAGAGTCCTAACACCATATTATTATCATGGGATATTATTTCACTTTATCCAAATGAAACTTTACTACTACCTTTCTTTAACTTCTTTGTATTTTTTTTTTTTGGTTGAATAATCTATGGATCCCCACTTTGTAGTGAGACATTCCACAATGCATCATTGGAGCTCAACATCCCATTAATTAAAACAACCAAAGATAACATAGCACGAAAACTAATCTTAGGATTTAAAAAATAGGAAAAATTACAAATAAAAAATAAGGCAAGATGCCTCATCAAGACCATTTAGAAACCTAAGGCCCTTATTCTCCGGCCTACCCCTCAAATCACCCATAAACAGTGTAGTCTTGAGAAGGGAATTTTAATTTCCAAGGAAAAAATCAGAAAGATAACATAGAGATTGAGCATTTAAAATAAATAAATAAATAAATAAAATACATACCTCTTACAAGGGATTTTTTATCAGCAAGAAAAAATTAGAAAGAGAATGAGCATATAAAAATAGCTTTTCAATTCCCATCGGATATTTCCAAGAGCAATTTTTCATCAAAAGAAAAAATATAATTAGATGATTTACCACATAAAATAAAGGGTTTAGCATTCAAACACAAAAGCATTTTAGCAAATTGCTTATGAAACTTTACCAATCAAATCAAAAGTAAGTAAAAATACTCACAGCAAAAATAAAAAATACAAAACAAAAAACTTGAATAGAAAAAACTCTAGGAAAGATATATAGAATTTAAATGAAATATGATTGCATAAAATTAATTTCTCAGAGGAACAAAATTAAATAAAACCTAATGTGATTATTAGCATTCAAACCAAAACCCAACTTAACAAATTTCCAACATAGTACCATATATATATATTATAATTTGCAGAGCAAAACTTACCAAAGAATGGGAGAAGTCACTGTTAATGGAAAAGGTGGAGAGAAGGTTGAAGCTACTCTTGATGGAGAAAGTGGAACCTATCAATAACCAATAATTTTTCTTATAGAACAAAATGCATTGAATGGCTAACTCACTGCCTGCAAATCTTGTAAAAACTAAGAAACCAAATTCCTTGAGGAAAAGGAGGATCTGTCAATAACCAATAATTTTGCTTATAGGACACATGATTTTATAGTATATCTTTTTTTCTTGTAAAATATTGAGGAATTGAATACATAATCATAGAGTTAAAAGAATTTAGCAACTATTAAATAATCGTAGAGTTAAAATAAAACAACTTCAAAATTATACAAGCCATATTGAAGAAACTCATTCCCCACTATTGAAACTACAACCCATGACTAACCACACTACAACCTTAATGACCGTATTTGAGAAATAACTGAGCAACTATGTTATTCAAACTAAAAAAAAACCCATTATTAAACAAAAGCGATTCATTCCTTTACTGTCATCAGCGGGACCTCCATCTTCCCCACTATCATCTTCATGTTTGCGTTTGACTACATGAGAACCCCTTCCTTCACCACCTTGTATGTCGTCTCCCCCAAGATTAGGGGTTTGGTTTTATTTAATTATTATACGAATTATAGTTTCCTTACAATTCTTATTAAGGTATATGTTTTATATTACTATATTTCTTACCTATGAAAAAGGGTAGTTGTATAGTTTCCATAGAATTTTTATTAAGGTATGTGTTTTATATTGCTATATTTCCTATATATGCAGAAGGGTAATTGTGTATTTAAAAATTAAAATAAGGGTATATTAGTCAATCAAAAGTTTTTCTCACATTCATCTTTTTATAGGTAGTATAGATAGTATAGTATAGATATAGATATAGATATAGATTTATTCAAGTTCAATTTAGATAGGAAGCTCAAAAATGTTGAAAAGGAAAAATATAATAATTAAATAATGATAATATATATTAAATATAAAAAATTACCATATCTTAATTAAATTAAACTAGTCTAATGCTACCCACCAACCCATTGTGGGTGGGGGTTTCCTCTAGCCTGAGGATGTGGGTGTGCTAGCTGTGTAAGGACCACCGTGGTGACCATTGTAAAGATATGGTTAACCCGTTTGTGGATGGCCAAGCCCTTGGTTAGCCCAACCATAGATTTATAATTAAACCCCAATCCACTGATGAGCTAATGACAAGCGTCCACAACTTTAATTAAATTAGTTTGACTCACGAATCTTAAAAAAGAAAAGAATATATATTATTAAAGTATTGTTATATAGATTCCCAAATTTAACTCATCTATATACACATCAAGATAATATATAATATTTCTATATATTCATAAAATATTGTATATTATTCTACACATCGTGTAATTTACTACTCGTATGTGTGTGTATATATAACATTTGAAAACAAAATTTAACACAAATAAAATTAATCATCAAAAATTGAATTAGCAAAAATTAACAAAAAAAAATACTTAACTAAAATAAAATAAAAGTGAATTCGAAGAGCTACCCTGTAGGAGGTCATATGAGATTACGTTGTCCTAAAAGAACAATCGTGTCCCTATGTACAAGTGTTGATAAGGACCTCCAAGAGATAACCCCAAATTTTGTGTCTTCTATGGGTACATCATTAGAAAGATGAAATGGACCTTTCCACTATTAGTTGCTCATAAAACAATATATATATATATATATATATATATATATATATATGTCACAACTTGGAAATCGGCCATGACATCATCTTTGTAAAACATGCTTTATATAAAATGTAAGGATGGTTTGTAAATAAATTTTCAATTTAAAATAATATTTTTGAGAAAATCCGGCATAGTTCTATTTGAAAATAGAACATACCAAATTATTGAATATATAAACCTATACAATTTTAATCATAAAATAAAACCATCCATAGAAATAACATTAATTTAAGCTGTCACTAGTGTTCCACAGAGTTCTACCATCCAAACTTACAATATTTTACATAATCAGACTACTTCAGTCCACAATATCATAAATGCAAGTCCACACACATCTGCATGTAATGTGTGTAATGCCCCAAGCTATCCCTGTTTGATTCTATCTTAAATGAATTGTCTTTACTTTGCATAATATCTACAAAATTATTTTGAAAGTAGGAGTGAGTGAACACTCGACAGGTTACATTTTTAAAAGATGTATACCAAGGTTTTAAAAACCATTTTGAACATTAAAAAAAACAAATGATATAATGGAGGTTACATTTCACAAATTTAAAATAAGGGAGAACATGTAAATAATCCATATCATCATCCACCATATCTGGTAATTCATAACATCAATATTACAAACTAACAAATCCTCCCCAAGTCATGTGGGGCTTTATGCACGGAATAAGAGGAAATACGGCAATACATCCCTACTTGGGACTGCAATTGTCTCAAGAGGAAACACAATAAGACATCCCTACAGGGGACCGCAGTAACCACTATTTGGGCACATAGCCTAGGACTAAAGGATTCCTGACATGGCAAGATGTCCCTTTCCTTTGGGATTGCAATAATATTGTCTCCAGTAGCCTTAATCATCACATCCATTTACATGTTAATCTCCCATAACCATTTTATTTTTAATGGTAGAAAAACAGGTTTCAACATTTGTATAAAAGTGACTTCTAATGTTTAATTGTAAAGCATTTGACCCAATAGGTTCTAAATTAACCTATTGTACCTAAAATCATGTAAGGGTTTGAAATACAACACGCATTTAACAAAATACGATATAATACCAAAACCCTAAATTCCCAAACATAAGAAATTTCTAAGATTTAAACCCCATATAAACATGTAATATATCATGTAAATATGTAAATACACATGAAAATGTCCCAATTCATGCATACAATGATCTAAAACCATGAAAAATGCACCTACTTCTCAAATAGAAGCTATAAACGCAAATCCAAGGGTGTACACACGTAGATCGAAGTGGAAATTGCAAGATTGGAGCTCCACAAGGTCGAATCTGAGCTCACGAGGTCGAGTGCTTTGTCCACAGCTTCCTCTTTCTCCCTAAGCTTCTCTCTTTCTCTCTCTCTCTCTCTTTTTCTTTTAGTTGAGAAACTAGAGAAGAGTAGAATTTTCGTGGGTTGAGGGTTTATATAGAAGAAGGAGCAAAAGGGTCAATTTACCCCATCAAAATCTCATTCCTAGGCCATTTTCAAGTGTTATAGTCGACTACACCAAGTTAGTAGTGTGAACCCATGAAAGCGGCCCACAAGGGTTTGGCAAAATATGAGTGAGGATGTGAAAGACAACAAAGAAAAGGAGTCACCACCTCATTTTTTAAGGAAAAGAGGAAAACCATAAAAATGTTTTATTTCAAAAAACCCATGACTCCATTTTAAAAGGAAAGGCAAAGTCTTTAAAACCAGAAAATTGGATTCGGGGGCTAAGTTATGATGTGGGAAGGTTCTGGGCAAAGCCCATAGGCACCCACATCGCCTGAGTTGGTCTCTTAATTTGATTGGGCTAATTAATAACTTAATCACATGCAAATCAATATCAATCAATAAAATACAGCATGCATATCAATCACAAATCCATCCAACTCCTCTAGCAATCATATATGATGGATAAAAGGATAATAGAAAAAAAAGAAGACCTAGGATACTTAGTATCCTAGGGCGGACTTGAACATCAATTGAGCGCCTACATACCACGTATGACAATACATGGATCAAAGTCCACGTAGTTTGTCACACCCCATTTTTGCACCACCTTACTAGGGTTTGTCATTCCATGCATGATTTTGTTTTGTTTTTGAGTCTAGTTACTTGCATTAGCCTTCTAGAATCACAAGGACATTGGATATGAATTTTGGTTCAATTTGGAGTTGATCTTGAGGGATAATAAGAGCTTTTGTGACTTGAGGGGCATAATCGTCTTTTAGGTTACAAACCTTTCATTTAACCTTGAAATGATCTCCAAATTGTCAATTAGAGTTCATGAGGATGCATTTGAGGTATTTATGGGTTCAATTTGATGAATCAATGGTTCGGGATTAAAATGGCTCAATAAGGTTCAATTTGGTTAGGAGACCCACTTCGGGTTGGCTCAAATCGGCTCGTGATTTTCACTCAATTCCCACTCATTTGACTTTAATTAGTCTTAATTTCACTCCTAAAGATGTTTTGGAAGGTTGAATTTTGAATTGGAAAGCATTTGGTGCGACCCTATGTGCATACTTAAGCTTAGCGACGGTGGTGCATAGCGGTTAGCCGCCTTTGTAAAACCCAACCATGCAGTCATGGCTAGGGATTTTTGCCCTAAAATGTCTTAAATTACATTCCTCATCAAAGCACGGTTGTTTTGGCTTTCGTTTCATCAAAATCGGGCTCCGTTTGACCCCCGAAACACATTTGGAAGCTGAAAGGGCTCAAATAAGGCAATTGCTGATGGCGCGCTCGGGTGACCACCTGGGGCTTAGCGGCTAACCGCCCAGCCCAGGTGGTCAGCTGCCCAAGGCCAGGTGATTATCTGCCCAGCCCTGGGTGGTCAGCCGAGCCACCTTCCTAAAATCATGCTGAAGCAGGATTCCTTCCTATTTTTGACGGATTTTTTGCCTCCAGCCGCCGTTCTATCTTATTTTCAGCCCTATTTGACCTACTTGAGCCCCAAGGAAGTCTCTAAGGACCCTTGAATTAATATTTAGGGTTTTAATCCCAACCATTGATTGATTCCACTCAATCCTTAGTAAATACCCCTTTATACTTCAGCATTAGGGGAGCCACCTAGAGGCAATGACAGCCATCCTTAAGGCATTTAACCTAATTTCTTGAGAAAGAGAGTAAGAGAGAGTTCCAAAGGAGAGCTAGGGTTTGTGTGGAAGCTTGAAGGAGAGTGTTTCAAGAGGAGAAGAAGTCTCTACAGCAGCAAGGAGACATCCACCATAGGTATACCTCTTTCCTCTTTATGCTGAAATTAAGGTTTCACTTAGAATAATTCTATTACATGTTCAAGATAGTATTTTTATCATGTGTTGATGCTTCTAATAGTTAATATACATGGTTTAAATGTTATTCATAATGAGTTATGCATGTAATTGGATTATTTCATGTGGTTTAATGCATAGTTGGGATTTTAGGATTTCTATTGTGCTGAAATTAGAATAGCTCTATTTCATGTTCAAGTTGGCATTTTTATCATGTGTTGATACTTCTATTGGTTAATATTCATGACTAAAATGTTTTTCTTGAGGAGTTATGCATGTTATAATGTTATTCCATGTGATTTTATGCATAGTTGTGATTCTAGGGTTTCTAGTGTCTTTTTTAGGGTTTTGCATTGAATAGCTATTATTTCATGTTCAAGCTTGCATTTTTATCATGTGTTGATGCTTTCATTAGTTTATACATATGATTAGAATGTCATTTATGTTTAGTTTTGCATGATTTAGGGCTATTTCACATAGTTTAAAGCATGTGTGTGAGTTTAGGATTTCTTTTGCCCTTGTTTTAGGTTTGTTGCATATAGCATAGTAGTTTAGGCTTTTTGTTGTCTTTTTCTTCATAGTTGCTGTATATGTATTGCATATATAATAGCTATGATGATTTTCTATATTCATGTTAGTTGATTTTAGGGTTTTTATGCATGTATTGGTTCTAGGATTGCATTAGGGTTTATGTTATTTCACTGTTTGTGTTATATGCATGATTAGTGGATGATTTTAGGCCCTTATACTATTCTGTCCAGATTTGTATTTTCTTCTTTTGGTTTGTTTTGAGCATGTGTAAGGGTGCAAATAGGGGTGATAATTGCTTTATTGCAAATAAGGTCGTTATTGCTTAAGCTTGCTATTGCTCGGAGATATTGCACAAAGTAAGTAGAGTTTGAAAGTGCCCTAATTCACTTTTTCTTCCTTTATCTTCTCTCTTCTCCTTCCTTAGGGTTATTTCCTAATATGAGTCTATGGTAATAATTAGAGGTTTCCTTGATTAAATAATTACCTTTTTATCAAAGTTTCCATCTTGTGGAAGTTATTTCTATTTCAAACTTGGTTTAAATACCAGATTTTCTATCTTTCAAATAAGGAAACCTAGGGTTTTTACTATAGGTTTATATTAGGATTTAACTCTAATTCTCATCGAACTACGTGGACTTTGATCCATGTATTTCGCTACATGGTACGTAGCCGCTTTGAGGTTCAAGTCTGCCCTAGGATCTAAGTATCCTAGTTTAGTTTAGTTTTTCTTTGTTTTGTTTGTTTGTTATGGATGGATATATGATATGCATGCAACTCTTGTGATGATATCTTGCTGATTTTTGTATGGTAAGATCTTGATTTAGCCCAAATAAACTAAGAGACCGAAAGGGTGACATGGGTGCCTATAGGCTATGCCTAGAACCTTCCCATGTCATAACTTAGCCTCCGAATCCCCGATTTCTTTGGTTTCCAAAAGACTATTTTTGCCTTTCCTTCTTAAACATGGAGTCATTCTTTTGTTTTCTTAAAACAAAATTGGTTTTTAGGGTTTTCCTTGTTTCCTTTAAAAAATAAGGTGGCGACTCCTTTTCCTTTTTTCAACCCCCTTTTCTTCTCAATCCAATGTGGGCCGATTTCTGGGGTTCACATAGTTCAAAAAGAATAGGGTTAAATCCTAATAGAGACTTATGGTAAATCTTAGGTTTTTCTCCATAAAAATTTTCAAAGACAAATGATTCTCAATAAGATTTCAATGAAAGACATAAACTTTTGAAAAAGGGGTGGAAAGAAACCCTAGAATTTACCATATCCCTCTCTATTAGAAAATAATCCTAGGAGGGAGAAGAGAAAAGAAGAGTTAAGAAAAGTGAATTGGGGAGCACTTCATACCCTACTTACTTTGTGCAATTCTCTCCAAGCAATAGCAAGCTTAAGCGATAACTTTATTTGCAATAAGGCAATTATTGCACCTGTTTACACCCTTACAAGTGCTCAAAATCATGCAAAAAGAACAAAGCACTAATCTGGACAGAATCACATTAAGGCCTAAAATCATCCATTAATCAAGCAAATAACTTAAATAATAAATAACTACAAACCCTAATACAATTCTACATGCAATAACCTATCTTATATGCATAAAAAAATCTATAAAAACACACTAACAGTCATGAGAGACCCTAACAATGTCAGTAAACATGATAACAAAGTCTATTCTAACCAAAAAGATGATATTTTATGTAAAATATGGCAAAAGGCCTTCCTACGGTGAGTTTTCTTAAGCAAAATTATCCTAAGATAATTTCACGTAAAAAAGTCATTATGGGGAGGTGCAATTATCATATCTTACGTAAAACATATGTCCTAGAACACAATATAAGTGATTTCATGCTTAAACACATCATAGAAAGCTCTCATGCAAAACCTTACTTAATGAAAAGGATAATTATCCTTAGAAAAGGATAATTTCTCCAAAAACCCTATAGAATCCACTATATGAATGCAAACCTAGCATGATTCAACTATATGCAGCATATATAGAATGATTATGATGAGCAACAACTCACAAAACTATCCTAAACATGCTGCATGAAAGTTGCATGAATTTAGGGTTACCAAAACCCTAATTTCACAAATATGCTTAACAACTTATGGAACGATTCTCACATATGCTCCAATCATCATGAATATCATCCATATTATATATATTAACTAACAGAAACACCAATTCATGATAATTATCACAGCGAATAAGCTATATGTAACATGTATGATTTGAGAAGATAAAAATAGTAACACTTTCAAATCCTTAGTGAACTAAGGATTATCAAGCGTATAAAACCATGAATCATTTTAGAATCATAATACATATAACATCATAAAAACATTGCGTTCAACTAACATATGGAACTACTGCACGCACTAGAACTATTATGAAGAAAGAAGGAGAAGAAGAAGGGGAAAGGCTAATATTCAGCAATTGAAAAGGTGTTTACCTCTTGTAGAACCTCTCTTGCCTTCAAAATCCTTATTCTTTTGCTTGCCTAGGGTTGAAGAACCTCTCTTTAATGTCCTTCTAGCTCTCCAAACTCGTAGCTCCCTCTCTCTCTAAGTATAAAGTGCACTTGCAGCCCCCCTATGTGCTGAATATCATGTTCTTAATATAAGGGACCGACCTCATGAACCAATGGCTAATATTAATTCATTAAATAATGATCCTAGGGCTATTAGAGACTCTCATGGTGCTCAAACAACTCAAATTTACTCAATCATAGGAGGAAACAACTTGTAAGGGCGGAGGAATCCGTCATAGGAGGGAAGAAGGAGTCAGATTCCTATTCGAAGATAGAGTCCTCGGGTGACTAACTAGGCCTAGATGGTTAGCCGTCTGGGCCTAGATGGCTGACCATCCAGCCCCGGTTACCCGAGGCCTCCTTCTACTCCGTTCCGATTTTGACTCTTAATCTTTCCAGAAGTCCTATAGGGGTCAAATTAAGTCCGATTTTAATGAAATAAAAAACAAAACGACCGTGGTTTGAAGGGGAACACATTTTTAGGCATTTTAGAACAAAAATCCTTAACCATGGGTGCATGGTTAGGTTTTACAAAGGCGGCTAACCATGGTGCATCACCATCGTAAAGCTAGGGTCTGCACACAAGGTTGAGCCAAATGCTTTTAAATCCAAATTCAACCTTTTTAAATATGTCTAGGATGTAAATAAAGCCCAATTGAAGAAAAATGGGAGAAAATTGAGTAGGTCTTATGAGTCAATTTGAGCAAACCAAGAAAGGGTCTCTTAGCCAACCTGAACCGTTATGAGCCGAATTGATCTTAAACCACTAATTCATCAAATTGAACCTATATATAGACTTTATATACTCATATGAACTCAAAGGAACAACTCAAGACTCATTTCAAAGTCAAATGGAAAATATACAACTTAAAAGACGATTATGCCCTCAAAGTCGCAAAAGTTCTTATTGACTATTGAAATGAACTCCAAATCACTTCAAAATTGATACACATGATATTTAATGCCATAGAAACTCAATGCAAAAGGCTAGACTCGAAAAGAACACAAAAAGCTACATGAAATGATGAATCCTAGTTAAAGTGACAAAAATAGGGTGTGGCAAGTAGTCGACTACAACTATTAGAATGCTATTCTACCATGTGTAGTAGACTACAAGTGAGGTGTAGTCGACTACAACATGATGTAGTCGACCACAAAACAATAATGTAGTCGACCACGTCAAACTTTTACTCAACTAAATGTAACTTGTAGTCAACTACATCAAGTTTTAGTGGACTAAATCTCCCAAAATTTGAGAAAATAGAGTTTCCATCAACTCTAATCGACTATAACTTCTAAAATACTTAAGACCAAGCTATAATAACACACCCAATCATTCCTTAACCACAACACAATCCCAAGAACTTCATAAATCAAATATTAGATCCTCAGAACAAAATTCTAGGTCATCACAATATATATATAAAATAACTAAATAAATGAACTTTGAAAAACATATCCCATTCCACCGCCAGAATATCGATTGCTTCTATGAACCATTCACTGGTTATTTTTTTAGTTATTAGATCTTGCATTCTAATATATAGATAATTGAGGTTTTCAAATTCACCAACAACCTCGATAGATAATTGTTCTATTGTCAAGTTTGGTGGAATTTGCCTACCTGATTTCTGAAGAAGGTTGTTTAGGTTGCCTGTGATACCAGTGTGTAGAGCATCAACAGCGACCTTCTTTTGTTATCGAGTGATAGGTTTATACTCTCAATAGGAAATCCTACAAGTTCAACAAGAAATTTCACTCGTTTCTCACTGCTTCATTTTAGAAAAAAGGTTCTATTGTCTCAAAACAAAAGCCGTGCAAATTATTCCATGTTTATTCATTGACGTCATGGTCATTGCCTCATTCTTCTTTTATACGTTGATGACAACATTATCATCGGGAACGATTCTTCTCTAGTGGAAAAAAAAATATTTAAAGAGAATAATGAGAATTGTCTCTTGTCCATGTAAAGAAGCCCAATATATATTGTCACAACTCAAAAATAGGCCATGATGTATATTTATTAAAATATGCTTTACCTAAAAATTGAGGATAGTTTATAAATAAATTTATAATTTAAAGAGATATTTTAAAGAAAATCCAACATGGTCCTGTTTGAAAATAGGACATAACATGATATCGAATATTTAAACATGTACAATTTGAGCATAAACATAGAACCATCCACATAATTAAATATTAAAATAAGCTAGTGTTCCACAAAGTTCTATTTTCAATACAAGCAATATAGAATAAATTTAAGCTGCTTAAATATTATACAGACCATAAAATATAAAAGTCAAAACCCATATGACATCTGCAATGCAATGTGTGCTATGGTCCATGCTAACCCTAGTTAGATGCTTCCTCAAATCAGTTATCATTTCCTTCCTCAAAATTTGCAAAATTGTATAAAAATAGAATGTGAGTAAAATTCAGTAGGTTAAAATTTTCAAAGATGTATACCAAGGTTTAGAAAATTTTTGAACATTTAAATAACAATGTAATTGGAATTGAAATATACAAATTTTAAATTAAGGGAGAGCATATATTAACCAATTCACCAACCACCATCTCTGGTAACCATATCATTATGATTTTAAACTGATAATCCTCCCCCTGTCACGACCCAAATTAATTAAGCTATGATCAATTATAAATAAATGGGTTTTTCTTTAATAAATCCTTTGATAACAAGTGGATGACATGGGTCAAAATCCCATTCATTTAAAAAATTTTGAGCATGACCCATCCGTAGATAGGACATGCCATCATAAAATTTGTTATAAAATTCATTCCATAAAGTTTCCTATCATCCATACTAGTGGTATCATCCCATGCATCACATTCCACATACGCACAATCATAATAAATTAAAATTACAACCCTTTATTATGTTACATGTCTAACGGCCATTGGCCCAAATGAAAACTAAATTAATACATATTTTTCTTTCCATAAATATACATTAATAAACAACATAAACAATTTTTCCATTCAAGAGCATCCCCGCGTATAGGAACAAGTAGCTTTAAACATGAGAAACTCTCTAAAAGGAATGCAAACCCTAGCTTTAAACATGATAAAATACCTCTAAAACACAAGATAGAGGTTGGCCATGAGTGAATCCTGTTAGTTGTATGCCCTATAGCCAATCATAGAGATGATGCTTTAGGGATAAAGAACAATCATATAATTTCATTTATTGTATGTCACATTTATTATTAATTTAATAAAAGGGCTTTTCTATCATGTTTATTCTATTCTTTATATTTACATGATATGTCCATAGAGTTAGAGTTGAGAATATGAAATCACAAGGTGTCGTAATTATGAGACTGTAATAGTTTTACCAAATATTTATTAATTCCACTTCACGTATTTTATGCCAATGAATGTCATGAAAGAGCATATAAATCCATATGCATATCAATAAATTCAGAAATCAACCATATATAATTATTCCATAATTATATACCATGTTCAGCTATGTAAAACATGTAAAATATAGACCAACAATAATTTACATAGCATGTACAACGAAAATAAACTCAAATATTACTAGTATGTCTACCCAAATATTCCCAAATGTAATATTCATAAATATAGGGTTATGTAAACCAGACCCTTCAGTACATGCATTACAAAATATACATGATAATACATCCAAAAATTCTGTAAACTAAAAAATAACACAAATATACGTTTTTATTCAACACATATGGGTTTATATCCTAACCCATTATCATCCCTGTTAGGAATCGAACTAGAAGGAAAAACAAAGTGCGGAATATAAAAATTTTTCCTAAACGATTCCACAGCCCATGAATCTAACTATGCTATAATACAAAACCAAAACCCTAACTAGAAGAGGGTTGGATCACTTATAGTTTATTTGTCTTCTTCCTTTGCTCTAAGCTTTGATTTTGGACAGCAGTGAATGAGCAGCCCAAGTGTTTTTCCTCCAATGGTATCCACACCTAGCAAAAGCTTCAAGTTTCTCTTCCTTTTTCCCTTGTTGTTGCTAGAAGTGGATAAGAGAAGAAAGAGGGAGAGAGAGCCTCCAAAGTTGGACAGCTAGGGCTTGTGAGTGGCTTATGTTATAATGTCACCCATCATAACATGTGACTATATATAGCCACTAATAGGGCCGGCCATAGAGGGAATCCAATTCCTAATTGGATTATGTGTAATTTCTCTAAATTGCACGTATATTAACCCCTCTAGTTTATATTATATACAAACTTGGCCTTCAAGAATTATTCTTTCACTACACCAAAAATTGTCTTTAACAACACTACATCAACAACGTTTCATGTTAAATGTTGTTGTAGGGGGTTTTTAACAACGTTTTTGACAAAAACGTTGTTAAAAAGTGTTATTATAGGGATATTAACAATGTTGGTTACATAGATGTTGTAAATGCACTCTATAACAACGTTTTTATGAATGTTGTTGATGTGTAGTGCTTCTACAACGTTTATGTAAACGTTGTTGATTAAGGGGACTCTATAACAACATTTGTGTAAATGTTGTTGATTCTAACAACGTTTTAATAAGCGTTGTTATTGAGGGGACCCTATAATAACGTTTATGTAGATGTTGTTGAATGAGTAGCTCTTTAACAATGTTCAGGAAATGTTGTCCAGGGGCTTTCACTAAGGGGAGAACTCATTTTGACTCTCCCGCACGCTGGGCTTCATATTATTTTTATTTTTTTGGCTGGCTTAGTCTCTTTTGTTTGGAAAACCTTTCTCATTTTCCCTATTCTCTCATGCCATTGCTGCCGTTGGATCTCATACCCACCATCATTGCCATCGAGGATCCACCAACAGCCATCACGCCGCTGTCAGCTCTCGCCAACGGTCATTACGATTGTTCTTCCCTGACACCAAACTCCAGCCATCCACTACCTTGTGCATGTTCCATTCTCTTCACAAAGAAGAGACCATCGGCGGCGGCGATAGCTCGTTTCATCGGCGACTCGAATCCATGGCCTCGACTGTAGTGATTCACTGCTCGTATAAGTAGCGAACTAGCAATGGCTTTATGCTTGCTTCTTGTTGTTGGGGTTTTGCTCTTCTGCTCTTCTAGTCTTCTCACTGTTTAAAGAAGACGACTCCTTCTCTACAATTCTTGTAATCGAAGAGGAAGACTCATTTTCCATTTCAAATCGAAGACGAAGACTGTTAAAATCACTATTTTCATATGAGGTCAGCTCTTACTCTACTAATTATCTACATTTAATCACTCATTTTACTGGTAAAATCACCAAATTTTTTTTCAATCTTTGTCTTGTAAATCTAGGGTTTGAAATTTTGGGGTTTTTCTATTACAGATCTATTTATGGAAAGCCCTAATCTTCTATTTGGTTGCTCAGAAGGTCAAATCTCGTGGATAGACAATTTTGTATCCAACTATCTGAGAGATGGAAGTTGGGTGTGGACAGATTTGTTTCGTCTGTGGCTTAACTATGGTTCGTGAGGGGTGGTAATTGACTCATTGGTATAAGTTCTTCCTTTCTCTTTGTTATGTGTCTCCTTCTATGCTTTTTGGGTGCTCTGTTTTCTGGTTATTGTTGGCTTCTTGATGGTCTTGGTATTAATTATTGTTTTTTGCTTGTTGGTTGTTTGTATTATGACCTCTTAGAATGTCCAGGTTTGGTGTGAGGAAGCATGCCCAAGAATTTATTGTTGTTGTATTATGGCCTGTTTGATTATGGTTTTGAACTTTTGATTAATGGGTATTAGTTGTTTTGTTTTACTATTCTTCCTTTCTTTTCTATCTATGCATTGCTTAAATAGAATATGAGAAATATGAGAAATCAGACACATTTGTTGACTTGTAATGGAGCTATCTTTGTTACCCCCAATTGGAATTTGCCTTAGACTTCATTTAGTGTTCTTATGGCCCTTTTCAAATTGTAGGCTTGCGATGCCATAGCCTCGTTAAAAAGGAGGCATTTGTAGCACTAGTGTTAACCATTGCCCTTATAATTTGTCTATAGAAGTTTGCAGAAGCATTAGCCCAATTTTCTATTTAATTCTTTTCCTAATGTAATTAAAGAGTTGAACAGTGAATGAGTTGGTTGTAAGGGTAATAGCAGGTGAATATAGGTTTTGGAAACAGGCTTGTGGTTCAATACCGATGGGCTTCACCACCACCTGACTAGGTGGATGGCATCTTCATATGGGGACTTAAAATGCAATAAGTTCATATTCTTTATTTCTCTTAAAGAACAGTGAGTGAGTTCTGAAATAATGGCCATCTTTCTTGGAAAATATGATTTTATAATGTCACTATAGAGTTTAGGCAATATCTTTTCCTTTTTTTCCATTTTTCTAGTAGAAATCGGTGGAAAAAGTTCTTGGTTCAAACTCTTACCACAGTGACGACCTAGGCATGTTTTCCATTGTGCACCTGTGGTGTTCCTCTTCTCAGTCTGGTATGATGAGGGTCCTTTCTGTCTCATATCCGAATTTATGTGGAATGTTGTGTTCTGAATAAAATTCTAAATCTAAGCTGTTTAGATTTTAGAATGTGCTGTTGACTAATTATGTATTTTCATGTGAATCCAATATAGTAAATCTCCAACTCCTTAAAATATTTGGATGATTATGATTTCCATCTTTTGTTTTTTAAAAAAGAGAAAAAAAAATATATTGCATTTAGAATGGAAATGTCAATATGGGATTTAAAATGACAGGATTTCCATTATTTGTGAATTTCCCTCACTTGGGATTTATAATCCCATCATTTGCAAATTTCCCAGTTCGGACGAGTCATAATGTAGAAATGGAATTTAAGTACCCTGTCGGCAGTTTATCAAATAAAATACAACATGCATGTTTTTGCCCTATCACACAGCAATGAAAATCAAAATGATTGTATCTTGGAATAACTATTATGCATCGACAGATTAAAAGAAAAAAAAGAAACATGAATTCTACACACTAGATCATCCAAAAATAAAGGACAAATCATGCCTTATGCTTCCCATACCCTTTTATTGAACACCAATGAACTACAAATGCCAAACTATGTGACAACATGGTTGAAGAGAAAGCATACAGTAGCTAATTTATTGCCTATGCCAATGTTAATGGATAAAATCAATTGGACCATTTTGGAGCCTTGGAATCAGCCATTTCAGAGGAGTTATCATATTTTTTTGGAAATTTTTCTTGTCATTGAAAATTTTATTTTTTAGCCACCTTGAAGGTTTTTGGGTCCATTCTTTTTTTAAAAGTATTATTTAGTAATTTTGAGTCACTTCCCAAGGTTTCTGTCAATTTAGGATCTTTACCATTTCATGAATAGTTTTCTAATTTGGGTTTATTACATGTGCTAGTAGGAAAAGGAAAAGGAGATTCCTTTATAAATAGGGTTATAACAGATGATTTATGATTTATTCTTTTTAATTAATAATATAGTTCAGATAAGTTTCTCTTATAATTCCTAGTGGATACATAGGGCCCCCCAAGTGAATTCTATGATTTTCTGTTGGATTGAAGGCTTTAACTTCAATTTTTGGTTCAATCACGGTTTTTGCTACGTCAATACATAATACAATGGCAAAGGGTTGCTTTTTGAAATCCTGCCAATAGACTATAGGAATATAGGATGATATTATAAACCATGCTTCTAAGAAGCCTACCTCTGTTATGATTTAAAAATAATAACTAAAAGTGTTTATATACTAAACAGAGTCAAAATACAAGCATAAAAAGGAAAAAAGAAGCTGAATTGAAGAATAGCCAAGCCAAAAATGAAGAAAAAGATGACATGAAGAACTCCACCTTTTCCTGGACAATTACAGGCCTGACGACATAGACCTAATACAATTGTTCATAAGAATATTATCAATCACAAAGGTGATTGAACTCATTACAATGGTTAAAAAACAGTGTGTACATATATCTGAGTTTATTTGTAAGCTGTTTTAGAGTTACCTTTCATCATAAGACATGATTATTTGTTCATCTATGACTCAGATTAAAACTTGAGTCAACTTGAAATAGAAAAATCCAAATCCAAAATGAGTTGAGATCATCAAATCCAATATAAACACATAACAGTAAGTTTTATGGTGAAAATCTAAAAAAGTGTTCCAAATAAGAATAGGTGGCCTAGATTAAAGTTTCTGAACTTAAATCTTCCCTATTTTCTAGTAAATATAGAACTATATAGGAAACCTGGAAAGAAAAATGCAGAAAAGGAAGAATATGAAGTTGTGGGTTTGTACCCTCGTCTACTCATTTATGTTACTTCCTGACAGATCTAGAAAAGCTAAAGTAGTAAGCAAACAACAACTGCTTAAATTCCATAACACCTCGATCTGCAGTCTGGTTGTGGATTCATTCAATTAAAAATTTGTGAGTCATTGTGAACCCCGGAAAACGGCCCACAAGGGTTTGGCAAAAATGATAGGTGTGAAAGACAACAAACAAAAAAGGAGTCGCCACCTCATTTTTTAGGGAAAAGAGGAAAACCGCAAAAATGTTTTATTTTCAAAACCACATTACTCCATTAAAGGAAAAGCAAAGTCTTTGAAACCAGAAAATTGGATTCGGGGGCTAAGTTATGACGTGGGAAGGTGCTGGGCAAAAGCCCATAGGCACCCACATCACCCGAGTTGGTCTCTTAATTTAATTGGGCTAACTTAAGATCTTTTCCACTCAAATATCAGCATATATCATCACAAGGCAACATACATATCATATATTTCATCCAACCATCCATGCACAATCACTCAAATAAAACAAAACAAAAAGAAAAGAAAAGAAAAGAAAAGGGAAAAACCTAGGATACTTGGATCCTAGAACGGACTTGAGCCTCACGAAGAGCGCCTACGTACCATGCAGCGAAATACATGGATCAAAGTCCACGTAGTTCGAAGAGAATAGGGTTACAACCTAATACAAACCTATGGTAAAAACCCTAGGTTTCCTTATTTGAAAATGCATTGATTTAGCAAGTTTGAATTTAGGAAAACTTCCACAAAATGGAAACCTTGATAAAAAAACAGAATTTATTATTGAAGGAAACCTTTGATTAAAACCATAGACTTGTATTAAGAAGTAACCCTAGGAGGGAGAAGAGAAAAGAAAGAAAAAGAAAGGTGAATTGGGGCACCTTCAAACCCTACTTACCTGAGCGCAAAAGCTCCAAACATTAGCCATTTCAGACCATAGCGGCCCTATTTGCAATAGGACAAGCATTGTACCTGTTTGCACCCTTACAAGTGCACAAAATCATGCAAAGAAAGCAATATGCAAATCTGGACAGAACCTTGACAAGGCCTAAAATCATCCATTAATCATGCAAACAACAAGAATAATGAATAACTAAGGACTCTAACTCACTCCTACATGCAATGACTCGACTAACATGCATAAAAACCTATGAAAAACACACTAACAAGCATAAGAGACTCCAATAACATCAATAAACATGATAACAAAGCTCATTCTAACCAAAGAGATGATATTTCATGTAAAATATGAAAATAGGCCTCCCTACGGCGAGCTTTCTTAAGCGAAACTATCCTAAGACAATTTCACGTAAGAAAGTCGTTATGGGGAGGTGCAATCAGCATATCCTATGTAAAATATATACCCTAGAACACAATAGAAGAGATTTCATGCTTAAACACATCAAAGAAGACTCTCATGCAAAACCTCACTCAACGAAAAGGATAATTATCCTTAGAAAAGGATAATGTCTCCAAAAACCCTATAAAATATACTATATGAATGCAAACCTAGCATGATTCAACTATATGCAGCATATATAGAATGACTATGATGAGCAACAGCTCAAAAAGCTAAGCTAAGCATGCTGTATAAGACCTATGCGATTTTAGGGTTATTGAAACCCTAGTCTCACAACTATGCATTAAAACCTATGAAACAACTCTAAGACATGCTCAAATTATCATGAATATCATTCATATCATATATATTAACTAACAGGAGCATCAATTCATGATAACAATCACAGCAACCTAAACATGTGAACTATGCATGATTTAAGAAGATAGAACGAATAAGGCTATCAAATCCTTGGTAAACCAGGGATTATCAAGCATATAAAGCCATAAACTATCCTAAAATCATTCATATAACATCTCATAAACATTGAATTCCATCCATAAGAAGAATAATCTCATGCACCATAACTATCTTAAAAGAAGAAGAAGAAAGAGAAGAAGGAGAAACAGAAATTCATGTTCAGCATTGAAGGGATAGGCTTACCTCTTGTAGACTCTTCTTTGTCTCCAAACCTCTTATTTCCTTGCTTGCTTGGGGTTGAAGAGCCTCCTCTTGAAGTCCTTCTAGCTCTTCAAACTCGTAGCTCCCTCTCTCTCTAAGTGTAAAGTGCAATTAACCTCCCCCTATGTGCTGAATATCATGTCCTTTATATAGAGAACTGTCCCCCTAAACCAATGGCTAGGATTAATTCATTAAATAATGATCCTAGGGCTATTAGAGACTCTCTTGGTGCTCAAACAACTCAAACTTACACACTCCTAAGAGCAAACAAGTTGTTTTGGCAGAAGTAACCGTCAAAAGAGGGAGAGAAGAGTCAGAAGTTGAGTTGAGAAAGGAGTCTCTCGGGTGACCATCTAGGCCTGGACGGTTAGCCGTCTGGGCCTAGACGGCTGACCGTCCAGCCCCGGACGGTTACCCGAGGGTCTCCTATATTTGCTCCGCTTTTGACTCCCACTTGCTGTAGAAGTCCTAAAATCTTCAAATTAAGTCCGATTTTGACGAAATAAAAGCCAAAACGACCGTGTTTCAAAGGGGAACACATTTTTAGGCATTTTAGGACAAAAATCCTTAACCATGGGTGCATGGTTAGGTTTTACAAAGGTGGTTAACCATGGTGCTTCACCGTCGCTAAGCTGGGTTTGTACACGAGGTCGAACCGAATGCTTTCCCGATCGAAAATTGATCTTTCTAAACATGTTTAGGACATAAATAAAGCCCAATTGAAGTTAAATGAGAGAAAATTGATTGGGTCTTATGAGTCAATTTGAGCAAACCAAGAAAGGGTCTTTTAGCCAACCCGAACCATTACGAGCCGAATTGATCTTAAACCATTAATTCATGAAATTGAACCTATATATGGACTCTATATAACCATATGAACTCATGGGAATGACTCGGGATTCATTCCAAAGTCAAATGGAAAATATACGGCTTAAAAGACGATTATGCCCTTAAAGTCGCAAAAGTTCTTATTGACTATCGAGATGAACTCTAAATCACTTCAAAATTCATACACATGATATTCAATGCCATAGAAACTCAATGCAAAAGACTAGACTCAAAAAGGACTCAAAATCCTACATGAAATGATATGTCCTAGCTAAGGTGACAAAAATGGGGTATGACAGAAGCCCCTCATTGGTGAACAAGTTTCACTTGTGAGCCAATGATCAAAGAACAACCCATTTTTGTTTGATGGATTAATCTCATTAATGCCAAAAAACTCAAATGGAACCAAAAGGATAGACTTCGTCATATCCAAGCATGCGACGATTTCATCGAAGTAAAAAATTGATTGCATTTCTATGTATGCCAACTTCGTTGGTGCGCTCATGCAAATGCCTGCACTAATTGCATTGGTGATGTAACAACACATTTTTGCTTGATGGATTAATCTCATTAATACCAACAAACTCAAATTGAACCATAAGGATAGACTTCGTCATATCCAAGTATGCGACGATTTCATCGAAGCAAAGAATTGAATGCATTTCTATGCATGCCAACTTCGTTGGTGCGCTCATGCAAATGCCTTTACCTTGCACTAATTGCATTAGTGATATAACAACACATTTTTGCTTGATGGATTAATCTCATTAATACCAACAAACTCAAATAGAACCATAAGGATAGACTTCGTCATATCCAAGCATGTGACGATTTCATCAAAGCAAAGAATTGAATGCATTTCTATGCATGCCAACTTCGTTGGTGCACTCATGCAAATGCCTTTACCATGCACTAATTGCATTAGTGATATCCACATGGTCTTCTCATGATGCAAAGCTAGTTGCACTAGTGCATCACAAGGTATCCTACCAATTTCATTGGCATTCTCAAAACGAGTTATTTCATAACTCATAAATCATCATTTTATGTGAATTTGAATTGAATGTCCATCAATTCAAAACCAAGTGCATTTCATGCCAGTCTCACTGGGGACAACAAAAGTAGTGAGTTATTTCATAACTCATGACTCATCATTTTATGTGAAATTATGATTTCATGCCACTTTCAGTGGAAACAACAGAGATAGTGAGTTATTTCATAACTCTTGAATCATCATTTCATGTGAAATTACGCCACTTTCTGTGGAAGCAACAAAGACAAGGAGTTATTGCATAACTCATGGATCATTTCATGCCACTTTCTGTGGAAGTAACAAAGACGGGGAGTTATTTCATAACTCATGAATCGTCATTTCATGTGAAATTGTCTTTATCACATGATATGAGACCCAATTGCAAGTCAATTGATTCAAAATTAAGCTCATTTCTTATCATTTCATGTGAAATTATCCTTATCACATGGAATGACAGTGTACTGGGAGTCATTCAACTCAAAATCAAGTTCATTTTATGTGAAATTGTCTTTATCACATGAAATGATAATGTATTGAGAGTCATTCAACTCGAAATCAAGTTCATTACTTATCATTTCATGTGAAATTATCTTTATCACATGAAATGACATTGAATTGAGAGTTAATTGATTGGAAATCAAGCTTATTTCATGTCATTTCATGTGAAATTATCTTTATCACGTGATGCAACATTGATTTTGAAAGTCAATTGATTGAAAAACAAAGTGCATTTCATGCCCTCTTCACAAAGATAGCAAGTTACTTCGTAACTAGCATAGCTTATGAATCGTCATTTCATGTGAAGTTATCTTTATCACATGATTAGCAAGTCATTTCATGTGAAATTATCTTTATCACATGATATGATATCACTATCATCTCCTAGAGAATTGAATTCCAAGACTTGCAAGTCAATCAATTCAACACCAAGCTCATTTCATGAGAAAGCCATTTATCATGGCCATTACAATTCCTCGTTATGCGGGCGAATACAATCACCCAAGATTCAAAAATTTCATTGAAACTTGATAAACTTGAGGGCTATATCCATCCCATAACTCAAGGATTGCACAAGAAGTCAATTTGGAGAAGTTTAGAGGTCGCAAGCGCGCGAGACGGGGCAAACGGGCAAAGCGGGCTAGGGTGACCATCTGCCCTCAGATGGTCAACCGTCCAGGGCAAGACGGCTGACCGTCCAAGGGGGGACGGTTACCCGAGCCCACCATTGAAAAATTTCTGGGTTTTTAAACCCATGTTTGCCCACTCATTCTCACATTCTCCCATTCGAAAATTAGAGAGTTTCTCTCTCTAAACTCACATCCTATCTTCTCCAACTCTCATTCTCTCATTCCTATTTCAAAAACATTCAAT
The DNA here is from genome assembly GCA_039720395.1 of Liquidambar formosana. Classification (NCBI taxonomy): domain Eukaryota; kingdom Viridiplantae; phylum Streptophyta; class Magnoliopsida; order Saxifragales; family Altingiaceae; genus Liquidambar; species Liquidambar formosana. Next base: position 47,634 of record JBBPBK010000242.1, read on the forward strand.
CCAAACATCAAATACATATCAAACAACAACAAATCAAGCCCATTTAACAATCAAAACAACCAATTCACCTCATCTTTGGAAATCAAACCAAATCAAACCCATTTTTCACAAACCCAACTCCATCATCAAGAATGTCATCAAGCAAGGACTTAAGCACCAAGTATCCATTCTATGGGGTCAAAAGCATGTACAAGGCACCACTCTATGATGCTCCACAAGATAGGGTGTTGCTTGAACCCGACAAGCATCTCTCATTCATCCATTCCCAACAAGAAGTAAGTTTACCCAACTTAACACTTTTCTTTTGAATCTTTCAATTCTTTTGATGAAATTGCATTCCCTTCTACTTCTTTTGAATACCCCTTGGGTTGTTGAGTGATATCCCTTGATTTGGCAAGGATTGAACACACAAATTCTTTTCATTTGAAAGCTTGAAAAATGGCACCCGCCAAGTGTTCGATAAAATTCCCAAGTGAAATAAAGATGTTCAATCTTCACCAAATCAATGTATATCAACAAGTAAACCCTCAAGTGAGTAATATGCTATGATTTAGCAAGGATTGACCATACAAAATTCTTTTGTTTCAAGGCTTGGGAGGTGTCACCCACCAAGTGTTCGATAAAATTCCCAAGTGATAAAAAAGTGTTCAATCCTTGCCAAATTAAGGCACATGAACAAGAAAACTCATAAACATACATTAGCAATTCATTTCATGAATGAAAACAACTTTTTGACATCTTTTAGAAAACAACTTGAAACCAATTGCTAGTGTAGGTTTATTATTTCCATGTTCTTTCAACTAACTCTCAAGGTATTTTCAATGGCTATAGCCCAACTTTCAGGACATGTGCACTCAGTCCTCTATCAAAGGACTCATTGAATGGTGGCGGAACATGGAAAACTTCCAACCCATTACCAAGGGCTATGTCGAAAAGGCCGGTTTTGGTCCATTCCTAGACTCTTTGTGGAATGACCAATGTGATAGGCAAGCCTTGCTAGCCTTGTCTGAGCTATGGTGGGATACCACCAATACATTCCACTTTGGCTTTGGGGAGATGACACTGACCCCCAAGGACTTCACCATGATCACGAGCTTAAGCATTAAAGGCAAAAGCTTGGAATTCTATGAGGAGGCTCACACAGATGAGGATTATCTCCTAGCTTACCTTGGGATGGAAATTGAGGTAATCAAGAAAGCCGTGCGCCGCACTTGGCTTTTCAACAAGTTTGCCAAACAAAGGGAGAGCGAGGGTGCGAACCCCAATTGTATTACAAGGGCATTCCTTCTGTACATGATCTGATCTCATGCACATTCTTTGCCGGGACGGGCGACCTAGCCCCTTTGGGTCTTCTTGCAAGCATGGAGGATGTTGATAAGATCAGGAAATTCAACTGGGGAGTGGCTACTCTAGCCACCATGTATCGCACAATGTGTGACATGTCACGCGGCGTAACCAAGGACTTCGGTGGGATGCCCTTTGTTTGGGAGGTAATGCTACTTCCCTTTCATTTCTTTTTATTTTTTTCTTATATTATCTTTTCTTTTTGACTCTTTTCTCAACTTTTGACAGGTTTGGTGCTATGAGTACCTCAACCTATGTCGCCCATCCCTTGCTGAGGAAACCATTGAATGGCCTACCCTCAAGAATTACTCTCCTAGTTATGTGTCCATCTGGGCGGTGAATCGTCATGATTACGCCTTTGCTAGAGCTCACCTAGCAAGCCTCACTGCTGATATGGTGAAATTCTTTCCCTATTCTTTTCCTTTTCTTTTTACTCCCAATTTCTCATTTTGGATTTTTGGACAGATTGAATGGAATCCATGGAAGATATGGGTACTAATGCTACCCAAGCGATGCATTCCTAGCCTGATGCTGACTGGAAAGAGGGTGGTGTTCTTGAAAGGCCCCGTGGGTAGGTACTGGTACCTAGGGGAGCGTGTCTTACGACAAGTCATGGGTGATGTGAATGCCGCCATGGCTCCAATGCCTCCACCACTTAACATGAGGCATGCTAACTTAATGGAGGGGGAGGAGTTGTGGGATGCCTTGAGAGGCTGGGATGCGGAGGAGTTCACTTCTTCTGACATTGCATATGACACTTTCTGTCTCCAATATTTGATGAGGCCCAGGGTGACAGGCCTTCCTCCTCAGGGGGTAAGTCTTTAACATTCTCCTAGCCTTTTCTTTTTGATAGAGACTCTATTTAATAGGTGAACACTTGCAGGGTCGATGAGCACGAGGGCATAGCTCAACAGTGGGCTCAGGAGTGGTTCCTGGCTCTGAGGATGATGAGATGGAGGGGGATAGGTCACTACCCTTGCCTCAGCCTAATTGGTTCATTGATTTGTGCAGTGGGTCGGACTTTGTCAAGACCGCCATCACTCATCCTGCATTTGATGAATCTCCAAGGATCGACCCAAATCGAGAACAGGTGAGTTCTCTTTATGGGTATTTCTTTCTTTCTTTGAACATTACCTTCAATTTTACCCTTATTGATTATCCTAGGTGCCTGCAGCATATGCCCAAGAGTTTATTGATCTGAGTGAGGGCTTGAGGCGTGACTTTGTGAGGATGAGCTTAGCCAATCCATGGCGGAATCTCGTTTGGATGTCATGGTAAGTGTTCAACCCATTTTAAAGTTCCTATTTGTGGTTTTCAACCAACCCTATTCTCATACTTGACTTCTTTGCAATGGATTTTGTATATGCAGCCACCACCAGCAATGCGCCTTCCTAGAGCACCTCGTGGGGGTCGTGATGGAGCTGGGCCGAGCCGCAAAAGAAGCTCTGGGAACCGCTGAGTTCATTTACTTTCTTGTTGGGCTTGTAGAAACAATGAAACAATGGCTATCTTTTTGTATTTCATACTTGTGTTTTGTACTTGCCACCTAAAACCAAACTTTCTTATCCCTTATTATGGATACTTGTTGTGCTTGTTTGAATCTATCATGATGATGTTATGGTGCCTTTCTCATGAAAATTTGAGTCAATATGAGTTCATAGGAGTGAAAATGGCCTAAAAAGGCCATCCGAACGCGAAAATAGGCAAAACCGGGCGAAACAAGGCAAAACAAGGCGGGGGCCTCGGGTGACCATCTAGCCCCGGACGGTTAGCCGTCTGGACCTAGACGGCTGACCGTCCAGCCCCGGACGGTTACCCGAGGTTGACGCGTTTTTTCGCGATTTTTCAGGTTTTTTCCTATTTTGACGGTTCTACTCCCTTTAGGACTCGAATTTGTGACCCTTTCCCTATAAAAACACATGAGGGGAGCCTTCTAACTCACCTATTTTCATTGAAAATAATTATGGAAGCCTTGGATGGGTTCTTAAGAGGGTTTTTGGTAGTCATGGCTGCCAAAAACAAAACTGAGTTTAGGCGCTTTGGCTTGGAACCATTGCTCTCCTTAAGGCACATGAAGCTCGAGACGGCTCTTCTCACTGCGGCTACATACTTCTGGGATCCTCAACTCCATGTCTTTAGATTCAATTATGAAGAATTATGCCCAACCATGGAGGAATTCTGTGCTTTATTTGGAGTTTCGCCCGCAGGGCCATTCATTCTTCCTACACCTCACTCTGATTACCTTGCTTCCTTCTCGGATTTTCTTGGCATTCCTCAAAGGGACGCAATGATCTTTGTCAAGGACCATATGGTGGACTTAATGAAGTTAGCAACCTCATTCTTGGCTCATGATAGCGAAGGTACTCTGACTTTCACCCCTCAAATTCAGCGTGCACTCGCTTTCTGTTTAATTGGTCGCTTTCTCATTTCCACCGGCACTCTTCAAGCCCCTGTTCAAATATGTGAGTTGGTTGCCGCTCTTCTCAAGCGACATAACATCATTCCTTTGGTATTAGCTGAAACCTTGAATGGTTTAGATAAAGTTCATGGCAACCCCAAAGCGCCTTTAGAAGGTAACCCCTTTTTACTGCAAATGTGGTTGCTCGAGCGCTTGAATTTTCTATCTCCCACCACTATCAATCCATACAAGCCCCAGCACTTCTGTCTGCGCCGAGTTGAACTCCCTGGGCCATTCTCTTTAAGAGATTGGTTAGGTTACTTCCACACACTGTCGTGGCGAAACATCAAATGGTACGTCTTCACATGGGGGTGTAAAGAGCAGGTAATTTTTCGAACCTCGGGGTGTGCTTTTGTCAAACTCATAGGACTGAGATCGACTTCCTTCTATTGGACTTCGAGAATTCTTCACCAGATTGGCGCCATGCAAACTATTCCGTCCTTAACAGGACCTTGTTGCTCTGTGGAACCTGTCGGTCCTACTATAATCAAGTGGGCGAGGACTCGCTGGCCTACAGACCTGAAATTGACTCGGATTGCCAACACTGAAGGACCTTTCGAGATGAGTAAAGAATACAAGAAATGGTTGAAGGATGATTTGGGCGAAAAGGAGACTTCTCGCCGAGAAAGAATTTATGACCTTATCAAGGACACGAGACTTGGACTTTGCAGAGAAGACATTTTTGAAGCAGTGGAGGCATCCCACGACCATGACTTGCAAAAGAAAAGAAGACTTGATAGAGAAAGACAGAAGACAAACAAAATGACTCTGAAGAAACTCAAGAGGACTTAAAGACTCAAGGAATAGAATATCTATGGCACGTCGATAGTTCTTTTACTTAACACCAATAAATTGTTATGTCAAACAATTAGTTTCAAATGAATTGCCAATAATAATCTACTTTTGAGATTTTTGTTGTGATTGTGTTGTTTGGACCGCACCTAAAGTAACTTCATAGGCTGCCTACGTATCCCCGTTTTCTTTTTTTCTTTTTTTTTTCTTCCTTTTTTTTCTTTTTCTCTTTTTTTTCCTTTTTTTTTTCTTTTCTTTTTTTTCTGTTGGGGAATCAGGTCCTCGTAGTTCAAATGACTTAACTTTTGCCTAAGCCGCCTTTACAGGTTTTCAACCTAGCAGGCCTTATACATAATACTTCTTTAATTGATCCAAATTGGTAGGGCGAGCGAACTCGATCCCATCCAAATCCATAAGTCGAACAGCCCCTGCTGGCAATATCTCCTTGATGACGTACGGTCCACCCCAACTCGGTTTGAACTTTCCTCGTGGGTCGAAAATTGGAGCTCGAATCTCTTTCAATACTAAATCCCCTTTCTTCAAGCCTTTGTCTTTGACATGTTTGTTGAATGCCCTTGCGACTCTTCTCTGGTACCCTTGCACATGGTAGAGAGCCCTCAATCACCTTTCATCTAGCAATGCCAACTCATCATAACGACCTTTGACCCAGTCTACCTCTGCCAGCTGACTTTCCATAGCTACCCTTAACGAAGGAACTTCTAATTCCACTGGCAGAACGGCCTCCATTCTATACACCAAAGCATACAGCGTAGCCCCTGTTGACGATCTAACTAACGTTCTGTACCCCCATAATGCCAATGGTAGTTTCTCATGCCAATCAGTGTACGTGTCAGCCGTTTTCTGTAATATCTTCTTGATGTTCTTGTTGGCGGCTTCCCCTACGCCGTTTGTCTGTGGGCGATACGGGGACGACAAGTGGTGAATGATCTTGTACTTCTGCAAGAGTTCTTTAGTTTCCTTTTGGAAGTGCTGACCGTTATCTAAGATGACCTCATGCGGTACCCCGTATCGATAGATAATGTTGAGCTGTATGAACTGCGCCACCTTTTTAGCATTCAAAATTTTGAAGGAAGCTGCTTCCACCCACTTGGTAAAGTAATCGATGGCTACCAAAATGTATTCATGACCATTGGATGCCTTCGGTTTAATCTGTCCGATGATATCTATTCCCCATACTGCAAACGGCCACGGAGTTGATATGCTTGTTAAGGGTATGGAGGGCAAGTGTTGTCCGTTGGCGAAGAGCTGACACTTGTGGCACTTCTTGACGTGGGCATAGCAATCTCTTTCCATTGTAGACCAGTAATACCCCAGCCTCATGATCTTTTTAGCCAGCATGTATCCATTCATATGCGGAGCCCCCACTCCTTCATGGATTTCTTCGATGAGTTTTCTGGCTTCTTCCTCCGTGACACACAGCAAGTGGATTCCGTTGTAAGACCTCCGATACAGTTTTCCTCCGCATATCACATAATGGCTTGCCAATCTTCTTAGTATTCGCCTATCCACGCGAGATGCTTCCTCTGGATATTCCCTTTCCTCGATGAGCCTTCTTATGTCATAAAACCAAGGGTAGTTATCTGTTACCTCTCCTTCTCGAATGGAACAGTAATAAACAGGTTTCTCTCTGCATTCAATCACGAGCGGCTTCACGCTTCCCCCTTCTGGTATCTCCACCATTGAAGCTAGAGTTGCTAAGGCATCAGCGAACTGATTCTTGTTTCTCGATAAGTAATTGAACTCGATTTCAGCGAACTCTTTGGTCAGTGCTTCCAAATAGGCATGATAGGGCAACAGCTTCTCATCGCGAGTTTTCCACTCCCCTTTTATCTGACAGATGATCAATGCCGAATCTCCGAACACCTCAAGTCCCTTTATTCCCAACTCTAACGCAGCTTCCAATGCTAGGATGCAAGCCTCATACTCCGCTATGTTGTTGGTGGCTTCGAACCCCAATTTGACTGCTAAAGGCATGAAGGCTTCCCCGGGCGAGACTAGTAGCACTCCTATGCCATAACCTCTTCTGTTTGCAACTCCGTCGAAGTAGACTTTCCAAACCTTCTTCTTGATTTCCAGGATATCTTCGTCGGGGAACTCATCATTGAATTGGGTTGATGATGACACAGGGCAGCTTGCCAAATGGTCTGCAATGACACTTCCCTTAACGGACTTCTGCGCCAGGTACTTGATGTCGAATTCATTGAGAAGAAGCGACCAACGAGCGGTCCTGTATGATAGGACTGGTTTTTCTAGCAAATACTTCAAAGGATCCAATCGACTTATCAACAGGACTTCGAAAGACATCATGTAATGACGGAGTTTCTGGGTAACCCATACCAATGCTATGCAAGCCTTTTCTAGCGCATTGTACTTTACTTCATAATCTGTCATTTTCTTGCTCAAGTAGTAGATGGCATTTTCCTTTTTTGACCCTTCAAGGTATTGAGCTAACATAGTTCCCGTTGCGGTTTTGGTAACCATTAAATATAACAGTAATGGTTCACCTTGCCGCGGGGGAACCAAGATTAGGGGGTTACTCAGATACCTTTTAATGGTCTCAAAGGCTTCTTGACAATCCTCATTCCATTCCTTGGAAACACCCTTTTTAAGTAGCTTGAAAATTGGCTCGCATACCATGGTTAGATTGGCAATAAAACGACTTATGTATTGTACTCTCCCCAGAAAACCCCGTATCTGCTTTTCCGTTCTTGGTGGCTCCATCTCCGTGATAGCTTTTATCTTCCTTGGATCAACTTCAATTCCCCTCTGAGTGATCATGAAACCCAACAGCTTCCCTGCGGTGACTCCGAAGGCGCACTTCTGAGGATTCAGTCGGAGGTTGTACTTCTTTGCCCGTTCTAGGAATTTCTCCAATGCCGCGAAATGTCCTTCTCGGTCTACAGATTTGACTATCATGTCGTCCACATACTCTACTTCTTTATGGATCATATCATGCAATAGGGTCGTAGCAGCTCTTTGGTAAGTAGCCCCAGCATTTCTCAAGCCAAAAGGCATCACCTTGTAGCAATACGTGCCCCACAGCGTGATAAAAGCCGTCTTTTCCATGTCTCGAGGCGCCATCTTTATCTGGTTGTAACCGGAGAACCCATCCATCACTACAACAAAATAAGCTTTCCACGACTTGAAATTAACGACGTGCATATTTGCAAGTCGTTAATATGGGTCTTTTACGACATGCTTCCTTAGCACGTCGTTAAAAGACCCCATGTAGATAGTATTTACGGCGTACAAGAGAAGCTCATCGTTAATGAGATCTTTTACGACTTGTTTTGTATGTCGTAAATACTTTACCGAGATTTGCCTTTTTATGACGTATTCTCCACGTCGTAGATGCTGGGTCGAGGATTCCACTTATTATTTACGACGTGTTTTGCACGTCGTAAATGATATAACGAGAAATGCTTATTCACGACATTCTCTGCACGTCGTTAAAAAGGGAGCAAATCCGTGAATATATTACCGGGTATTTCACTTATTTTTTATGACGTGTTTTGTACGTCGTAATTGCTTTCCCGAGTTTAGCTTATTTATGACACATTATACACGCCGTTAAAAAGAAGAGAGCAATTCTGCAAAAATTTTAGCGGGCATTTTGCCTCCTGTATTTTACATTTTTTTTTTGGGCACTTTACTCTTCCATTTCGCATGCTTCTTCCTCTAATGTATTTTCTGAACCTTTGTGCACTTTACTCTTCCATTTTACCTCCTGTATTTTACAAATTTTAGCGGGCATTTTGCCTCCTGATTGGTGGACGAAGATCAATGAGGAGTCACCGACTAAGTCCTTAACGAACTCGTTGTTGGCGAAGGTGAAGAAGGAGTAGAAGCGCTAGGAAGGGAGAACGGAAGATGAATCTTCAGATCCCTATAGATATGAGTGCATCTAAAGATGAATCTTCAGATCTGATCTCGTTTTTTTTCATCTATTGCTAATAAATAGGTCAATTTCTTTACCTCCCAAACTTAAATTTGGAGTTTAAAAATGGTTTAATATAGTAGATCTGATTTTAGATCCTTTTTATCCTCAAATCTAATGTAGAATTTGTCGGAGAAGATGACCCCAATGGCCGGAAAAAATGGAGTTGGTGAGGTTGGGGTGGTGTGTGCTGTCCGAAAAAATGCAAGGTGAGTTTTTGGATTCTTTTTTTTTTTTTTTTTTTTTTTTCAGATTTTGCTCCTCTTAGTGTTAATTCAATCGGGTTACATTTTCTCACTCTCTTTTCTTTTTCTCAGCTTTTACGATTGGGGGTTAATTTTCGAAGGGCTTACGTCTCATCTATACAGGAGATCTCTTTCCTTATTTTTCTCTTTCTTTTTCCATTTTGTTTGCTGAGAAATCATATATATCTTATATTTGTTGGCTGAGAAAATGAGGGAAATTAAGGGCTAAGAAAATCTTCTTTATGTTGTGTTTGTTTGCTAAGAAAAAAATGAAGGGGAACTGACTGGGATGTGTCTTCAATTCTAGGGTGTTTTTCGGCTGAAAAAATTAGGGATAGTAAAGGCTAAGAAACCCCTCTTTATGTTGTGTTTTTTTGCTTGTTTCTTCCTAACTATTAACAGAAGACAATTCTCAGATGCATGACGTGGGGGCTTCCTTTCCGACATTCTGTCCCACACTACCAGATGTGGTAGCTTGAGCCATGCCTATTGCCTCTCCTTTGTATGTTGCATGTATGAATGGTTTGTTTATTAGTCAGTATACACTCTGTATTATAAAATTACCTCATAGTAAAATCTTAATATTAGTCTCTTTTTCTTTTACCATTTTTTTTTTTTTTTTTTGGTTTGGGAATTCTTTAAAGGTTGGTGTTAAGTCCTTGGTTTTTTGGGTCTCAAAGGAAATGTCTACTTGGTAGTTGTGTCACTCTCGGTTGAGTGGAGGTTTTTGTTTTATGGGTCCCAATTAATGAAAAATCTAAAAATAAAACTTGTATTTTCTCTTATACCTACAAATTCTTCACAATTGAATAGGTTCAATTTGAGATAGATATGGAAATCCAATTGTGAGAACTGTGGTCTGTTTGTATTCTTTAGATATACAATAGATGCGAGGATTTGAAATTTTGAATATTCAACCTGAGATAAGAATTGGATTTTCTTTTCATTTCATCCTTTGAGGTGGTTTGCTGAATCTTAATTTATCATTAACTAAATTCCATTGAACAACTATTGAGGCTCTGAGACTATGAGGTTAAGATTTTTTGGGAAGAAACTAGTTCACAACCAGTTATTGAACACAGGAAAAGCACTCTTTTGAAATGGTGCAATTGCTTCCCTTTGGCTTGTTTATGTCTCTTCCATTTTCATTCAACTTAATACACTAAACGTGACCCATGGTTTATTGTTTGTTGTAGTAGAAATTGGTAAATAATGGTTATTATTACTAAGCAACTGTTGCATGTTTACTGCTTCAGGCTACAGAAGATGGGGGGTCTAGAAGTCAGTAAAGTGGTCCATGAGCACTAGGGGTGGCGCCTTATTACTTGTAACTGGTTACATGCCAGGGGTTTTCCATTTACTGGCCAATATGTTGAGTCTTTTAGTGATTGGAATTCGGCTTGAGCAAGAATTTGGGTTTGGTATGTGTCTAATTTTGAGCTTTACAATTTTTATTTAAGCATGCATAAATTGGCACTCCGGATTATGGAATTCAATTTTAGGCATCATCGTCTATTTCAATGGAGTTCGTGATGCATAAGTTAGAAAGAAACAGTGACAGATCATTGCATTGAAGTGATTCATAATTTGAAATTATGTTGTTACCTTTCTCATAAGTTTTTAGTTTGCCTTAGAGATATATTAAACATCATAGAACTCAAAACTTGACTTAAATTTTATTGAGACTGAGGCAAAATTGATTTACATGTGGCCTAGTATTCAATTGGGCTTCTTAATTTCTTAGAAATTTTCTAATTTATACTATTTGGGCTAAAGTGTAGGTAACATATGATACTAAAATATATACACACCAAAAAAAATATACTACATGGGCCTTGGGTTAATGGTCATACATCACATAAGCCTAAACCAACTTTGATTTGCCCATAAGGCCCACTGACAGAATCTGTTAGAGGGCTAGCATCCTACCAAAATAAGGAATCGATCCATGTTTTTGCTGGCTGCAATTTTTTGTATGGGCTCCATTCGTGGTCATGGATTTTTACCTTTTATGGGATGTAAAACACGGCATAATTCTATCCAGTATTTTGATGTTCTTTAGACTCGTTCTTTTCTTGCATAGATTGCATTTCAAGGGGTAAGGTCCTTACCCAAAAATACCCAAAAATTGTTTTCTTAAAAGTTGACATAGATGAGGCAAGGGACGTGGCTGCACGCTGGAATATTAGTAGCGTTCTAAGTTTCTTTTTTATAAAAAAATGGCAAGGAGGTGGACAAGGTAGTGGGAGCTGAGAAAAGTGCACTTGAGAGAAAAATTGCACAGTATGCTAGCTAGCCATGAGTCCATTTATAAATGAACTTACAGGTTTTTCTATCTTGGGTTCACTTCCACTGATACTGTCTGTTTATGCACTTTTTGTCTTTGTAATTTGCTCGCAAAATTGACTTTCATTCTCTATAGATGATAAGAACCTTGATGTGAGTGATTCATCTCCTTATGCTATGCTTCTGTATCTGAACTTATATCTGGAATGTTAGTTATCTGAATACACTATGAGATGTATGTGCCGGTTCATTTTTATTTTTTCAAAAATTTCCTTTGTTGGCCGCCCTACGATGTTTTTCTGGACAGAATTATGCTGGTGCCTGGTGAAATAATTTTAAGAAGCTCTATTCCTTGGAAGTTTTAATGCGAAATTGACCATGTTGGCATCCTATTAGATGTGTTGGTCAAGTTTAGTAGACAAAAGGATTCCAGTTTTTGAGCTCAAACTAGGCTCCTTTGGCTGCCTTTTGGTGTCTGGGGACTTCATCGGACATTGGTTCCGTTGAGTTTACCATTCATCATTGTATGTAGGCTGCAGGCTGCATTGCATCCATGATACACTTGAATAATTGCATCCACATGACCACATACTTTAGTTCTAATCTTGACACAAAATTGTGCTCAACTTAACTTATAATCTTGATCAATTCCAAATTCATTTTTTAGGTTTCGTAATTGATCTAGAGTGTAACCATGCTGTTGCCTTAACTTTTCCTCATGTTGCCCTTGATGGGTTCAAAATGATGTTAGGAACTATTTTCTTTCTTCCTTTTTCCCTTTTATTTTTACGTTGACTGAAACTTTTACAATTTTTATCATTTGATATTGTTAATATTTGCACTATTTTAGCTTAAATTCTTATCTTTTGTCTGTGGTTGCTTACAGTCCGGATTGGGTTGCTTTATGTCATCTCTGGATTTTGCGGGAGTTTGTTGTCAGCTCTTTTTATCCAGTTAATATCTCAATTGGTGCTTCTGGTGCAGTTTTTGGATTATTGGGAGGCATGCTTTCTGAAATCATCACTAATTGGACAGTATATTCTAATAAGGTATTTGTCAAACTGCTCCTAATTGAACCATGGATTTAATATGAATTGTCACTCTCTGGTTAGTTATATTGTTTGTCCCTATTATCTTATGATACCATGTGTAATTTCAGTTAGCAGCATTCTTAATCCTCATGGTCATCATCGTAATTAATTTAGCCGTGGGACTCCTCCCACACGTGGACAACTTTGCTCATATTGGAGGCTAGGATTTTTATCAGGGTTTCTTCTGGGGTTTGTCTTTCTAATTCGTCCCCAGTTTGGATGGGTTAGTCAAAGATATGCTCCTCTTGGATATTCTTCAACTTCAGCTAAAGCTAAATTCAAGATGTATCAGCTCATACTGTGTGCCATTTCTCAGATCCTTCTAATCATTGGGTAAGTCTCTGTAATATGTTTTTGTGTTTTCATTTTGATAGTGCTCTATTTTTCAATTAGATTGCACTAGTAGAACTAAAGAAGAAATCCATGCCATTGAAAATGGCGATTCAATTGATTCCAGATCCAACTTGCCGCAGTCAGGAAAATAGTGATTCCTCTCACAAGCTTATTTTGAAATGTTTGGGCCTTTTTTTTTTTTTTTTTTTTTTTTTTTTTTTGCATGTTTCGCAGAACTGATGCAAAGGTAAATTTGTGTTAATTATGAGTTTATTCTTGATATTGATAAATTAAAAATGAATATTAATTATTGGTTTTTTGTTTCAGGACCATAGTCAAGCTATCTCATTAGGTCTCATAGTCAACGAGAATGAGTTGTATTACTAAGAGGTGCATGGAAGACTGATGCCAGATGCATGTTTTGATGTTATATTTCCTATTTTTTAATTTATTGTAACATGTATAGGATTTTGTTAATTCACTTGACAAACAACTTAAACTGTATGAATGTATGAATAATTATGAGATAATATTTAAATTATATATACATGGATGGTGGTCTTGACTTTTGATTCATTAATGATTATGGACTAGTTGCATTTGTTAGCTTGTGAAATATATATAAATATGTCCTATTACTATTTGAAAAGCAGGAATCAAAGTGAAACTTAAATGTGTATATTTAAATTAGTTTTTATTGCACTAATTATATGCTATAAAAAGGTTGATGTAAATGAGTTATAGACGGCATGCAATACACGTAGTTAATAAGTTATTTACGATGCACATTACAGGTCGTAAATAATATAGGCATCCGAATGATATGGTTTTACACGACTTGCATTGTAAGTCGTGAATACGTTATTCATGACGCGCATTACAAGTCATGAATAAGTTATTTACGACGCGCATTGCAAGTCATGAATAACTTATTCACGATGTACAATGCACGTCGTAAATGTGTCCTGACTTTCCACGGCATCGCGATGCACGACATATGCTTGTGCGTCGTAAAAGGCCTTTCACGAAGTGCTTTGCACGTCGTAAAAAGCCTATTTTGTTGTAGTGCATGAAGGAGAGAAGAGCATGGCCTGCCGTACTGTCCACCAATACATCGATATGCGGTAGAGGGAAATCATCCTTTGGGCTCGCATCATTAAGGTCACGGAAGTCAACACACATTCGCACTTTCCTATCTTTTTTAGGCACAGGCACTATGTTGGACAGCCATTCAGGGTACTCCACCACTTGGAGAAACCTGGCATCTAATTGTTTAGTTACCTCTTCTTTTACTTTCAAAGCCCATTCTAGTTTTAATCTTCTTAATTTCTGCTTTATAGGCTTTTTAGTGGGATTAGTGGGGATGTAATGTTGCACAATATCGGGATCAATACCAGGCATATCCTCATAAGACCATGCGAAGGCCTCTATATTGGCTTTTAGAAGTATTATTAATTTTTCTTTTTCAGCAGGCGAGTGAGTTATCCCAATTTTAATTATCCTTGGCAATTCATCTGTCCCTAGATTGATTGATTCCAATTCATCCATGTTAGGTTCGGTAACGCCCCTTTTCCTTTGCTCGACGAGCTCCGGGGGGACGTCATTCCTAGGATCTATATCCATGCCATAGATATCCATAGAAGAGAGAAAGGAAACACTGCAAATAATGAAAAGAAACACACTTTATTGACTGAACTAACAAAACAAAACAAAGAAAAGAAAACACATGTGCCACAACTAGGGAACGACTCCTAACTCCATAAGGTGGGCTAGGCGGACACACTTTATTTGAAAGGAAAGCTAAGACAAGCTACTAAGGAACCTACAAGCTACTCTCAGGTAAGTCGAGATCCTCGCCCTCAAGAACTTCTGCAATGGTACCCTCTTCAAGATACCAATTAAGGAACGGCATGGCTGCATGGTGAATTGAAGAACACTCGAGATCCGATTCCTCCACAGCAAGAACTGTATCTTGAAACATTGTAACCATGGCTTTCGAATCCATCTGTTCTGCCCAGTCCTCACTCTTCTCTTCCCAATAGTCATCATTGATTGCTTCATTATCAACCATTGTAGCAGTAATGGGGTACCACTCAGTGAAGAATATTTCGAACCCTGGAACTCTCGCCTTGGTTGCCTTGTCAATAGATGGTTCGGGAAATCCACAGAATAGAAAGTCCTCCCCTTCCTTAACAAAGTAACCATTCAAAGTAGGTCGGTATGGCGGGATTCGAATATCTGACACCCTTCCTTCTGCTTTTGCTTTGACCCTTTCTCTGCTTCTCTGCAACATCTCCATACGGTCCTTCTTAGAAGGCTCATACCCCAATCCGAAGGTGTAGGTGACAATGCGGCTCTGAACGGATACCGGTATGCCTTGCTGACGGCGTCCTAGTCCCATGCCTGGGAAGAAACTCATTTTCTTCATTATGTTCCCCACATGCAAATTGCCATGAGGGCAAAAGTCGAGAGGTATCAACTCTCTCTGTTCCGGCTCTTTCTCTATGCATTGAACATACTCGAACCCAGACAATGGTGCTCTAACGGGCTCGGGCTTGATCTCGCAAATGGGTACTCCCGACGACTTTAAGTCATAATCACCTTGGAGTGTGACGATGGCCCCTTCATAAGGGAACTTGACTTTTTGGTGCAATGAAGAAGGGACAGCCCCTGCAGGATGAATCCAAGGTCTCCCCAACAAGAGATTGAAGCACGACGGGATATCTAGCACTTGGAACTCCACACTGAATTCTGTAGGCCCCATAATCAACGGCAAAGTGACCACTCCAATCACTTCTCTGCGGGTGTTATCATAGGCTCTCACTGTTTGCCCGGATGGCATGAAGTCTATTGGATCCAACCCCAAGACGGTGGCAGTTCTGAGAGGGCATACATTAAGAGCGGAACCATTGTCGATTAGGACTGTTGGAACTCTCTTTCCCATGGTGTCGACAGTGATGTACATGGCTTGCGAATGGCTAGGTCCACTTTTAGGTAGGTCTACCTCTGAGAACACAATGGTTGAGTTCTTCGAGGTTGGATTCACCAAGTTCACCAAATTTTCCGGAGATGTGTCAACAGGAACCTGTATCTGGTTGAGCAATTTCAAGATTGTCTGCCTGTGCTTGTAAGAGGCCATGAGCAGACCCTATATAGTGATGTTGGCATTAGTCTTTCTCAGTTGCCTAAGCACTTCGTCCTCCTCTTCTTGCAGGTCGAGGTGGCGATTACCTTCCAAGTCCCCCAATGGGTTGTCAAATTCTAAGTGCGGAGGCTTGAAATGGCGACCCCCTCTAGTTATGTGCTCCACCTCGTCATCGCTCATCCACATATCATCAATCTCACCTACATCACTCATGAGGTCATCCCATGTGATTGTGTCGATCTCTTCCATTTGGACTTCCTATGGTAACTCATCCCAACCCGTGGGGATTATAGGTTCATCAGGGATGGGGTCGGGGTAGAGTACATAGTAATCAAACTTTCCGAACGACTCTCCCAACAAACCCACTTTAGGATCTCCTGCCTCGAACCTTTCTTTCAATTGTCGCTGTATGGACTTCTTTGGCAATACCAAAACCTTTTGATCAATAAGGTCTTGAACTACCTTTTTCAGTATAACACAGTCCTCTGTATCATGTCCGGGCGCCTGATGGTACAAACAGAATTGGTGAGGAGTCGAAGGCCTCGGCTTTGAATGGCATGGCAATATGAGCCCTTTATCACAACATTGGTGGAAAACTTGAGTCAAGGTCATGGCAAGCGGCGTGTATTGCCTTATGGGTTGATGGGATTGGGACGAGCCAAGCTTGATGGCATTTATGTTGTTGGGAGGAGGCACATTGTGAGTGGGGAGGGGATTTCGAGTGACATTTGGGCGATTGGGTGCGGTGGGTGGTGAAATGATCTGCTTGTCGAGCAAATCTTGGATTTCATGGCGCAGGCGGTAACAACGGTTGGTTAAATGGCCTTTGGCTTGGTGGAACTTGCAATATTCATTTTCATTGTAGTTCTTGGGCAATGGGTTTGGTGGAGGCCTTGGGTCGAGGGGTTTCAGGAGATCACGGCTTCTCAGCTTTTCGAAGACTTTTTCGAGTGGCATGTATAGCTCGGTGAATTGGCGAGGTGAGGTGGAGTCATTTAGGGAGAAAGGGCGAGTGGGTTGGGTAATGGTATTGACCTCAGCATTGGGTTTTCCTCCAAAGTTTGTCCTTCGACTCCTTTGGATCTCTTCCGTTTTGATTGTTCCATCGACGATCTCATCTTCAACTTGTGTGCCAGCCCCAACAAGAGCCTTGAAGTTCGAAAAGTAATGAGCAAAGAGATGCTTATGATATACAGGCAGCAAATTCTTCACCACCAACTGAATCTGTTCTTCCTCATTCGGTCTGTCTATCATTTTGGAAGCCTTTTGTCTCCACCTAGTGATGAAAGCGGAGAAAGTCTCGTTAACCCCTTGCTTAGTGGTTTCCAAGTCCCTTCGCGTGACATCCACTTCAGTGTTATACTTGTAATGGTCCGTGAATGCATTGCACACATCCTCCCAAGTCTTGGTTCTGTTCTCCTCTAATGACAAAAACCATTTTAAGGCGGAACTCGCTAATGACTGATGAAACATTTGAGCCAATAACTCATCGTTCGCCCCTCAAGGGTGCATAGCTCACACATACATCTTGAGGTGGGTCTTAGGACAGCCTATCCCATCGAATTTTTCCAACTCCGGCATCTTGAATTGTAACGGGATGCGAGCCTTTGGGAACAAGGACAAAGTGCGGATGTCCACCATATCATCAGACCTGCGGATTCCCTTCAGAGTTCGTTCTAAAGCCTCGACTTTATTTGCCAGGACGGTTGAGCTCTCCCTTGATGTGGCTTTGGTTTCCCCTTCCTTGGTCTTGGGTGGTTCTCCCCCTTCTCCTAATGGTTCCTCAGCAGATTCGGAATCATTGGATCCTTGATTGTTATCAGTGGCACGGGTGCTAGATTCAGGTTCAGAGTTCTTCTGTTGAAGGTCTTGAGCTAACTTGAGTGCGGTCTTGGATACCTGGGTAGTGTGATCAAGCTTTTCCATGATAGCTTTCAAAGCGGCCTCAAGGTTGAAACCTCGGTTACTAGTTCTTTCCTCAGCCATACCCGACTCAGTGACGGAATCAGCACTGACTAGGTGCCCTTTTTGATCGCGGATCCAAGCTAGCACGTCTCTCCCTCTAACATAGGGCAAATACTCAATTTTTCAGCCTAAGGGTCCATCCTAAGCTTCCATAATTATCTCAAAATCTTTACAGCGTACACCCTTAATTAGTTCTCTTAACCAATTACCCTTACGGGGGTCATGGGGAAGGGTACGTATTAAGGATGTAGGATGTAAAGTTTCCTTTAATTACCCACTCAATCAACAAAGCATGGCAACACATCACAAACACGGCAGCATATCATCACAACAACGTGTGTGCATATAGGTGATCCAACGGTGTCCTAGAAGGCCCATTACATGCAATTCTTTCTTTTAAGAGGGTAGGCTAGGGTCCTCAACTTTGCTTGTACCAATCTTTATACCTAACCACATGTGACATCAGGAATGTCGCGTGGGTCCAGCAGTATGTGATTAATCCATTTGATATACCCAAAGGGTACTTGGCAAGAGAGGTTTGATAGCTTCGCCCAACACATGGAATCAGGAAAACCAAGGTCGAACTAGGCTATTAGTTGGCAAGGATACATCGAAGGACAATCGAGTGATCATGCAACAGTAGCGCACACAATGCAATAAATGAAAGCACACAATCAAGCGGATGCAATGTGATTGATTTTAATTAACAATAAGAAATTAATTTAGCCCAATCAAATTAAATGAGTCTAGCCCTCGATATCCCCAGTGGAGTCGCTAAACTGTGAACCCCAGAAAACGGCCCACAAGGGTTTGGCAAAAATGATAGGTGTGAAAGACAACAAACAAAAAAGGAGTCGCCACCTCATTTTTTAGGGAAAAGAGGAAAACCGCAAAAATGTTTTATTTTCAAAACCACATGACTCCATTAAAGGAAAAGCAAAGTCTTTGAAACCAGAAAATTGGATTCGGGGGCTAAGTTACGACGTGGGAAGGTTCTGGGCAAAAGCCCATAGGCACCCACATCGCCTGAGTTAGTCTCTTAATTTAATTGGGCTAACTTAAGATCTTTTCCACTCAAATATCAGCATATATCATCACAAGGCAGCATGCATATCATATATTTCATCCAACCATCCATGCACAATCACTCAAATAAAACAAAACAAAAAGAAAAGAAAAGAAAAGGGAAAAACCTAGGATACTTGGATCCTAGAACGGACTTGAGCCTCACGAAGAGCGCCTACGTACCATGCAGCGAAATACATGGATCAAAGTCCACGTAGTTCGAAGAGAATAGGGTTACAACCTAATACAAACCTATGGTAAAAACCCTAGGTTTCCTTATTTGAAAATACATTGATTTAGCAAGTTTGAATTTAGGAAAACTTCCACAAAATGGAAACCTTGATAAAAAAACAGAATTTATTATTGAAGGAAACCTTTGATTAAAACCATAGACTTGTATTAAGAAGTAACCCTAGGAGGGAGAAGAGAAAAGAAAGAAAAAGAAAGGTGAATTGGGGCACCTTCAAACCCTACTTACCTGAGCGCAAAAGCTCCAAACATTAGCCATTTCAGACCATAGCAGCCCTATTTGCAATAGGACAAGCATTGTACCTATTTGCACCCTTACAAGTGCACAAAATCATGCAAAGAAAGCAATATGCAAATCTGGACAGAACCTTGACAAGGCCTAAAATCATCCATTAATCATGCAAACAACAAGAATAATAAATAACTAAGGACTCTAACTCACTCCTACATGCAATGACTCGACTAACATGCATAAAAACCTATGAAAGACACACTAACAAGCATAAGAGACTCCAATAACATCAATAAACATGATAACAAAGCTCATTCTAACCAAAGAGATGATATTTCATGTAAAATATGAAAATAGGCCTCCCTACGGCGAGCTTTCTTAAGCGAAACTATCCTAAGACAATTTCACGTAAGAAAGTCGTTATGGGGAGGTGCAATCAGCATATCCTACGTAAAATATATACCCTAGAACACAATAGAAGAGATTTCATACTTAAACACATCAAAGAAGACTCTCATGCAAAACCTCACTCAACGAAAAGGATAATTATCCTTAAAAAAGGATAATGTCTCCAAAAACCCTATAAAATATACTATATGAATGCAAACCTAGCATGATTCAACTATATGCAGCAAATATAGAATGACTATAATGAGCAACAGCTCAAAAAGCTAAGCTAAGCATGCTGTATAAGACCTATGCGATTTTAGGGTTATCGAAACCCTAGTCTCACAACTATGCATTAAAACCTATGAAACAACTCTAAGACATGCTCAAATTATCATGAATATCATTCATATCATATATATTAACTAACAGGAGCATCAATTCATGATAACAATCACAGCAACCTAAACATGTGAACTATGCATGATTTAAGAAGATAGAACGAATAAGGCTATCAAATCCTTGGTAAACCAGGGATTATCAAGCATATAAAGCCATAAACTATCCTAAAATCATTCATATAACATCTCATAAACATTGAATTCCATCCATAAGAAGAACAATCTCATGCACCATAACTATCTTAAAAGAAGAAGAAGAAAGAGAAGAAGGAGAAGCAGAAATTCATGTTCAGAATTGAAGGGATAGGCTTACCTCTTGTAGACTCTTCTTTGTCTTCAAACCTCTTGTTTCCTTGCTTGCTTGGGGTTGAAGAGCCTCCTCTTGAAGTCCTTCTAGCTCTCCAAACTCATAGCTCCCTCTTTCTCTAAGTGTAAAGTGCAATTAACCTCCCCCTATGTGCTGAATATCATGTCCTTTATATAGAAAACTGACCCCCTAAACCAATGGCTAGGATTAATTCATTAAATAATGATCCTAGGGCTATTAGAGACTCTCTTGGTGCTCAAACAACTCAAACTTACACACTCCTAAGAGCAAACAAGTTGTTTTGGCGGAGGAAACCGTCAAAAGAAGGATAGAAGAGTCAGAAGTTGAGTTGAGAAAGGAGTCTCTTGGGTGACCATCTAGGCCTGGACGGTTAGCCATCTAGGCCTAGACGGCTGATCGTCCAGCCCCGGACGGTTACCCGAGGGTCTCCTATATTTGCTCCGCTTTTGACTCCCACTTACTGTAGAAGTCCTAAAATCTTCAAATTAAGTCCAATTTTGACGAAATAAAAGCCAAAACGACTGTGTTTCGAAGGGGAACACATTTTTAGGCATTTTAGGACAAAAATCCTTAACCATGGGTGCATGGTTAGGTTTTACAAAGGTGGTTAACCATGGTGCTTCACCATCGCTAAGCTGGGTTTGTACACGAGGTCGAACCGAATGCTTTCCCGATTGAAAATTGATCTTTCTAAACATGTTTAGGACATAAATAAAGCCCAATTGAAGTTAAATGAGAGAAAATTGATTGGGTCTTATGAGTCAATTTGAGCAAACCAAGAAAGGGTCTTTTAGCCAACCCAAACCATTACGAGCCGAATTGATCTTAAACCATTAATTCATAAAATTGAACCAATATATGGACTCTATATAACCATATGAACTCATGGGAATGACTCGGGATTCATTCCAAAGTCAAATGGAAAATATATGGCTTAAAAGACGATTATGCCCTTAAAGTCGCAAAAGTTCTTATTGACTATCGAGATGAACTCTAAATCACTTCAAAATTCATACACATGATATTCAATGCCATAGAAACTCAATGCAAAAGACTAGACTAAAAAAGGACTCAAAATCCTACATGAAATGATATGTCCTAGCTAAGGTGACAAAAATGGGGTGTGACAGTCATCGTTGATCAGCCTTCAATTTTTCCGGTTCTGATGGTTGTCTCCTCAAAATGGATGTATTAAAATCAACTTTGGTGGAGATTTTGACCTAAAATTTAAGGTGGCAGCTTTTGGTGAGTTAGCTAGATCTCATGAAGGTTTTTTAGCTTGCTTTTGTAGAGAAAGGTCTTTCAAGGCTATCTCTGGTGTTTGGGCTGAGCAGCCACATTTTTTTCTTTGCTTTACTATAGATATTCGGTTCTCATTTTGTCTTTGAATCAAGTAATAGGGACCTATGTTGTCTTTGAATCAAGTAATAGGGACCTATGTTTCCTTTGGAACTCTGAGATTTTGGGGTGATAATTTATTTATTTATTATTTTATTTTTTTGTGACACATATTAGTAACATAAAAATGTTAAAGATGGTAGATAAGTCACCTAATCCGTTTTCCAGTTTACATGACAATGACAATTCAATTAGAAATTTTGTCAAATTCATTTCAGCTGATGAATGAATGGAGTAACTCTATGCAGTGTGTCCTAGTAATCGTGGTACAAACAGGTAGATGCAATTCACATGGTATGCTGCATGGAACTTGGTACGCAAATTGAATCCACCACTCCTAGAGTGTCCATTAAGGCATGAAATTAATTATTGAATAATTTAATGAAATGCCAAAACTATTTGAACAAAGGATAGGGGGAGACATTATGATAACTATAACATTTTTTTTATTATTAGCATAAAATTTCTTAGTAACAAAATAAACACGCTATCAGGGAACCACATTTATGGAAAGAGCAGCGGACCCTGTACTGGGTTTTTTCCTACTTTGGATTGGCATGGTCCATTAATATATATACACACATATACATACATACATACATACATACATATATATTGTTGGGTGCCCACAGGCATCATTGTTGGTATTTTCTGATACGTGGAATACTTTACAAGAGAAAAAGAATCTAGCCAAGAAGCCACCAAAAGCAGGGGTGATATTCAGGATGTAGTCTATATAAGAGGTTGTTCATCCACTATTTTTTTTTTTTTAATTTTTTGGTCATTTTTTTTCGTCTTATAGTTCATCCACTAAAAATGTGAAATCAATGAAATGCCACCTTGGTGTTGATCCAAAAAAAATGAAATACCACCTCGATGGTTGACTGTGGGCAGTATATTTCTATATAGCTCCCCTCTGAGTCCAAGAAATGTGAACTTTTAGAATCTCCCAAAGTAGATGGCGGATACAACACTATTGTGTGCGTTGAGCCTCCAGGTACTTCCAACTACCAATTGTATCTAGATTTTAGAACTGAAATCAAATAACTACTTACTAATTTATATTGATTACGAAGCCTTCCAATTTGAGTATGAAGTTTCGATGTGTCTATAATGGTATTCTTTAGAATGCATCTAACCTTGTGTATGTGACATGGCCACACTTGCTCCACC
This sequence comes from Liquidambar formosana, assembly GCA_039720395.1. Taxonomy (NCBI): domain Eukaryota; kingdom Viridiplantae; phylum Streptophyta; class Magnoliopsida; order Saxifragales; family Altingiaceae; genus Liquidambar; species Liquidambar formosana. Next base: position 70,484 of record JBBPBK010000242.1, read on the forward strand.
CCCTTAAATAAAGAGTCATTAATGAAACAATTAATGAAATGGAGTGAATATCAGGTCTAGTTCTTCAACAATTTCTTTGAAATTTGATGAAGTGCATGCTCCAAAGTTTTTAATTACTATGAATGAGGTTGTACCATTATTGAACATCGACAATTTTTCCCCTCTTATATAACAATACGTGGTTAATGTCTCTTCTAGCTGCATCACTGTAGTTATTTCTATTAGGTCTATATCCATTGAAATTCTGGTTTTTCATCTTCTTGCTTATTTGGGGATGGTGGTCTATATTGTCTATTTTTAGGCCGTAAAAAGTATGTAATTTTTGTATATGTTTTTGCAGCAAAAAGTATAGTAGTGTAGTCCTTCTTGTTTTTCTAGTTTAGTTTTTTGTTTCTTATAGGTGGACTTCTTGTTTCGCAAGAAATGTCATCGCTCGGGCAAGCAGCAAGGAGAACAGTTGCTTGGCCTAGCAAATTCATTAAGTTGTTGTAGTAGAGGTAATACTTCTATATCCTTTATTAGTATAGCACAATAACTATTTTAATACATTTTGTCTTATAAATCAACTTTGGTAGTGAGTATAATATTTTCATTGTCTTGGATATGATGATGCATTTGTAATATGCCATCATTTTTTTAACAAATCAAATGAATGAGACTTAAGAGGCAAGATAGTGGAGATGCAAACCGAAACAATAATGACTTTGAGATATTTATTGCTTTAGAAGTTGATTAACAACGTTTGAGAATTGTATGGCTAGAAAAGTAAGTTGGATGGGTTGTATTGTAGGGCTAGAGGATGAAAGATTAGTTAAAGAGTACATTGTTGACATTTTTGTCATACATGCTTTCATTAGAGCAGGAGTTGGTTTTATTTTCGATCATTGCAGGATTTGGGGGTTTTTTCTACGGGGTGAATTGTCTCTGTTTTTATAAGTTCTTGTATTATTACATGTGTTTAGTTTTTATTTTTCATATTTTGTTGGGTTTGTGTTGGATTGGCTTTGATATATTTTCTTAGCAGCTGGGTGTTTTGCTATGTTTTAGTGGGGTTTTTTGTGAGGCTATTTTTATTAAGGGTGGCTCTCTGTTGGGTGTACACATACATGGAATATTGTATGCAATTATGTGCTTGGAAGTAGGCTAAAAATGAAGATAAATGCACACTTTTTGTCATTTCAGTGGAACTTGCCACATGTTGGTTTTTTTTTTTTTTTTTTTTGGTACACTAAGTTTAGGCTTGCAATGTTTTGCAGGAGTAGATGGTTGATGACTTATCATGCAGTTTTTTGGGTGGTGGATGCATGCTTCAAGCTCATCTTATTTTGTATCTTGCTTATAGTTTTTTGGATATTTTTGTTTTCACTTGAAAAGTCACATGTAATGATAAGTAAAATGTTTAATGACATATATGTAATGAAATTTTGGATACTTTAAAGTTTGAGATCAAATGAATTATGGTTTTACATTTTTGATAATGGTGTGTTTGGTCATTATTTTATATGAACAGGGAATAGGTACAAGGAACCATAACTGAAACCAAAAAAAAAAAAAAGAAAAAGAAAAAGGAAAAGACAACGTTTACAAATTGTTGTCATAAAAATCTCAAAAAGTTAAGACAACATTTGAGAAATGTTGTTGATGTGTCTACATACGACAACATTTTGTAAATGTTATTAATGTGCTTAAGTAGTATCTAAGACAACATTTGTAACATATTGTTAATGTATCAGATCTAAGACAACATTTGTGCAATGTTATTAAAGTCAAAGCTAACTATCTACTACAACATTTACAAATTGTTGTTAATGAGCAAGATCTAAGACAACGTTTTGGGAAATGTTGTTAATGTATGAGATCTAAGACAACGTTTTGGGAAATGTTGTCTATAATGTATCTCAACGTTTTCTCAACGTGATAAGAGTATAGTGACAACGTTTTTTTTCCCTTTTCAACAACATTTAAGAAACATTGTAAAAATCTCCCATCAACGACAACATGGGCGTTGACAACATTTGTAAAAATGTTACGGAAAGTCTTTAACAACGTTTTAGGAACGTTGTTAAAGACAATTTCTGGTGTAGTGTTTATTCACTTATACCCTTTATTTCATTGACTTTAAAGCTCTCTATGCATGATTAGTGTGTGACCCATTGGGTTCACATCATCAAGTAGTAGGAATAGCACAAAGTGCGCATAATGGAATTCTTTCCACTAAGGGTCTAATTAGAACTCCTTCCAATTCCCTAATTGATTATAACTCACTTATATCAATTAGGGCTTCTACTAACCATGAGTAACATCTAGCATATAGCTCATAGTGTGGTCTTTAATGAGGTGAATAGGTATCTTACATAGAACCCTTTTGTTATAGTTTATAAGTTACAATTGCATCCTTCCTTTTATACAATGTCTCCAATTAAACTAATAGGATATGGAAGTATGCCAAGTCCCTAGTTTAATTACTTTATACTCAATCATGAATATCAACTCATTGATGAACTCGTGGAAACTCTTTTCCATATTCATCCTACCATGGCTATGGATTTAATGAGTTATATTATGAATGCTATATGAGACATTCTCTCTCTTTTTCCTGAGAGTAATGGATTCCTTATTGATTATTCATATGCCTTCATACACATAGAAATAGGGCTAATGAACACCTTTGTAAACCCCTATAAGGATTTGCACTTAGTGTTATCAAACTTTTAAGGCTGTATGAATAAGACAACTATGGTATTTCAGGTCTAAGGATTACTTGTACCACTATAACAATGAGAAACTGATTGATAAGTAGGTTAAAACTCTAATCAGTTGATCTCATATCTTTAGTCACATTCAGTGTACCTATTCTAGTAACAGGCACCCACCTATTAGTTGTAGTGTCTCTATACAAATAGCTTGAGAATAGCTATCCTCCTAAAGAGACAACCTAACAAGTGCTAGTCCTATGGTTCATTATTGTCCATTTTAGTGAACCTTTAACTAGGAATGTTTTAGGAGTTTAGTACAGAGATATATTGATAGTCTCAAAATTAAAACTCTTTATAATTCCATATTCTCAACTCTAACTCCATGGATATATCATGTAAATATAAATAATGCATATAAATATAATAGAATAAACCCTTTTATTAATTCAATAATAAATGTGACATACATAATGAAATCAAATGATTGTTCTTTATCCGTAAAGCATCATCCCTATGATTGGCTGTAGGGCATATAACTAATAATCTCCCATTTGCACTAAAGCCAATCGACCAAGTATTACATATGCATCTTCTCAAGATGTCGGTCTAACACATAACCCATTATGTTTCAAAGCTTTGATTAGTAGGGCTTCTACTAACCATGAGTAACATCTAGCAATGGCTTTGGTGTGATCCTAAATGAGGTGAATATAAATCATACAAAGAACCCTTCAGTTATAGTTAATGTTACAATCATGTCCTTCCATCAACATAATGCTTCTGATTAAACTAATAGGACATGGAAGTCTGTCAAGGCCCTAGTTTAATGACATAAAGATAAAAAAGTAACTCTTGATTGTTTTAAGGATGAGGTGTCCAACTAAGGAGATATCATGTTTGGAGCTTTTTAATCTTTATGTCCTTAGTATGTCACCTTACACTTTAAGGTACCCTTGTGTAAGGAATTGATGTAAAGAAATACTATAAAGCGGAACATAATTAATAACAAAATCATAATTCAATTCCTCATAGCCTATGAATCTAATTGTGGTTTATACAAAACAAAACCCTGGCTAGAAGAAGAGGATTGATACTTACAATTGGTCCTTAAAACGTATAATTGAACAACGAACAAGCAGCACAAGTGTTTTACCTCCACGGTATCCACCCCAAGCAAAAGCCTTCAGTTGTTTTTTAAGTACTCCTTGAGGTGTGTTAGAAGAGAAGAACTAGAATAGAAAGAGAGAGTGTGGCTTCTCACTAGGGCGGCTAGAGAGAGTGTAATAATGTCTAAAGCATGCATACTAGTGTGCTATATATAGGCACAAGGAAGGGCCGGCCATAGGACCTACCTTGTGTGGGATTTGAAATTTCTCCTTATTGCACTCTGTAGACACCCCATTTTCACCCCTTATAAGTTCATGATAGCATTTGGTTAGGTTTAGAAGTATTTAGGAGTCCCTAAGCTTTAAAGGACACTTTTGCCTTTTTAAGACTTAGGAGAGTAGTTCATTATTGCATGCACATTTTTCTCTCATTGTTGAGTGCCAATAATTGCATTTACGTTTTAGAATCATTTAGGATGTGTGTGTCAAATTTGGTTCAATTCTAGATAGGTTTGGACAGGTAATTAGAACTTTCGCGACTTAGAGGGCAATTTCGTCTTTCACTTCGTATACTTTCCAGTTGACTCCGAAACTTGTTCCAAATTGTTCTATTGATCTTAAAATGATGAAATGAGTCTAATTGAAGTGCCAATTTAATTAATTGATAGGTTTTGAATTGATTCACCATATTACCTAATGGTTAATTAACTTTTTTTTTCCAGTTAACCGCCTTGTTAAAACCTAGTTACTTGATTGTGGTGAAGGAATTTTGGTCCAAGAATATTCAAAACTTATTCTAAATTGAATCCTTGAAATTTTGGCTTTTGAATTACTCAATTTAGAGTTAATTTGAGGAAGATATGGCTGTTTTAAGTTAAAAACCTAAAATAAGTCAAAATCAAGTGAAAGCTGAGCCAAGTCTCGGGTGACCAGTTCACTCAACTAGTCACCCGAGCCCCGTGTCTATTTTCCCTATTTTTAAGGATATGCGTTTTGGAACTCTTTTACTCCAATTTTCCTTCTTCCAAAAGTGTTTTAAACCTATTAGGAAGTGATTTTAAGTTGTCCAACATCTAGGGGAGTTAATAATAGACTTAGATTAGTTTTATGGTGAATTAATCTCAACTATTTGTTCATATGGTTGGTTGGCTATAAATAAAGGCTCATTCATCAGCATTAAGGACTTTTGACACTTCATATTCATAAGAAAGAGAGGGAGAACAATTTTGCACACACCTAAACAACTTGGAGAGAGCATTCTACTGCAATTTTAAAGAGGAACTAGAAGGCAATCAATTCTAAAAAGAAGGAAGAATGCAGCTAGTGAAGACCTTTGCTTTGTTATAAGCTTCTTTATTTCCTTATTCTCCTTCTTCTATGATTCTTTCTTCTCCTACCCCATTCTCTGCATAATTATGGCTTAGTATTGAGTTAGGAATCATATATGCTCTATATGATTCATATGATGTGAAAAGCATGCTAGCAGAGTAGGGATTATGAATTGTTTGCTAGTAGGATAGTTTCTCCTTCTAGAATAGGGGTATGTTTACATAGAAAATTAATTGATGTGTTTAGGTTGTTTTCTCTTCATGGTTCAATTATATGCATGATTTTAAGCATCTTTTTTATAGGACACTTTCTGTGAAAACTTCATCTTCATGGGTGTATAGATGATTATTCTTTTAGAAGATAATTATCGTCCTTAGAGGGTGAGGTTGTACATAGGTGCTTTCTGGAGTGTGTTTAAGTGTGACATAAGTTTCATTGCATTCTTAGGTATATATTTTATATTGGACATGTGAAGAAATGATTCATGCAAAGTGATTTCTATGTAAAATTATCTCAAGATAGTTTTTCTTAAGAAAGCTTGCCGTAAGGATGATTATTTCACATTCTTACATAAAATACTAATCTAATGTATCATGTTAGATTTTCTTTTTATGTTTTATATTGTTATATGATATTTTCATTACAATAATTCATATTTGGCATGTTTTTGATAGTTTTATGCATGTTAGGGTGTTTAGGGCATATAGGAACATATTAGGGTTATGCTTTTCTTTTGATTTTTGTTCTTTGCCTGAGTGTTAGGTCATTGTAAGCATGATTATTATTCTGTCTAGATTTGATTTAGTCTTTCTAATGATGATTTGGATATGATATTGGTTGTTTTGAGCATGGTATACAGAGGGTGACTAATGGGTGACTAATGGGTGATTTCCCAATGTTTTGGGATTGTTTGCATATGGAAAGTTGATTTGTGATGAGTTTGTTATGAATTGTTCTCTTCTCCTCCTTGAGTTATTCTCTTTGCTTTGAACTATGATTCTTAAGTTTCCTACTTTTCTAAAACTTCTTATTGAATAAGAGTTGTCCTCTATCTCAAATTCTACCTTTTCTCAAATTCATTTTTTGGAAGTTTTTATTTTCTTAAAACTCTTCTTTTTCTTTAAAAGGAAACTTAGGGTTTATAGTTCATTGTAAATAGAGTAATCCCTTCTTAATTGAACTACGTGGACTTTGATCCTTACATCTTTGCATATGGGGTACATAGGTGCTCATTTGATGTTCAAGTCTGCTCTAGGATACAAAGTATCATAGGTTTTTTTTTCTTTTCTTTCTTTTATTCCTTATCTCTCTCTCTATTGCTTTCCGTATCTCTCCTATTTGTTCATGGATGTTTTATGGATGTTTGTGGATGAATGGATGATCATGGATGATTCTTTACATATGCATGTTGACTACTTAGGAAGTAATTGAAATAGCCAATATAAATTAAGATAACCATTTTGGGGCGATGTGGGTGCCTATAGGATGTTTCCGAGAACCTTCCCACATCGTAATTTAGTCTCCGAATTCTCTTTTGTTTTGTTAAGACTAGCTTTTCCTTGATTGGAGTCAACTTGTTTTGTTTTTAAAGGTTTCCTTTAAAACTATTTTTATGTTTTCCTCTTTTCCTTGAAAAATGAGGTGGCGACTCCTTGTTTGTTTTGTTTTTGTCAACCTTTAAAAAATAGATATTTATTCAGTTAAATCTCTACATCTTTTTAAAAGGGCCGATCAAAACCCGTGGTTCACACACTTTAACCCCTCTAAATTACATCTATTGCAATTGAGGCCTAAAAGAACTTTTCTAAATACACTCTTGCCCTTTCTCTCGCAACTTAAAGTCCTACTTTGTTTATTCACTACAAGAAAAAGGTTGATAGATGACGCTTTTAAAATTTAAAAAGATGACCGCTTTTTAAAACACAGTCATCTTTTGATTTTTGAGATGGAAAGATGACTAGTATTTAAGATCAAACTTAAAACAGTCATCTTTGAAAAAACAAAGATGACTGGTTTTTAAAAACATTACACCAAAAGATGACTACTTTTAAAAAACGGTCATCAATTCACACTTCTTCCCGTATCATTTTTGTCCTGCTCCCCGATCCCCTTTCTACGATACCTACTGTTTTTTTTTTTTTTTTCTCTATTTCTTTCTTCCCAATCTCTATCCCTCACTTTCTCACTAAGGCCTCATGCATCAGCACGACAGCCCTCACCATCATTGTCGCACAGGCCACCCTCAACGTTGCCGTCGCCCAAAGCCGCCCTCATGGAGAAAGCTTGTTCTGGTTACAAGACGAAAAAAGGGTTTGACACACATAGCAGAGTGGGCTTTTTTTGATCTCGCCGGCGTCCCTCCCCCAAATCGCCAATCCTACCTCAGGTGAAGGATATCGATGGTGGACAAAACCTTCTATTCTTCTTCAGGGCATTTCAATCCGAGTAATAACAAAGTGGAAATTTGATCTTTGGGTTGAACAGATCAGATCAGATCTAATTTTCTGAGCTCCCTCATCCAGATTTGATCTTTTTGGCTCGTCGTGGATCTCCATTAGGGCCTCTACTCTGTTTTGGCTCGTGGTGAATTTCTCTTGGGGTCAATTGGAGTGTGCCGTGCTTGACGGTGCTTCTCAGTGGCATCGCAAGGGCTCGGCTGCTCTGGAGTTTTTTGTGAGGTTTGAAATATACTTTGTGGGGTTTCAATTTTCTCTGGATTTGAAGGTTTTATTTCTAATCTAACCGTATAATGATTCTCATCAGTGTTTGAGGGGTTCTTTTTCCTTCTTTTTCCTTTTCTTTTTTGGCAGAACAATATCATTATACGGTTAAACAGAATCCCCTATTTCTTTTTCCTTTTCTTTTTTGGCTTATTATTTGTTTCCTATGCATTGTTTGCGAAGGTCAGTGGGCTAAGAACTCAGCATTTTGCGAAGGTTCACCACACACCATAAATGGTGCACTTCGTCACTTTGACGGCAACAATTGCTTCCACCAGACCATTGCACCTCTATTATCATTGGCGGCAGAGAAGACTGAGGACGCCAGGTAATGTGCGACATATATATATATATATGGTTTGATCGAGAATGCGTTTTTTTTTTCTTTTTTTAATTTTTTTATTTTTTAGAAATATGAGGAAGGAACGAGAGTGAGGCTTTCTTGTTTCAACTCAAGTTTGCCTTTGGAATGCATATTGTTTGATTAAGAGAGTGCTCTTATTTTTTTGGGATGATTTTTTAGCTTATCTGGGAATTTTGCATTTGTTTGGGGCCTTGGTCTCGTGTATGGCTGGTTGGTTTGGTTGGTACTTTTTATTTGTCATTTTTTTTTTTTTATGGGGTGTGGACAGAGTGGCTGGAATGTCTCCTCTGTTTTTCTTATCTCTGGTTGATGGATTTTTGGTTCAAGCTGATCTATTTCGAATGGGAGCTTTGAGATGTAATTCATTCATCATTCTTGTTTGCACTGTTTGGGCTCTTGTAATGTGCTAAGGGTTGTTATAGTATGTGGAGTGTATTTCTAGGAAGTGCTCAACAGGTGTTTGACAAAATCACTCAATGATATCTCTTTTTCTACCATCAGGCATAAGGGATTGGAAAGTATTGTTTAGATAAGATTTGGGTTTTGAGATGTTTTTTTAGGAAAAAAAAACTTTCGAATCTTGTGTGACAAAACCCATTTTTAATCTTCAGCCTATGTTCTGTAAATGATTCTAAGTTTCATCCTTTCTTTCTTTCTTTCTTTTATGTGTGTGTGTGTGTGTGTGTGTGTGTGTGTGTGCCCATGTTTTTCTCAGTATTCAAACAGATTTGGTTTTAGAATTTTGTTACCATTCTGTATTCTTAATTTGAATTCAAATTTCTGATGCAGTTTTGTACGTTGTTCATATGTGTGTATATGTGTTTATTTGTTGAGTATTTCAATTTCCAACTACAATAGTGACTCTAAAGAAGAGGATGGATGAAAATGTGTAGCATTTTTCTAATTTTATTCATCTTCTTGATGTTATATTAGATTATAGAACATGGGTTCATCTTCTTGAAGTTGGGTAAGTTTAAAAAATGTTCGGACTAGGCTATGAATCCCCACACTTCCACACTTGGGATTTCTGTTGTGGAAATAATTATTTGTGATGTAAATTCTCTGTATATATAGTCTTGATTAGATTTTTTTTCTTTTTATTGGACAGTTTTTTGTTATATAATTTGAACTTTTCTATTGGTCAACAAAAGAAATTTTTATTTTGACTTGAAAGGGATACAATACACACCCAGCAAAACCAAAAATGCCTGCCACTTAGCCCTATCATCAAACACCTACATTATAAACATAAGCAAAACTACCTACCATCTAGTAGGAAAACACTAGCTGACCCATGACTTACAACCAATTCATATAAGGTTCTCCACTCATAATTTTCAAGTTTTTAACATTGATCACTGTCACAAAGTACTAATCAAATGCATTATTTTTCTCCTTCCCAACTCTTTCCCTTTTTGCTTTTAAACTGTTGGCATTTTCCTCAAAAAATTATTTATTAGAAGAATAAACATGCTCTTTCAAATGCATTATTTGCATCTTTTAGGGGTGGTTATTGACAATCGGGTTTTTGTGTTTTTTTTTTCAACTTTTGAGCTCTTTAGAGTTTTTTGTTTATATATATGTAGATTTTAGATTTCTGCCTTTGTGAGTTTTGATTGTTGCTTTGAGCATTTGGGTTTTTAATTAAGTTTCTACAGGCTACATTTAACTTGATCAATTGGTAAGCTTCAATTTTGGTTTGCATTTTGGCATTAGAAATAGTGGGTTATCAGTTTCTGAGAAATTCTGAGATGTGTAAGAAAATTTGTACTTTAAGAATTTCTTTTGGTTCACTGCTTTGTCCATCATCAGACTTTTGCTTCTTGTTTGAACTTCATTTTTAATTTTTCTCCTACAAAATCTTAACTTCTATCATTTTCCACATAAATTTTGTTTTGGGCTTTCAACTTTTCATATTAACTGATATGAAGAATCTATTCACGGAGCTTTTCCCCATTATTCATATGCATATTGGCTATCTTGTTTTTAAGTAAATCCGAAACAGTTTGTCCATATATCCTTCCAACATAGGGATTTGGAAACAAATGGTACCATTATGCTACTCACTAAGTCTTCTATCTCATTATAAGGTGCATTTAAAATATATATAATTCTTTTGGATTTTTAGCTTTGTTATAAGAAGTTTTCTCATTATAGTCTACACACACACACACACACACACACACACACACACACACTAAGTCTTCTGTCTCATTATAAGGTGCATTTAAAATATATATAATTCTTTTGGATTTTTAGCTTTGTTATAAGAAGTTTTCTCATTATAGTCTACACACACACACACTAAGTCTTCTGTCTCATTATAAGGTGCATTTAAAATATATATAATTCTTTTGGATTTTTAGCTTTGTTATAAGAAGTTTTCTCATTATAGTCTACACACACACACACACACACACACATCATTTAAAATATATATAATTCTTTTGGATTTTTAGCTTTACACACACACACACACACACACACACATCATTTAAAATATATATAATTCTTTTGGATTTTTAGCCTTGTTATAAGAAGTTTTCTCATTATAGTCTACACACACATACACACACACACACACACACACACACACACACACACACACACACACACACACATCATTTAAAATATATATAATTCTTTTGGATTTTTAGCTTTACACACACACACACACACACACACACAAAGTTTTACTAGCTATAGTGCCTAATATGGTGCTTACAGGTGGCATCTTTCAGTTAATTTGAATCAACTGACTGGCTTGACTTCCTACTTTTGGAGAAGTTTTCTTAAATGGTAGCATTGTTTAAGAATCCTGGAAACAATTATAAACATTCCAGTGGAGACAACTTTTGCTTATGCATTTTTAGAATTTCCCTGAAACATAAATTAATTTTTTCTTCTGTCAATTATAGAGTTTTGTGTCAGGTGTTTGAATAGTTCCTTATTTAGGTTTGATTACTTCTATCATGTGAGGGTTTTGAAGACCTTCCTGAGCATAAAGAGGTGCAATATTTCATTGGATTGGTTATTACAATGTGGTGCCATATGTATAGCTTTCAAGTCAATCATAAGGAGCAAATTTTGTCACTTATGCTAATTCTTTTCTTTGCAATGGTTTCTGGTGCTAAACAGGTGGACGTTTACGTTGGTCACCATCTATTTTGGGGTATATTTTCCAACTTTAGAGAGCCTTTTGTGCAGTTTTTAAAATTTATTTGATAGAAGTGAAATTGGAATATTCAGTTGAAATAAGTTGTTATTTTGTTTCTCTTCAGAGATTTATTTTCTCGCAATATAAGACCCACCTTTTAATTTTTGAATGTTGTTTTTTGTTTCCTAAAGCATTCTTTGTGTTATGTTGGTTCCTTCACTTTTGGGCGTACCTAAATGATTGTTCCCATTGTACTTTTGCATCCATCTGTTGCTTATGTTCTCAACTTCATTTTATAGCTTGGATCTTTATTCTCCATTTATGGATGTTGCCTGTATCACAAAAGAATTGGTGGTAGTAGGGCTGATGATGTGGGTTTAGATGCGAAGAGAGGGACCTATGTTGCCCCCACGCTTAGGGAAAATGCAAATATATCACAAAAGCTTGGATACACAAGAAGAACCTCATGTTCGCCAAAATGCTGGCTTATGAGTTTTCAGGAAGATCTTTGTTTTGGGATTGTAGCTCTCTGTATATAAGGTAAGAAAACCAAATCAATCTTGTTTGATCTGTAAACAATGATCTCTGCTCACATGTGCTGCTAGCTACAAGAAAACTAGAACCACCCATAAAACAGCTGTCACTTATTGGTTTGTGGTATCTGTGCTGCTGTCTCTGCTGTTTGAGAATATGGAATCAATTGAACTGAAAGTAACAGGAAGAAAAAAAAGATTAGAGAAGCCTTGTGAACCATTTCTTCTATAACTAAGAAATGGTTCTTTGAGAAGTGCGGGCAATCAGTTTGCTTCAATTGTATAAATAGCCATTGTGTGCGGACGAAGTTTAGTCAAGTTGGGAAAATAAGAAATGGTGTCTTCCTGGCAGGCGCTATGGAATTTACTACGTAAGTTTCATTTATGATTGAAGGCGAAAAAATTTTTTGATTATGATACAAACGTGATCTTGGAACAGCAAATGTGGTTTAATATATGTTCTCATTTTATCTCGTATTTAATAAGAATGTAATTCAATACACAATGTGGGAGTAAATTAGTTAAGGTGAGGTTATTGAAAGAAGAATTGCACCTTTTAACAAGCTAGTGATATAAATTAAGCTAGTTTGTAGAGTATAAACTATAAAGCAATTACAACAAGCAAATGTGGTTTAAACTATAAACTAGTTTGTAGAGTAAATTAGTTAAGTTCGTTCTTACTACTGAAGCTGAAGTAAAGTCGCTCATCTCCTTGTACCCTGAAGTAGTGAGCCCTCGTCATATCATGAGGATGTTGCCTTTTTTGATTTGTTTTTCATTTTAACATCAAAAATATTGTAGCACTAGTTAAGTCAAGGGAATGTTGATGACTTTTGAAACCTTGTTCTTGTAATCCAATGAAATGAAAATGATGGTTTTATAATTAATATGAGTGATTTAATTTCCTTTGTTATTTTATTTGTCTTAATTTCTTTCATTTCACATTGAGAATTTAATTATTGAGTAATTTGTATAAACAGGTTGATGTATCAAATTTAATAACAGGTTTGTAGGGTAGTAAATAGTATATGACATTTTTTGGATATGAATACCACCAAAAATTTAAAAAAAAAAAAAAAAAAAATGGTGCCATGGATAAGATGACTGTTTTTTGTAGTCATCTTTTAATGCATAAGATGACTGGTTTTAAGAGCATAAGATGACTGTGAAAAACAGTCATCTTATACAGTCACACAGTCATCTTATATAGTAATACATGATTGTTTTTAAGAACATAAGATGACTATGAAACACAGTCATCTTATACAGTCACACAGTCATCTTATATAGTAATATATGACTGTTTTTAAGAACATAAGATGACTGTGAAAAACAGTCATCTTATATAGTAATATATGACTGTTTTTAAGATAAAACCAGTCATGTTTTGTTGAATATATGACCGTTTTTAGCGGTCATCTATAGCACAAAAGATGACTGTGTTAATGAATAAAGGATCTTCTTTCTTTGATTCAAATATGACTGTTTTTAAAAAACGGTCATCTATCACTCTCAAAGATGACCGTAAAAAACGGTCATCTTTTTTTATGATAAAAGATGACGCCTGAAGAGATGACTGTTTTTTCGAAAAACAAAGATGACTGTTTTGCTAAAAGATGACTTTTAAATACAGTCATCTATCAATGTTTTTGTAGTAGTGATTGATGTGTAACACATTGGGTTTACAACATCTAGTAGTAGGTATCAGCACATAGAGTGCCCAATGGAATACTTTCCATTAAGGGTCTAATTGGAACTCCTTCCAATTCTCTAATTGATTATAACCAGCTTATATCAATTAGGGCTTATACTAACCATGAGTAACATCTAGTAATGGCTCATGGTGTGATCCTAAATGAGGTGAAGATAAATCAAAGAAACCTTCAGTTACAATTAAGGTAACAATTACATCCTTCCATCAACATAATGTCTCTTATTAAACTAATAGGACATGGAAGTTGGTCAAGTCCCCAGTTTAATACTTTTATACTCATTCTCTAATATCAACTCATATGATGCACTATGAAAACTCCCTTTCCATAGTCATCCAACCATGGCCATGGATTTTCATGAGTTATATTGATGAATTCTATATGAGACATTCTCTCCGTTTTACTGAGTGTGATAGATCCCTTGTTGATCACTTATATGCCTTCACACATGAAGCAGTAGAGCCAATGAACCTTGTAAACCCCCAATGGAATATATAGTTAGTGCTATTAAACTTCTAAAACTACATGCATAAGACAACCATTGTGTCTTAGGTCTAAGGATTACTTGTACCACTGTAAATATGAGAAATTGATTAACAGGCAAGTAAAACTCCATTCAGTTTATCTCAAATTGAGATGGTCACATACAGTGTTCTTGTTCATCTAACAAACACCCACATGTTTAGTATTAGTGTCTCCACACAAATAGCTTGAGACTAGCTATCCTCCTATAGAGCCAACATAACATATGCTAGTCCTATTGTTCATTGTTGTCCATTAGTGAATTTTTAACTAGGAATGATTCAAGAGTTTAGTATAGAGATATATATATAGTCTCCTAATCACAACACTTTGTGATTTCATATTCTCAACTCTAACTCCATGGATATATTATGTAAACATAAAGAATAGAATAAACATGATAGAATAAAGTCTTTTATTAAATAATAATAAATGTAATTAATAATAAATGAAATCAATTAAGTGTTCATTATCCCTAAAGTATCATCTCTATGATTGGTTGTAGGGCATACTACTAACACCTTGGGGATGAGATGTCTAACTAAGGGCATGCCTAACAAGACCGCACTTATCAAATTTAGTGTAATTATGGACATTTTGTTAAAATTTTTTAGTCATAGCCTAAAAATGGGAATTTGTTCTTGAAGGAGGGTTGGATTAAACTCGTGGTATCTTCTTAATGTCAAGATTAGAACGAAACCCATTATCACCCTTATAGCTGGAGTTGGCAATACAACATTGGAAGACATTAGGGGAATGCTTTATGCAATCATGCAAAAGTTGAACGATATCTTAGAAATTGTACAAGCTGTTCCTCAAGCCCAATCTAAGGCTGTGATTCATTACGAGTCTAATTCAGGGGCTACTAAGTCTAAGAGATACAATAGAGTAGATTTAAAGGCCCAAATTGTTAAGAAAGAGCCTCGCCAAGTCATTGAATTTTACATTCCAATGAGTGTCGCTTTTGAGAAATTGATGGTGAAAGGTCTTCAACCCCTTGACCCAACATCCTTACCCAATCCATTATCCCGTCGTTCTAAAGAGAACGAGTATTATGATTTCCACCAAAGCAAAGGGCATAGCAATGATTGATGTACAAGGACAAGGCTTGAGACTCAAGACCTCATTAACCATGGGATAATCACTTTTCCCAAACCAACCAATAATCCAACTATCCTTCAAAGCTCTCCTATGAACCAATTCTTGGCCACCGTAAACCCAATCTCTCTATCCCAGCTATATGCCAATCCACCGAGATCTCTTGTTGAAATTAAGCAAGAATTTCCAATTCATAGCCCATATCACTTAGAGGATACATAAACTCTTGCAAGCATGAGGATTCTTGATCTTGAGAGACTTTCTGAGGCTCAAGGTGTAAGGAATTGAAGTGGAGAAAACTAGAATGCGGAACAAAGTGAATAACAAAAATTTTCATTCAATTCTTTAAGCCCATGAATTTGATTGTGGTTCAGTACAAAACTTAAAACCCTAACTACAAGAAAGGGTTTAGAACTTACAGTAGGTCCTTAAGACGATTGATTAATCTTCGAACAAATAGCAATAAGTAGCACAAGTGTCCTGCCTCCATGATATCCACACCAAGTAAAAATCTTTAAGTTGTCTTCTAGTTCTCCTTAAGGTTTGCTAGAATAGGAGAAGAAGAAGAAGAAGAAGAGAGAGAAAGAGGCTTCCTTAATATTGGCCAAGGTGAGAATAGAGTGTATTGTTAGTGTAACTAGCACATGCTAGTGTGTTATATATAGTCACACCGCTAGGGCCAACCAAGGGGGGAATCCCACTTTATGTGGGTTTTGCAATTTCTCTTATTTATTTATGGAAGCAGGACATTTGTGTTGCTTGTTGCTGTTCGTTCGAAGACTAATCAATCATCTTAAAGACCTACTGTAAGTTCTAAACTGTTATCCCAAATAAATAATCCTAGATGGGGGTGAATAGGCTTACAGGTCAAATTAAAAACTAATTGCAATCTCAAAATCAAATTATTGCAAGTAATAATAGATACAAGAATAAGCAATAATAAAGAGATTAAGAGGAAGAGAATGCAAACAATGTTAACGAGGTTCGGCTTCCCGCCTACGTCCTTAAGAGCTCACTTGAGGATTCACTAATCCACTATTACTCTCCTTCAAGGTGGAACAGCAAACCTTTACAATTCAAGTGTTCTTCTTAAGTGCTTACAAAGTAAGGGTTCACACAACCCTTTGATACAAGATGTTTGGAGTTGTTTTTGTGCTCAAGAAAGCTTTCTCAAAAGAGTAGATACACAAAAATATAAAGCACACTCAGCTATTGATTAAATTTTAATGAATGCTCACAAGAGAAATTAGGACTTGTAATTGATAATCTTGTTTGTAACTCAATAAATGCTCATAAATGAGTTCAAGGCTTGTATTTATGCACAAGGAGTCCAATATGACTGTTCTATAGCAATAAATGCCGGGAAAGGAGGTTTGGTAGGCATTTAATGTTTCAAAAGTCTGTTATAAAACTAACCGTTATGACTCAGCCCGAGTCTTTCAACCGGCTAAAAAAAATTTTAGCCGTCTAAAACTTCTCTTTCAGCCATTTGAAGAAGGCTGCTGAAAAATCCAGAGTGGGTGAAAACTGAGAAAGAAGTGACAAGACTTTCAGTCGTCTTAAAGTCCACTTTCAGCCATCTCAAAGTTCTTTCAGTCGGCTCAAAGAGCCGTTTGAAAAATCCAGAGAGCTGATTTTTTAGGAGGGCCTATTTTTAACCTGCTGATCAATTTCAGCCTATTGAAACAGCATTTTCAACCGGTTGAAACTAAGTGTAGGTGCACTAAGTGTAGGCGCAAGGTAAGTCAATTTAGGCCTTTATGTTTACCAAGTTTGCGTAGTTCTAAGCCTTTTAAACCTTATGTGAGCAATAATTGAAATTAATCTTTACAATTAACTCCTAAATTTCTCGCATAATGTCTTGATATCAAGCTTTGACCATTCTTGAACGATGGATAGGTTCAATTACTCTGTTCCCATTTGCACTTGTGCTATGAAAGCTATGTTTCTTCTTGCAGTTTGATCCTTGATACTTTGATGCATTTTATGGCCTTGATACCTATCTTGATTAACCACTTAAATGCTTATTAGTTCTTTAAACATCTTATTATGTATTGTTATCATCAAAATCACTGGGTTAAAACCATTTAAGGCAACTGTTACACCCCATTTTTGCACTTCCTTACTAGGGCTCATCATTTCATGCATGTTTTTGCTTTGTTTTTGAGTTTAGTCACTTGCATTAGTTTTTTAGGGTCACAAGGACAATGGATATGAATTTTGGTTCAATTTGGAGTTGATTTTGAGGGTTAATAAGAGCTTTTGTGATTTAAGGGGCATAATCGTCTTTTAGGTCACAAACTTTTCATTTGACCTTGAAATGATCTCTAAATTGTCAATTGGAGTTCATATTGATGCATATGAAGTATTTCTAGGTTCAATTTGATGAATCAATAGCTTAGGATTAAAATGGCTCGATATGGTTCAAGTTGGTTAATTAACCCTTCTTTGGGTTTGCTCAAATTGACTCACAATTACCAACGAATTCTTTTCAAATTGACTTTAATTAGTCATTATTTAATCCCTAAAAGTGTTTTAGAAAGCTTAATTTTGATATGGAAAGCATTTGGTTTGATCCTATATGCATACCTATGCTTTGCAAAGGTAGAGCATAGCGGTTAACCGCCTTTGTCAAACCTAACCATACACTCATGGTTAGTGGTTTTCACCCTAAAATGTTCAAAAATGTATTCCTCATTGAAACACGGTCTTTTTGGCTTTTGTTTCATCAAAATTAGAGTTGATTTGACCCCTGAAACGCTCCAAGAAGGAAAGGGAGTCCAAAAAAAGTGAAAAGCTGAAATGGGCTCGGGTAACCACCCAGACCCGAGCGGCTAGACGCTTGGGCCCGGGTGGCTGGTCACCCAAGGCCACTTTCCTTATTCTTTGCTGAAGCGGACTCTTACCAATTTTGATATACTTGGACTCTTTTGGACATATTTCCTTATAATTTTTGGTAACTTTTGAGTTTCTTAAGCACCAAGGGAGTCTCTAATAACCCTTTGATTAATTTTTAGGGTTTTAATTCTAACCATTGATTTATCCTAATGAAACTCTATAAATACCCCCCTATGCTTCAGCACAAGGTGAGGCACTTAGAGCCACTTTTATGCATTAAACCTGAGTTTGTGAGAGAGAATAAGATAGAGAGAGCTAAAGGAGAGTTGAAGCTCTTGCTGTGGCCTTGAAGAAGCTTGGTTTAAATCATTCACAAGAGCAAGAGAGAGTTCCTACAACAGCAAAGGAAGCTTTCCTAAGGTACTGCTGGACCCATGCGGCGTCCCTGATGCCACATGTGGTTAGGTATAAGGATTGGTTTAAGCAAGTGAAGGACCCTAGCCTACCCTTTCTTAGTTTATGTAGTGGGCCTAGTAGGGCACTATAGTCTCACCATTATGCACCCACATTTGTTTGTAATGATGCTATGCCATGTTTGTGGTGTGAGGCTTTATATTTTATGCCCTTAACATATACCTTTGAACCCTAACCTTTGTTAAGGCTATGGGATAGGAGGAATAAGTTAAGAAAGGAGGATGTTAAGCCATGCTTGTGATGTGCGAATCCATGGGAATTAATTAAACCTAATTAAAGGATTCTATACCCTATTCTTTTAAACATACCCTTAATCCATGGCCTTTGTCAAGGTAATTGGATAAAAAGAATGAATTAATTGAATATGGTGTAAAGACCAAATTCATTAAGATAAATATGGAGGTCTAGGACAAGTCCTTAGGCTAAAGGTTGAACTTTTTCTATCCATAGACGTGCTAGCTTGGATCCATAATCCATAAGGGCATCTAGTGAGTGTTGAATCTACCCATCAGATAAACATGGCTGACGAACGAGCTAGTGAGGGGCACTTTGACTTTAAAGCTTGGCTAAAAGCCATTATGACCAAACTTGACCATATCGCCAAGACATCCAATACAACATTGAAAATGGCTCAAGAAAACCAACAGAAGATGGCGGATCTTGAACAAAACGGCTTTAAGGCCCATTCCTTGGGAATACCTCATGGGGCTGTCACCAAAGAGGGACCTCAATCCAATGAGAACACTAAAACATGGGGGAAAAGTAGCTCGAAGCCTGTGGTCATCAATCTAGAAGGGGAAACCAAAGGGAAGGGTGCTAACAGTGATTCTGTATTGGCTACTAAGGTAGAAGCATTAGAGAGAACTATAAAAGGGATTCGTAGGGTCGATGACATGGTTGATGTGCGGACTTTATCTCTGTTTCCAACGGTTCGTATTTCGTTGCAATTCAAGATGCCAAAATTGGAGAAATTTGATGGGACGGGTTGCCCTAAGACTTATTTGAAGATGCATGTGCGGGCTATGCACCCTCGAGGGGCCATTCACAAGCTTTTAGCCCAAAAGTTCCATGAAACCTTGGCAACTTCTGCTCTGAAATGGTTCTTAGCATTGAATGATAATAGGACTAGGACTTAGGAAGACATATGCAATAAGTTCTCAGAGCACTACAAGTACAATACAGAGGTATATGTTACTCGGAGAGATTTGGAAACTACAAAGCAAGGGGCTCACGAAACTTTCTCCACTTACATTACAAGGTGGAGACAAAAGGCTTCAAAAATGATGGATTAGCCAAATGAGGATGACCAAATTTAGTTGGTGGTTAAGAACGTGCTACCCGTGTATCACAAGCACTTATTCGCCCACTATTTCTTGAATTTCAAAGCTCTTATTGGGGTCAGCATGCAGGTTGAAGATGCTATCAACGATGGGACGATCAAAACTGAGGAAGTGAGGAGTCCTAAGACAAACTTTGCTGGGAAGAACAACATTGAGGTTAATGCCATAACCCAACCTATTCAACCCATCTCCTTTAATAATGTCAACCCACTTTGCCAATTCACTGAGCTATACATGCCACTTGAAAGAGTCCTTGAAAAGCTCATGAGCCGTGACCTATTGAAACCACTTGACCCAAGGCCTTTACCTAATCCCTTACCCAAGAACTACAATGAGAGTGAGTACTGCAAGTTCCACCAATCCAAAGGCCATACCACCAATCGTTACATTCGCCTCTGCCACCAAGTCCAAGACCTCAGCGACAAGAAAATCATTTTACCACCAAGCCGCCGAAATGTCACCCGTAATCCTCTCCCATCTCACAACAACACACCCCCACCTAACAACACAAATGCCATCGGAGTTGAATCATCTCGCCCTCGCCAACCCATAAGACAATACACCCCACTCCCTATGACCTTAACCCGACTTTTCACCCTTTGCCACAACAAAAGTCTCATAATGCCACTCCCACCAAGACCAAGGCTTCGACCCCTCACCAATATTGCCAATACCATTAAGCACCCGGCCATGACACAAAAGCTTTTCCTATGCTAAAGAAAATCATTCAGGATCTCATTGACCAAAAGGTTTTGTTGTTGCCAAGAAATTCTATCCAACAAGAGCTAAAAGAAAGATATGAAGCGGAAGATCCTTAAGTTGGCCTATTAGGTCAATCATCGGGGAAATTTGATTACTATGTGCTGTACTCAAGTCCAAATCCGGTGACAGATGAGCGGATAGTTCTTACAGGTTGGGACAATTTGCCAATGGAAATAGAGAATATTGATATGATAGAATGGGATGACCTAATGAATGACTCCGAGGAAGTCCATGATATATAGGCTAGCGATGATGAATTGGACCATATAACTAGAGGGGGCTGTCACTTCAAACCTCCACACTTAGAATCTAAGAATCCGTTGGGAGATTTGGAGGGGCAAAGGTGTCCCGATGTTCTAGAAGAAAAGGATGATGTGCTTAATGTTGGGAATCGAACTAGAGAGGAAAACATACAAAGGCGGAATAAAAATTTTCCTATGATTCCCAATCCCATGAATCCAATTATGCTTAATACAAAACAAGACCCTAACTAGAAGAGGGTAGAATTACTTACAGTTGAACAAAGTCTTCTCCTTTATGCTCTAAGCTTTGTCTTCTCCTTTTTGCTCCAAGCTTGAACTCCGAGCAGCAATGAATGAGCAGTCCAAGTGTACTGTCTCCAACGGTATCCACACCTAGCTTGAACTTGAAGTCCTTTCCTTCTTTTCTTTGTTGATGCTAGAGTAGAAGAAGAGAGAAAGAGGGAGAGAGATAGAGCTAAAATTTTTGGCCAGCACTTGGGAACCACCAAGAGTGCTTCAAGTGATGATGTCATCACATCATAAAAGGGTTTAAATAGCCTCCAACTAGGGCCGGCCAAGGGGTGCCTTCTAACCCTAATGGGTTTTGTGTAATTACTCTTAATTGCATAATAACCCCTCTAATTTGTATCTTATACAACCTTGCCCCTTAAGAACAATTCTTTTATTCACTTATGCCCTTTCTCTCATAGACATTCAAGCTCTCTTAGCATGATCTGTGTATGACCCATTGGGTTCACATCATCAAGTAGTAGGGATAGCACGAGGTGTGCACAATGGAACTCTTTCCATTAGAGGGTCTAATTGGAACTCCTTCCAATCCCCTAATTGATTATAACTCTCTTATATCAATTAGGGCTTCTACTAACCATGAGTAACACCTAGTAGATGGCTCATGATGTGGTCGTTAATGAGGTGAATATTCATTTACAAAGAACCCTCCTGTTATAGTTTATAGGTTACAATTACATCCTTCCATCAACACAATGTCTCCAATTGAACTAATAGGATATGGAAGTCTGTCAAGTCCCTAGTTCAATTACTTTATACTCATTCATTAATATCAACTCAATGATGAACTTATGGAAACTCCTTTCCATATTCATTCTATCATGGGCCCATGGATTTAATGAGTTGTATTCAATAAATGCTATATAAAACATTCACTCCCTTTTTCCTAAGAGTGATGGATTCCTTGTTGATCACTCACATGCCTTCACACACATAGCAGTAGGGCCAATGAACACCTTTACAGACCCCTATAAAGATATGC
Organism: Liquidambar formosana; assembly: GCA_039720395.1. Taxonomy (NCBI): domain Eukaryota; kingdom Viridiplantae; phylum Streptophyta; class Magnoliopsida; order Saxifragales; family Altingiaceae; genus Liquidambar; species Liquidambar formosana. The sequence goes on from JBBPBK010000242.1 coordinate 92,668, forward strand.
ACTTAGTGTTATCAAACTTCTAAAGCTATATGTATAAGGCAACCATGGTGTCTCAGGTCTAAGGATTACTTGTACCACTATAATAATGAGAAACTGATTGACAGGCAGGTTAAAACTCTATTTAGTTTATCTCATATCTTTGGTCACATTCAGTGTACCTATTCTTATAATAGGCACCCACTTGTTGGTTGTAGTGTCTACACACAAATAGCTTGAGACTAGCTATCCTTCTATAGAGTCAACCTAATAAGTGCTAGTCCTATGGTTCATTACTGTCCATCATAGTAAACCTTCAATTAGGAATGATTTAGGAGTTTAGTATAGAGATATATCTACAGTCACAAAATTACAACACTTTGTATTTCCATATTCTCAACTCTAACTCCATAGACATATTATGTAAATATAAATGATGCATATAAACATAATAGAATAAGCCCTTTTACTAAATCAATAATAAATGTGACATGCATAAATGAAATCAATTGATTGTTCCTAATCCCTAAACAATCATCTCTATGATTGGCTCTAAGGCATAATCCTAACACTTAAGCAGCTGAAGAAGACTAATGCCAACATCACTATTTAGGGCTTGCTCATGGCCTCACATAAGCACAGACAGACCGTGCTGAAGCTGCTAAATCAAATATAGGTGCCTGTTGATATATCTCCCGAGGGATTAGTATATTTGGTAAATCCAACTCCTAAGAACTCAACCATTATGTTCACTGATGTAGACCTACCAAAAAGTGGGTCAAGCCATTCTCAAGCTCTCTATGTGACCATTGACAACATAGGAAAGAGGGTTCCCACCATCGTTATTAATAATGGGTCAGCATTGAATGTATGTCCTCTCAGAACTGCCATTATCTTGGGTTTGGGACCCATCGATTTCACGCCATCCAGGCAAACTGTGAGAGCTTATGACAATACTCGCTATTGTGCTTTAAATTGTGATAGGGGTGGTTACTTTGCCTCTAATCATGGGACCCACTGAATTTAGGGTGGAATTTCAAGTGTTAGATGTGCCGTTGTGCTTTAATCTATTGTTGGGAAGACTTTGGATCCATCCTGCTGGGGCTGTGCCATCTTCGCTCCATTAAAAGGTGAAGTTTCCTTATGAAGGGGCTATAGTGACACTTCAAGGAGACTATGATTTGAAACTAGCAGGGGTGCCCATATGTGAGATACAACCTGAATCGATAGCCATGCCATTATCTGGGTTTAACTATGTCCAATGCATTGAGAAAGAGCTCAAAAAGGGTGAACTAATACCCTTGGACTTTTGCCCCCATGGCAATTTGCACGTTGGTGAGATCATGAGGAGAATGAGTTTCTTTCCAGGCATGGGTCTAGGGCATCGCCAACAAGAGATTCCTAGGTCTATTCAGAGCCGTGTCACCTTATACACCTTTGGGCTAGGATATGAGCCCTCTAGAAATGACTGTGTGTAAATACTGAAAAGGAATAAAGAGAAAATAAGAACCAAAGCTGAGGGAAGGGTTCCAGACCTAAGGATCTCACCATATCAGCCCACTTTGAATGGTTACTTCGTCAAAGAAGGAGATGATTTTCTATATTGCCGGTTTCCAAAACCCACTTTTCACCAAGCTACCAAGACCAGAGTTCTAGGATTTGAAATTGATAATAGCTTAAAATTGCATTAATGTTATACTTTTAGTAGTCATTATCACATTTATTTGGCACTTAATTCCGCATTTTACACATTATACATGAGCTTTCTTGATACATACTCTTATACTTAAAGTAGTGTATTAATGTGTGTTTTATTTTTGTAGGAAGCCAATTTCCTATAGTCAAGCATTCTTTATTTATTTGGAAATATATGGAAGCTTTGCAAGGTTGAAGTGCATTAATTTTAGAAGATTTTAGCAAAGAAATTGACAACCCAAAAGTTGGAAAGAAGATTAAAAAGGAAGTTTGGAGCAGTTACCATATTTTGGCCATAACTTTTGACTCCGAAGTCCAATTCAAGCGAAATTGGTGTCCCTGGAAAGCTGATTGGAAGCCCTACAATATTGTATTTCACAAATATTTCATGATTTCAACGTTTAGTAGGTCAAAAACTGGTTAAAAGTTAGCCTTGCTGGAAAAAAATGAGATTCCCAATTTGTTTCTTAATTTTTCTCCTCTTGGAAACCCTATGAGCACATGGAAAGGAAAAGGGGGCTACACCTATATATATTATTTCTCCTCTTTTCTTCTACTTCCATCTCTCTATTGTTTTTCTTCTTCTACCTCTCTTGAGTTTTCTAGTTTTTAATTATCATGAGTAGCTAAACTTTTTGCTAAGGCTAGGAGTGAAGCCACAACAATTGTTTGGTATTTGTTTAATGACTCTTTCATGGATTTAATGTAAGGTTTTATAGTTTTGATTGATTTTGATTATTTTTCAAAGTATTTATTTTGTATAATTCTTTGATTTATCGTTAACTCCGGGTACGGCGAATGCTTAGAATTCCCTGCGAATTAAATTACTAGTTTTCTCATGCAATAAATCAATCAACCTTATGAATCCATATTTTTAGAATTGTTTTGAATAAAATTAATTGTTAAATCATCCAACTGGGATCATCCTTCGTATGAATCTCAGTTGAGTTATAAAATTGTGTCGTTAGCAAATATCTAATACTTGTTGTGAGTGGACCTCTGAACCTTAGTGTTTTTAAATTATTTTTTTCAATCAAACTAATTTTCTGCAATCAAACAACTAAATTTCTAAAATCTTTTCTCAATCATCTCTGCTAATTATTCCCTTTTCCTGTGGTTCGACCTCAGACTCATCGAGAATTTATTACTTCGCGACATCCTGCACTTAGGAGCATTATTAAAGTCGCAGCAAGTTTTTGGCGCCGTTGCCGAGGAATGGCGTGGATAGATAGCAGCTCATTGTTTTTGGTGGAGGTTTGTTGTATCTTGAGAATCTCTTCACAAATTCGGTAAACTCTTCCCATAACTTTTTATTTATTTATTTACTATTTTTTATGCAAATTTGGCATCGTGATCACACTCATTGTTTGGTTAGAGTTGAGTCTGAAAATTTGTGTGGCAATTTAATTGATTCTCTTGGAGACAATCATACACTTAACACCATGTCTGATGATGAGGAACAAATTGAGAATATTGATAGGGATGACAAAAGGACTCTTAGAGATTATTTGTAGCCTACTAGGAGTAGTGCACCATCTTGCATCATTTTTCCTCTGAATGCTAATAATTTCAAATTTAAGCCTGGCATGATTCCGTTGCTACCTAAATTCCATGGTTTAAAATTTGAAAACCCATATTTGCACCTTAAGGAATTTGATGAGGTTTGTGTAACCTTCCATGACCAAACTTGTAGTGAAGAGACCATTAAATTGAAATTATTTCCCTTTTCTCTCAAGGATAAGGCGAAAAATTGGCTTAGTGCTTTAAGAACTAGATCCATTGGCACATGGCAAGAGATGCAAACCAAATTTTTGAAAAAGCACTTCCCATTTCATAGGACTAATGCTCTCAAAAGGCAAATAATGAATTTTTCACAAAAAGATAATGAGACTTTTTACCAATATTGGGAACGTTTTAAGGATTTATTAAATTCTTGCCCACATCATGGCTATGAAACTTAGCGTATCATTAGTTTTTTCTATCAAAGTTTAACTCCTAAAATGCGCCAATTTGTAGAGATGATGTGCAATGGTGAATTTATGAATAAGGACCCTGATAAGGCTTTTGATTATTTTGATATGTTAGCTGAAAATGCCTAATCTTGGGATACAACTGACACTTTAGATAGGTCCAAGCCTTCTACTAACCCATCTGGGGGCGATAAGTACCATCTTAGGGAGGATAATGACTTAAATGCTAGGGTAGCTATTTTGGCTAGGAAATTAGAAGCCATGGAATTAAGGAAAGTTAATGAAGTTATGTCTGTGCCTAAATTGAATGATGTTTGTAGATTTGTGAGACCGTGGGACACTCTACAAATGATTGCCAACTATTCCTACTTTTAAAGAGGTGTTGCATGATCAAGCAAATGCTATAAATATAAATAAAAAGCCTTTTTCTTTACCCTATTCTGAAACTTATAATCCAGGGTAGAGGAATCATCCAAATTTTAGTTGGAGGAATGATAATGTTGCACTACCACCTCAAAGCCATTCTAATTTTGTTCTTTATAATCCTCTTTCTAAGAAGGGTTTAGAGGAAACATTGCAACAATTTATGCAAAGTTAAGCCACCATAAATAATCAGACTTCTCAAGCCATAGGTGATATTAGAAACACTCTTACTAAGTTGACCACTTCATTAAGCATTCAAGAAAAAGGTAAATTTCCATCTCAACTACAACCTAACCCCCAAGGTCAATTTAGTATTAGTGATTCTAATTTATCTGATACACAACTTGAGCATACTAAGTCCGTTACTACTCTTCGTAGTGGAAACGTTATTGATAAAACTATTCCACTACCCAAGGACAAAGAAAAAGAAGAATTTTCAAAAAACAAAAAGTAGTAATGAACTTAATAAGCCCGAGTCAAGTGTAGTTGAGAGATGCCCCATTCCCATTCCTTTTCCTCAAAGATTGCAAAGACCTCAAAAAGTGAATCAGAATGCAGATATTCTTGAAATCTTTAAACAAGTGAAAGTCAACATTCCTTTGTTGGATGCAATAAAACAAATTCCTTCTTATGCTAAATTTTTGAAAGATTTATGTACAGTTAAGCGTAAACTTAACGTACAAAAGAAGGCATTTTTAACTGAGCAGGTGAGTGCTATTATTCAAAACAATATTCCTCCTAAGTATAAAGATCCAAGTAGTCCAACAATTTCATGTGTTATTAGTAATTTTAAAGCAGAGCAAGCTTTACTTGTTCTTGGGGCTAGCGTGAATCTTTTACCTTATTCGGTATATGAACAGTTGGGTCTAGGTGAGTTAAAACCTACAAAAATAATTCTTCATCTTGCGGACCGTTTTGTGAAAATACCTAGGGGAATAGTAGAGGATGTGTTAGTCCAAATTGTTAAATTTTACTTTCCTGTTGATTTTATTGTTTTGGACACACACCCTATTTTGAATGCTAGTTCTCAAATTCCTGTGATTTTGGGTCGCCCATTCCTTGCAACTTCCAATGCTTTCATAAATTGTAGGAGTGGTGTACTTAAATTGTCTTTTGGAAATATGACCCTGGAATTGAATATTTTCAATACTTGCAAACAACCTAGGGATGATGATGATTTTCATGAAGTAGACTTAATTGATACACTTGTTCAAGAACAATTTAATGTGTCATGTTTTTCTGATCCTTTAGAGGCTTGCTTGGTTAATTCTTATGATTTGGAGTTTAATGAGAATCCTAAAATTGCGTATCTTTATTGTTTATTGGATTCTACATAGGAATTGAACTTGAATGCATGGAGGCCGAAATTTAAAGAGCTACCACCCCGTGAGCTTAAATTATTGCCATCAAATGAGAAAGTGCCTAAGCTGGAATTAAAGCCCTTACCAGTGAAACTCAAGTATGCATTTTTAGGACCCGAGGAGACTTTTCTTGTGGTAATATCTTCTAAACTTGATTCTTTACAAGAAGGTAAGTTGCTGAAAATTTTGAAAAAGCATAAAGGTGTTATAGAATGGAACATTGCTAATATAAAGGGAATTAGCCCTCTTGTGTGCACTCATAGAATTTATTTGGAGGATAATGCTAAACCATCTAGGGAGATGCAACATAGATTAAACCCTACAATGAAAGATGTAGTTAGAACTGAGGTTTTGAAATTGTTAGATGTGGGGATCATTTATCCCATAGCTGATAGTAAGTGGGTAAGTCCTACTCAAGTTGTACCTAAAAATTCTGGAGTTACTGTAGTCAAAAATGAAAATAATGAATTAATTCCCACTCGTGTGACCACGGGTTGGCGCATGTGCATTGACTATAGGAAGCTTAATTCTGTCACTAGGAAAGATCACTTCCCTTTACCTTTTTTGGATCAAATTTTAGAAGAGTAGCTGGTTATTCCTATTACTGCTTTTTATATGGATATTCAGGGTATTATCAAATTGAAATTGCACCTGAGGATCAAGAGAAAACTACCTTTACATGTCCTTTTGGTACTTTTACTTTTCGAAGGATGCCATTTGGACTATGTAATGCTCCTGCCACTTTTCAAAAATACATGCTTAGTATTTTTAGTGACATGGTAGAGAATTTTCTTGAAGTTTTTATGGATGATTTTTCTATTTTTAGTGACTCATTTGATGATTGTTTATCTAATTTGCAGGCAGTCTTGATTTGATGTGAAGAGAAGAATCTTTTGTTAAACTGGGAGAAGTGCCATTTCATGGTTTCAAAAGGGATTGTACTTGGTCACATTGTTTCTTCAAAAGGAATAGAAGTGAACAAAGCTAAAATTGAATTAATTTCTAATTTGCCCACACCTAAAAATATTAAAGATGTTAGATCATTCTTAGGACATACTGGATTTTATAGGAGGTTTATCAAAAACTTTAGTGCAATATCTAGACCATTGTGTAACCTCCTATCTAAAGATACTCCTTTTGAATGGACTGAAGTTTGTCAAGAAGCTTTTGTAAAGCTTAAAGGCATACTTACTTCTGCACCTATTATGCAATAACCTAATTGGAATCTACCTTTTGAAATAATGTGTGATGTTAGTTATTATGCAATTAGGGCTGTTTTGGGGCAACATAAGGATAATAAACCTTCTATCATTTATTATGCAAGTAGAACTTTAAATAGTGCTCAAATGAATTATTCCACAACTAAAAAGGAATTGCTTGCAGTGGTATTTGCCCTAGATAAATTTCATGCATATATTATAGGTTCTCCTATTGTTGTTTTCACTAACCATGCAATATCTTCTCGCCAAGAAGGATGCTAAGCCGTGATTGATTAGATGGATCCTTTTACTCCAACAATTCAATATCACCATCAAAGATAAAAAGGGAGTAGAAAATGTGGTGATAGACCATTTATCTCGACTTACTTTTGATTCTTCTATGGATATTATGCCAATCAAGGATTCTTTCCCTGATGAGCAACTTTTTGCTATTTCTACTTTGCCTTGGTATGCTGATATTGTTAATTTTCTTGTTACAGGCAAAATTCCATCTCATTGGAATGCACAGGATAATAAAAGATTTTTGGTTGAGGTATGCAATTTCTTTTATGATGATCCATATTTGTTTAAGTACTGTCCTGATCAAATTATTAGGAGATGTGTCCATGATAATGAAATATTTAGTGTCATCTCCTTTTGCCATTCTGAAGCATGTGGTGGCCATTTTTCTTCAAGGAAAACTACTGCAAAAATTTTGCAATGTGGATTTTATTGGCCTACCCTTTTTGAGGACACTCATAATTTTTGTAAAGCATGTGAGCCTTGTCAAAAGTTAGGAGGAATTACTTGTCGGAATATGATGCCTTTGAACCCTATTTTAATTATTGAGATATTTGATTGTCGGGGCATTGATTTCATGGGTCCATTCCCATCTTCTTTTGGAAATCTTTACATTCTTGTAGCTGTTGATTATGTCTCCAAATGGGTTGAGGCTATTTCTTGTAAAACCAATGATCATAAAATTGTTTTGAAATTTTTGAAAGACAGTGTTTTGTCAAGGTTTAGAATTCCTCGTGCCATTATAAGTGATCAAAGATTGCATTTTTGCAACCGGCCTTTTGAGGCCCTGATGAAGAAATATGGTATAACTCATAAGGTTGCAACTCCTTATCACCCATAAACAAATGGACAAGTTGAACTTGCTAATCGGGAGATTAAACAAATTTTAGAAAAGACAGTTAACCCGACTCGCAAAGATTGGTCTTTGAAGCTAACCGATGCACTTTGGGCATATCGTACTGCTTATAAAACCCCAATCAGTATGTCTCCTTATCAACTTGTTTATGGAAAAGCTTGTCACTTTCCTGTTGAATTGGAGCATAAATCATATTGGGCCATCAGGCAATTTAATTTTGGTCTAGACAAGACTAGTTCTTTAAGGAAATTGCAATTAAATGAGTTGGAAGAAATTCGGTGAGATGCTTATGACAATTCTAGAATTTACAAAGAATGAATGAAAGTTTTTCATGAGAAAAATATTTTGAGGAAATCTTTTGAACCATCTCAAAAAGTTCTTTTGTATAATTCTAGGTTGCAATTGTTTCCAAGTAAGCTAAGGTCCCGTTGGACAGGACCATTTATGGTTAAAACTGTTTTTTCTCATTGAGCTATTGAGATTGAAAATCCCAAGAATGGTAATGTTTTTAAAGTTAATGGACAACATCTTAAACCATTTCTTGAGAATTTTTCACTTGAGGATGAATCCATTGATTTGGTGGATCTTGTCTACTAGGATTTACCAAACCCTTAATAAGTTAGTTCATATTAGTGTATGTGTTGTAGTTAGTTAGTTAATTTGTTTTCTTTTTATTATTATTATTATTATTTGTTTTTGTGTTTTTTGTGTCTAACCCATTTTGCAAGTATTAGAGTTTGTTTTATTTTTGGTTCGCACCTCAAGCTACTCTTCATGATCTTTACTACTTTGTTTTTCTTTGTTTACATTGAGGACAATATATGTTTTAGGTTGGGGGGAGGGAATTTTGGTGTTGTGTTAGTTTATTTTGGTCTTAGTTAGTTTATGTTATTTTTCAAAAGAAAAAAAAAAATTCAGTGGTTTACAAATTTTTGGCTTAAAAATTTTGTTCCCTTAGCATGATTATCTAATTTGAAGTTCATTATGCTACTCCTATTTAAAATTTTCCATTGAATTTCATACTCGGATTACACATTGCACTTGCACTTTAGCTGCATGAATATGACTCTTGATTGAAGGGTAAAGATGATTTTGGAGATCTTGATGAATAAAAATGTGGAGACTTTTAGCCCTTGCGAGTATTTGGGCCATTAATTTTGTTTTTAGAGGGTTATTATATTTAATCTTACCTTGATTTTTGGAAGCGCTCAAATTTCATTGTTTAGTATCATTATTTCTTCTTTTTGGTTGAATGCTGAGAATATATTATTTTTATACCACACTTGTTTTTTTTTGAAGTCATGGATATTAAAGAATTATACCATTCTTTGAGAGATGATTTTAGGCCATCTTTGATTTCTTTGAGCCTTTAATTTCTTTTCTTTGTGATACATTACCACTAGTTAGCTCGTTGAGCCTTTTGATTAGCTTTTCTTTCACAACCTTTTTCCTAAAGTGTTTTGAGAATGGATATTATCAATATTCAGTAAGGTGGATTGGTGAAAAAATGTGAAAAAATATATATATATATATTAAAAAAAAAAAAAGAAGAAGAAGAAAAAAAAATGAGAAAAAAGAAAGAGAAAGCTTTGTTGGTGAAGTATTGAGAAGTGAAAAAAAAAAAAGTGTTTGATTGCCAAAGTTTAGAAGAATAAGTTGAATAAAAATTGTTCCAAGTGAGTTTGTTCTTTCTATCATTCTCAGATACACTTTTTGTTATCACCATAACCTTTTTGTTTCAATTCCTTCTTTTATCCCAACATTACATCCTATTAAAAGTCCCATTTGATTTCGAGGATAGTATAGTTTGGATATTGACATGACTGAGCTATAATGCAATGTGTGGTATACATTCTTAGTATTTGGCATTCCTTTCATGAGACCTTATGATTCTTTCTTGTGATATCATTTTTCATATATTTTATACGTGAGATTCTTGTTTTTGTTCTACATTATTCTACTCACATATACTCGAGAGTTTTACCCAATTCATAGTGCATTATTTTGTTGAGTGTAATCCTTGTGAGATTTGAGTTGAAGCATATTTCAGATAGAGATTTGGGTTGTGCTTTACCTTGAAATTGAGTTTATGTTTGTGTTGGCTAAATTCTTCACACACAATGAGTTTTTGAATTCATTGGGATGCTTTACATAGTTGCCAGTGTCTTGAATTTTAAGTGATTCTTTTGCTAAGGTGATGAAATTGGTAGCCATGCTTTGAGTTTTTCTTTTGAAGAAAACTATTTCAGTTGCTTTGATTGCTAGGGACTAGCAATATGCTGGTTGGGGGGTGTGATAATAGCTTAAAATTGCATTAATGTTATACTTTTAGTAGGCATTATCATATTTATTTGGCACTTAATTCCGCATTTTACACATTATACATGAGCTTTCTTGATACATGCTCTTATACTTAAAGTGGTGTATTAATGTGTGTTTTATTTTTGTAGGAAGCCAATTTCCTATGGTCAAGCATTCTTTATTTATTTGGAAATATATGGAAGCTTTGCCAGGTTGAAGTGCATTAATTTTAGAAGATTTTAGCAAAGAAATTGGCAACCCCAAAGTTGGAAAGAAGATTAAAAAGGAAGTTTGGAGCAGTTACCGTATTTTGGCCATAACTTTTGACTTTGAAGTCCAATTGATAAAAAATTGGTGTCCCTAGAAAGCTAATTTGAAGCCCCACACTATTGTATTTCATGAATATTTTATGATTTCAACGTTTAGTAGGTCAGAAATGGGTTATAAGTTAGCCCTGCTAGAAAAAAAACAAGATTCCCAATTTGTTTCCTAATTTTTCTCCTCTTTCTCTTGGAAACCCTAAGAGCACATGGAAAGGAAAAGGGGGCTGCATCTATATATATTACTTCTCCTCTTCTCTTCTATTTCCATCTCTCTCTTGTTTTTCTTCTTCTACCTCTCTTGAGTTTTCTAGTTTTTAATTATCATGAGTAGCTAAACTTTTTGCTAAGGCTAGGAGTGAAGACACAACAATTGTTTGGTATTTGTTTAATGACTCTTTCATGGATTTAATGTAAGGTTTTATAGTTTTGATTGATTTTGATTATTTTGCAAAGTATTTATTCTGTATAATTCTTTGATTTATCGTTAACTCCGGGTATGGTGAATGCTTAAAATTCCCTGTGAATTAAATTACTAGTTTTCTCATGCAATAAATCAATCAACCTTATGAATCTATATTTTTAGAATTTTTTTGAATAAAATTAATTGTTAAATCATCCGACTGGGATCATCCTTCGTATGAATCTCAGTTGAGTTATAAAATTGAGTTGTAATATCTAATACTTGTTGTGAGTGGACCTCTGAACCTTAGTGTTTTTAAATTATTTTTTTCAATCAAACTAATTTTCTACAATCAAGTAACTAAATTTCTAAAATCTTTTCTCAATCATCTTTGCTAATTATTTCCCTTCCCTGTGGTTCAACCTCGGACTCATCAAGAATTTATTACTTCGCGACATCCTGTACTTTGGAGCATTATTAAAGTCGCAATAGAAATATTCTTCACCGAGTGGTATCCAATCACAACTGAAATGGTGGATTATGAAGCCATCAATGATGAGTTCTGGGAAAAGAAAGAGGAGGACTAGGCAAAGAACCTAGATGCAGGGGCTATGACTGAAATGTTCCAAGATATGATCCTTACTTTGGGAGATTCGAGCATTGAAAAGCTTCAGGGTTTGTCCATTAGCCATGCTACCATGCCACTCCTTAATTGGTACCTTGAAAGTGGTGTTATTGTGGAAATCCATGAAGAAGAAGACTTTGGCCTACCTGATAGCAACTAATAGGTGTCCTAGTTTAATAATATTTCCCTAATTCAATAAGATATATCTACTTAACTCACTTTGTGAAGTCATAGTGGTGATACAGATTGTTTTGCTTTCTTTCTTTGTGTGTCGTTCTTGTTATCCCTAGTTAATAAAGTATGTTTCTCTCTCTATATATATGCAGTGTCTCCTTTCTGTCTTCTATGGATATCTATGGCATGGATATAGATCCTACGAATGATGTCCCCCCAGAGCTCGTTGAGCAAAGGAAAAGGGGTGCCACCAAACCTAAAATGAATGAATTGGAATCAATCAACTTAGGGACGAATAAATTGCCAAGAAAAGTTAAAATTGGGAAAACCCTCTCCCCTATTGAAAAAGAAAAGATGATCTCTATCCTAAAAGCCAACATTATGGCTTTTGCATGGTCTTATGAAGACATGCCTAGCATTGACTTTGATATTTTGCAATACTATATCCCTATTAATTCCCTAAAGAAGCTGGTAAAGCAGAAACTCAGAAGATTAAAACCAAAATGGGTTCTAAAAGTAAAAGAAGAGGTAACTAAGCAAATAGACGCGGGATTTCTCAAAGTTGTGGAGTACCCTGAGTAGTTGTCAAATATAGTACCCATGCCTAAAAAAGATGGGAAAGTGAGGATGTGTGTCAAAATAAGGGATCTTAACGATGCGAGCCCTAAGGATGACTTTCCTTTGCCCCATATCGACGTGTTAGTGAACAGTACAGTGGGATATGCACTTCTTTCCTTTATGGATGGATTCTTTGGGTATAATCAGTAAAAATGGCGACTCAGGATATGGAGAAATAGCTTTTATCACACAATAGGGAACGTACTATTCCAATGTAATGCCTTTTGACTTAAGAAACGCTAGGACTACTTACCAAAACGCAGCCATGACCTTATTGCATGATATAATCTATAAGGAGGTTGAGGTTTATGTCGATGATATGATCGTGAAGTCCGTGGATAGGGAAGGGCATTTCAAGGCACTACAGAAATTTTTGGAGCGAGCAAAGAAATACAACCTCCATTTAAACCCTCAAAAGTGCGCTTTTGGTGTCACCACAGGTAAACTATTAGGGTTTATGATTACTTAAAGAGGGATTGAAGTGGATCTAGGGAAGATAAAAGCTATTGTGGAGATGGAACTACCTAGCACCGAGAAACAGATCCGGGGTTTTCTGGGAAGAGTTCAGTACATAAGTTGATTCATTGCCAACTTGACCATGGTTTACGAACCAATCTTCAAATTGCTTAAGAAAGGTGTGCCGAAAGTATGGAACAAAGAATGTCAAGAGGCCTTTGAGACCATTAAAAGATATTTGAGCAATCCCTCAATCTTAGTTCCCCCACGACAAGGCGCACCACTTTTTTTATACTTAACGGTCACCGAAACGGCGACGAGAGCTATGCTAGATCAATACCTCGAAGGGTCAATAAAGGAAAATGCTATTTATTACTTAAGCAAGAAAATGATGGACTGTGAAGTGAAGTACAATGCAATCGAAAAGGCTTGTGTGGCACTAGTATGGGCGACACAGAAACTCCGTCACTACATTATGTCCTTCGAAGTGTCCTTGATAAGTCACATGGATCCATTGAAGTACCTAATAAAGAGACCAGTATTGTCATATAGAACCACTCGATGGTCAATTCTTCTCAATGAATTTGACATCAAGTATGTAACTCAGAAGTCTATCAAGGGAAGCATCATCGTAGATTACTTAGCCAACTGTCATGTTCATTATCTGCTCTGTTCAGTGATCAATTCCTAGATGAGGACGTACTAGAAATTGGAAAGAAAACTTGCAAAGTATACTTCGATAGGGCTACTAATAAGAAAGGTTATGGGATAGGAGTTCTGTTGGTTTCACCTGAAGAAGCATTCACACCATTGGCAGTCAAGTTGGGGTTTGAAGCTACCAATAACATTGTCGAGTATGAAGCCTGCATCCTTGCATTAGAAGTTGCATTGGAATTGGGGATTAAAGAGTTGGAGGTTTACAGAGACTCGACGCTAATCATTTGTCAGATAAAAGGGGAATAGAAGACTTGGGACGAGAAGCTGTTGCCATACCATGCCTATCTAGAAACCCTAACCAAGGAGTTCTCAGAGATAGAGTTCAATTACCTGTTAAGAAACAAAAATCAGGTCACCGATGCCTTGGCAACCCTAGCATCCATGGTGGAGATACTTGAATAAAGGAATATGAAGCCATTGGTGATAGAATGCCGATATAAAACTGTATACTGTTGCGCAATCTGAGAAGGGGAAGTGAATAATGGCAATCCATGGTTCTATAATATAAAGAGGCTCATTGAAGAAAAAGAATACCCAAAAGGAGCATCTCGTATTGATAGAAAGACCTTAAGACAGTTGGCGAGTCACTATGTACTTTGCAGAGGAAAGCTATACCGGAGATCATACGATGGGATCCACCTGTTGTGTGTCATCGAAGAAGAAGCCGAGCGTCTAATCAAAGAAATCCATGAAGAAACAGGGGCTCTACATATGAATGGCTATATGTTGGCTAAGAAAATCATGAGGCTAGGCTATTATTGGCCTACCATGGAAAGAGATTGCCATGCACATGTTAAGAAGTGTCATAACTGCCAACTGTTCGCTAGTGGACAACATTTACCTTCTATGCCCTTAACAAGTACGTTGTTGCCATAGCCATTCGCAGTATGGGGGATAGATATCATTGGACAAATCAAGCCAAAGGCGTCAAATAGGTATGAATACATCCTGTTTGCCATCAATTATTTTACTAAATGGGTGGAGGCAGTATCTTTCAAGACCTTAAATGCCAAGAAGGTAGCGCAGTTCATATAGCACAACATTATCTACCAATATGGGGTACCATATGAAGTCATCTCAGACAATGGATAGCACTTTTAGAAAGAAACTCATGAGCTCTTGCAAAGGTACAACATTAGTTCACCATCTGTCATCACCATACCATCCTTAGACTAATGGCGTAGTGGAAGTAGCTAATAAGAATATTAAGAAGATACTACAGAAGACTGCAGACACGTACATCGACTGGCATGAGAAGTTACTATTGGCTTTATGGGGTTACAGAACGTAAGTAAAGTCGTCAATAAGAGCTACCCCTTACTCTCTAGTCTACGAAATGGAAGTTGTGTTACCAGTTGAACTAGAAGTTCCTTCGCTAGGGGTTGCCATGGAGAGTCAAATAACAAAAATGGACTGTCTCAAAAGCCATTATGATGAGTTAGCTTTACTTTATGAAAGGCAATTAAGGGTGTTGTATCATGTGCAGGGGTATCAGCGAAGAGTTGCCAGGGCATTCAACAAGCATGTCAAAGATCGGGGTCTAAAGAAAGGAGATGTAGTGTTGAAAGAAATCAGAGCTCCAGCGTTTGATCCGTGGGGAAAATTTAAGCCAAGTTGGGGTGGACCATACATTATCAAAGAGATATTGCCAGCAGGGGCTGTTCGCCTCATGGATTTAGATGGAATTGAGTTCACTCGTCTAACTAATTTGGATCAATTGAAGAAATACTATGTATGAGGCCTGCCAGATTAAAAACCTGTTAGGGCAGCTTAGGCAAAAGTTAAGGCATAAGAACTACATAAGACCTGATTCTCCATTAAAAAAAAACAAAAAAAAATCATGGAGATATGTAGACAACCATAAAGTTACTTTGGGTGCAGTCTAAACATAAAATAAAATCCCAAATTTGATTTATTATTGGCAATTCATTCAAAACTCATATCAATTTATTGATATTAAGTAAAGGAACCATAAATATGCCATAAATATCCTATTTTATGAGTCTTCAATTTTTCTTGGGATGCTTTGCAGCCCGATTCTCAACTTTCTTCTTCTCTCTTTCGAGTCTTCTCTTGTTCTTTAAGTCGTGTTCATGAGCTGCTGTCACTGCTTCCATAATATCCTCTCTGTAAGGTCCAAGTTTGTTGTCTTTAATAAGCCCAAAAATCTTTTCTCTTCGAATAGTCTCTCTTTCGCCCAAATTGTTTTTCAACCATTCTTTGTACTCAGGGCTCATCATATATGAACCATCAGTATTCGTAACTTGGGTTAGTGTTAGTTTGCTAGGCCATCGATCCCTTGCTCAAGTCACCACAGAAAGACTCGCAAGCACTACAGGATAGTCACCTTTCAAGGAAGTGGGTATGGTTTGCATGGCACCCATCTGACGATGAACCCTAAAAGGCCAATTAAAAGAAGTAGACCTTAATCCTATGAGTCTTACCATGGCACATCTAGAAGTGCACAGAAGTACCTGTTCACTGTAGCCCCATATGAAGACAAACCACTTGATATTCCTCTATAAAAGGGTTTAGAAGTAACCTAACCAATCCCTCAAAGAAAATTGTCCAAGTAGTTTAATATGGTGGAGACAGTAATGCTAGGGCTTGTAGGGTGTAATGACAGTTGGTGACAGAAATTTCAGTCTCTCAAGTAGCCACATCTGCAGCAAAATGGGGCTACCTCCTAAGGGAACTTTCGGGTCCTCATGGATTTTATCCAAACTCTTTAGGGTTTCAGCTAGTACCATGGAAATCAAGTTATGGCCCTTAGTAAGGAAACGAATCAATTCACAAATTTGTATGGGAACATGTGGAGTACCAGTGGAAATAAGGAAACGACCAATGAGGCAAAAGGCAGGTGCATGCTTAATAGGAAAGGTAAATTTCAAAATACCTTTGCTATTATAGGCCAAGAAAGAGGTTGCTAATTTCATTAAATCCACCATGTGATCTTTTACAAATATGGAAGCATATTGTCGGTGAATCCCAAGGATATTGGAGAAAGAAGTAAGAAAGCTTGGGCGAGGAGTAGGGAGAATGAAAGGACCTATCGATGAAACTCCATACAAAGCACAAAACTCCTCCATGGTTGGGCACAATTCTTCATAGTTGAAGCGGAATACATGAATTGGGGATCCCAAAAATATGCAGCAATAGTTAAGAGATTTGTTTCAAGCTTTACATGCCTCAAGGAAAGTAATGGATCCAAGGCAAAGCAATTAAACTCAGATTTTGCTTCAGCACTCATAACTCTCAAAAACCCTCCTAAAATTTTTCTAGAGCGTCCATAATTTCTATGAGTGAATACAAGTAGGTTTAAGAACCCCTTGGATGTGTTTTTATAGGGAAAAGGTCACAAATCCGAGTTCTAGAAAGAGGAAACCCATCAAAATAGGAGATTTCCTATTTCAAGTGGAATTTCCTCTTTGGGCTCAGACCCCCTAGGCCTGGGCGGCTAGCCACCTGGGCCCTAGTGGCTAGCCGCCCAGCCCTGGGTGGTCACCCGAGGCTGTTTTCCCGTTTTGCCCAGTTTTACCTATTTTTTACCCTGTTTAACCCCTATATGGTTTTGTGATCTTGGGAAGCTTATTTTAAGCTTATTTTTGCATGAAAAGTATGATTAAATCACCACAATGGCATTCCAAAAGATTCATAAAAGTACCAAAGAAAGTGTTCAAAGATGAATTACAAAGCACAAAGAAAGATGTTCCATTCGTTCACAAGCAAAAGGGGTATAAGCTAAGCTAATGATCTCCCGTGGTTCTTCTTTTCCTACTTGATTCGCCTCTACCAAAACCAGTGTGAGGAATCCTTTGGGGTTGCATTGGCTGTGGTGGGTGTGACGAGGAGGCCTGTTGCAAAGGAATTTCATTAATAAAAAAGGTAATGGTTTTAAACCTATGATTGGAATGAACAAGGTAATGTCTTACAGGGGGATTTAGACATCCTTCTAGCATGGAGTTTGCCAAGCTCATCCTGACAAGGTCTCGCCTTAATTCTTCATAAGCTCAAGGCACTCCTGGGCATATTCCCTAAGAACCTGGAAAAATGAACATGGTTAATAATGATAAAAAGGCCTTAAGAAAGACAAGGGCTTAGAGTTTACATTCTTGTAGCTCGGGTCAATCCTAGGAACCTCATCAAAAGCAGAGCGAGCAATGTCAGTCCTCATAAAGTCCAATCCACTACACAGGCTCACTTGTCAATTGAGAGTTGGGAGAGGTGGTGGTGGACATCCTTCCATCTCATATTCCTCAACACTATAGGTCATGCCTATGGATGACCCTACTGTGGAGCTATGCCCACGAGCTCGTTGACCCTACAGTAAATTACTTGTTTAAAAGAAGTGCTTGTAGAAATCAATGATAAAGAATTGGACAGAGACTCACCCCTTGAGGTGGGAAGCCAATGACCCTAGGTTGCATCAGGAATTGGTGGCAAAAATTCATATAATCAATGTTGGGCGAGGTGAACTCCTCGGCGTCCCACCCAGTCAAAGCCTCGATTAGCTCATCCCTATCCAAAGAGTTCGTATACCTCATATTCACTGGAGGCATGATAGGGGTAAGGGCTGCATCACATGTCCCTTTACTTGTCTAAGGATGCGCTCTCCCAAATACCAGTATCGCTTTAAGGGACCCTAAAAAAGTACCCTCTTCCCGATCAGCTCTAAACAAGATGCACACCTCCTGGGTAGCTTATCTTCCCACAATCCCCATGGACTCCATTCCACCTATTAAATTTGAAAAAATGATGAGCAAGATAATAAATATGAAAGAAAGAAAGAATCAGGAAAGTGAGTTGCCATGTCAGCATTCAGGCTCACTAAGAATACCCTTGCATAGGCATAGTCATGCCTATTGGAGGCACACACAGCTATATGAGTGGGAGCATAATTCTTGAGTATCGACCACTCCTGTACCTCAATGTCTAGCACGGGGCGGCATAGTCCTAGGTACTCATAATACCATATCTGTTAAAATCCAAGAAAATAGTCAAAATCAAGTTTAGTTTGAGTGGAATTTAAAAATTAAACATTTTTATTTACCTCTCAAACAAATTGTCCATCAAAATTCTTGGAAACCTCCTGAGACATGTCAGACATAGATCTATACATGGTAGCCAAGGCTGCTCCTCCCCAGTTGTATTTCCCTATCTTGTGCATGTCCTCCATGCAAGCGAGGTAACCTAGTTGTGCCATGTCATTGACACCAACAAATAGGGTATAAGAGAGCAAATAGAGTAAAAAGGCTCTAACAAGGTATTTGGGATTTGCTCCCGCACTTTCCTCCTGGCCTGCAAAGTTGTTGAATAACCATGTTCGACAAACACCCCACAAGTTTGCCTCAACATCTGACCCCAACATCGACAATACATATTCACAGTCCGTGTTGGCATCCTCATAATATGCCAAACTCCTCCCTTTAGTGCTTAGGCCCGTGATGATGGAGAAATCCTTGGGAGTCATGGTCATCTCCCAAAGCTAAAGTGAAAGGTATTGGTGGTGTCCTACCATAGCTCAACCAAGGCAAATAGGGATTGCCTATCCCATTGTTCATTCCATAGAGAATCAAGAAACCAACCAAAACCTGCTTTTTCAATGGTTTTCTTTGCAATAGGTTGAGTGTGTTTCATTTGATTCCACCACCTAATGAGCCCTTTAATGGAAGACCTTGTGCATAGGTCTTGGAAGTCAGGCTAATCAAGAGAATTATTCACCTAGTTAGTGCAAAAGTTGTGGGCAAGCATTGATAATTGGCTTTTCAAAAGATAAATTTTTTAAGTTCATGAGCAAGTAAATTTGGTTTTGTAAGTTCATGAAAACATTGGCTTTGCTCCTCAAATTCATGAACATTGGTAAACCATGCTTTTCAAGTCCATGAAAACATTGGCTTTTCAAAGAAAATAATAAGCAAAGTTTGTTTTCCAAAGTTGGTTTTTAAGGAAAAAATAAGCAAACGTTGCTCGTGAAAACATTGGCTTTTCAAAAATATAGCAAACTTTGTTCTTCAAAGTTCATAAAAATGTTTGATTTTCTTTCTAAAATCAATTAGAGATGAATGCCTATGACTTTGCCTTGCAATACACATCAATTTTACAAAGATTGGATGAATTTTCATCACTTGGGCATTTTATCAAACACCTAGTGGACACTATTCACCAAGCTTTGAAATTGAATTTTTTCTACATCCAATCCTTGCCAAAATCAGTGGGCATTACAAACATTGCTAGGAATAATCATAAGGAGTTCATGGGAATGCATTTCAACCTACAAAAATGAAAATTTCAAAGAAAAGTTCTTAAGTTGGGTAAGCTTACCTCTTGCTTGGAATGGATGAAAGAGAGATGGTTCTCCAGTTCTAGTAGCAATTTCCCTTGAGGAACATCATATCTTGGTGCCTTATATCTACTCTTTGACTCAAGGAATGGATACTTTGAGTTGGGAGCTCTATTGGAATCCATAGTCGATGAACAAGCTTGCTTTGAACAAAAATGGGTTTAATGGGTTTTGATTTGCAAAGTTGCTTCAAAATTGTTGTTTTTAATGCTAAATAGAGTGTTGTTGATGCTATTTCATGTGTTTGAATCAACCTTGAAGTAGGGTTTTGAATGCCTTTAGGTGTTGGTTTGATTTTGGAAAATGGGGTATCCAGAATTCCTAGAGAGAGAAACTCTCAATTTTCGAGTTGGATGGAATGGGATATAAATAGTGCACTTGGATATTTAAAACCCAGAATTTTTCAGCATTGGTCTCGGGTGACCCCCCAGCCTTGGGCGGCTAGCCACCCAAGGCCTGGTGGTCACCCAAGCCATCTTATTTTGGCTTTGTTTCCTCGCTTTGTCTCGCTTTGACGCGTGATCAAACCTCCTTCCAAATGAGATGATGGACACTTTTTGAGCTTAAAATCAAACATATTTCATCTTGAAATCAATTCCTTAAATTGATTTTATGTTCAAAAGGGTTGAATATATTTCCCCTGTGCCATGGCAATTCAAATGACAATGTATTAAAGCACTTTCCCCTTGCACCATGCTAGTTCAATTTCAATAAGTTGACTATATATCCTCATTCCAAATCTCAATTTTCAATCTCACTTGGTTAAATATGTTCATGACTTGAATATATTTTTCCATTTCAAAAGCATATTCATTCCTTGAATATGCTTCTCTATTTTAATTTTCAATTTTCAATCTCACTTGGTTAAATATATTCATGACTTGAATATATTTTTCCATTTCAAAAGTATATTCATTCCTTGAATATGCTTCTCTATTTCAAATATCAATTTCCAATTTCACTTGGTTAAATATGTTCATTACTTGAATATATTTTTCCATTTCAAAAGTATATTCATTCCTTGAATATGCTTCTCTATTTCAAAATCAATTTTCAATCTCACTTGGTTAAATATGTTCATGACTTGAATATATTTTTCCATTTCAAAAGTATATTCATTCCTTGAATATGCTTCTCTATTTCAAATATCAATTTTTAATCTCACTTGGTTAAATATGTTCATGACTTGAATATATTTTTCCATTTCAAAAGTATATTCATTCCTTGAATATGCTTCTCTATTTCAAATATCAATTTTTAATCTCACTTGGTTAAATATGTTCATGACTTGAATATATTTTTTCATTTCAAAAGTATATTCATTCCTTGAATATGCTTCTCTATTTCAAATATCAATCTTCAATCTCACTTGGTTAAATATCTTCATCACTTGAATATATTTTTCCATTTCAAAAGTATATTCATTCATAGTGACTTAAATATGCTTCTCTATTTCAATTTTCACTCTCACTTGGTTAAATATCTTCATAACTTGAATATATTTTTTCATTTCAAAAGTATATTCATTTGTAGTGGCTTGAATATGCTTATCTATTTCAATTTTCAAATCTCACTTGGTTAAATATATTCATGACTTGAATATATTTTCCATTTCAAAAATATATTCATTCATAGTGGCTTGAATATGCTTCTCTATTTCAATTTTCAAATCTCACTTGGTTAAATATATTCATGATTCAAATATATTTTCCATTTCAAAAGTATATTCATTCATAATGGCTTGAAGATGCTTCTCTATTTCAATTATCAATTCTCAATCCCCAGTGGTTTAAGTATATTCATGGCTTGAGTATACTTCCTTATTTCAACCTCAATTGTCAGTCCTATATCACTATTGGTGTTAGTGTGTGATTTCTCCAGGCTATCAAGAAAAAATAGGTTGTTCTTTATCATTGGTTCACAAGTGTAACTTGTTCGCCAATGAGGGGCTTCTGTCACACCCCATTTTTGCACCTCTTTACTACAGCTTATCATTTCATGCATGTTTTTGCTTTGTTTTTTAGTCTAGTCACTTGCATTAGTTTTTTAGGGTTACAAAGACAATGGATATGAATTTTGGTTCAATTTGGAGTTGATCTTGAGGGTTAATAAGAGCTTTTGTGACTTGAGGGGCATAATCGTCTTTTAGGTCACAAACTTTTCATTTGACCTTGAAATGATCTCTAAATTGTCAATTGGAATTCATATTGATGCATATGAAGTATTTCTAAGTTCAATTTGATGAATCGATGGGTTAGGATTAAAATGGCTCGATATAGTTCAAGTTGGTTAATTGACCCTTATTTGGGTTAGCTCAAATTGACTCACAATTACCAACCAATTCTTTTCAAATTGACTTTAATTACTCATTATTTCATCCCTAAAAGTGTTTCAGAAAGATTAATTTTGATATGGAAAGCATTTGGTTTGATCCTATGTGCATACCTATGCTTTGCAAAAGTAGAGCATAGCGGTTAACCGCCTTTTTCAAACCTAACCATGCACCCATGGTTAGTGGTTTTCACCCTAAAATGTTTTAAACTGTATTCCTCATCAAAACACGGTCGTTTTGGCTTTTGTTTCATCAAAATCGGAGTTGATTTGACCCCTGAAACACTCCTAGAAGGAAAGGGAGTCCAAAAAAAGTGAAAAGTTAAAGTGGGCTCAGGTGACCACCCAACCCCAGGCGGCTAGCCGCTTAGGCCCAAGTGGCTAGCTGCCCAGGCCCTGGTGGTCACCGGAGGCCACTTTCCTAATTCTTTGCTAAAGCGGACTCTTACCTATTTTTACGTACTTGGACTCTTTTGGACGTGTTTCCTTGTAATTTTTGGTAACTTTTGAGTTTCTTAAGCACCAAGGGAGTCTCTAATAACCCTTGGATTAATTTTTAGGGTTTTAATCCTAGCCATTGATTTATCTTAATGAAACTCTATAAATACTCCCCTATGCTTCAATACAAGGGGAGGCACCTAGAGCCACTTTTATGCATTAAACTTGAGTTTGTGAGAAAGAATAAGAGAGAGAGAGCCAAAGGAGAGTTGAAGCTCTTGCGGTAGGCTTGAAGAAGCTTGGTTCAAGTCATTCACAAGAGCAAGAGAGGGTTCCTATAGCAGCAAAGGAAGCTTTCCTAAGGTATTTTCCTCTTTTATTAATGCTTACACTAGAGTTTCTTATAGAACAGGCCTATGATATGCTAAAGTTGAGTTTTTTTTTATCATGTATGCAAGCTTTAGTTAGTTAATATACATGAAATAAATACTGTTTATCATGAGTTTATCATGTTTAGGGTTTATTTCATAAGTTTTAAGCATGATTGTGAGTTTAGGGTTTCCATTGTCCTTGTTTTAGGTTAGTTTCATATAGCATATTAGTTTAGGCTTTTTTTTTTGTTGATTTTTCTTCATAGTTGTTGTATATGTATTGCATATAGAGTAACTATGATAATTTTTTGCATTCATATAGTGGATTTCTAGGGTTTTTATGTATGTTATGGTATTAGGATTGCATTAGGGTTTATGTTTATTCGCAATTTCTGCTGTTTGCATGTTTAGTGGATGATTATAGGCCATGATACTATTCTGTCCAGATTTGAATATTGTGGTTTTTGCATGGTTTTGAACATGTGTAAGGGTGCAAATAGGTGTGATAATCGTCCTATTGCAAATAGGGTTGTTACTGCTTAAGCTTGCTATTGCTTGGAGTAATTGCACAAGGTAAGTGGGTTTGAAGGTGCCCTAATTCACCTTTTCTTCCTTAGCCTTTCTCTTCTCCCTTTTTAGGGTACTTCTTAATATGAACATATGTTTTTAACCAAGGGTTTCCTTAATTAATAAAATATTGATTTTCTATCAAAGTTTTTATCTTGTGAAAGTTACTTTTATTTCAAACTTGGTTTAAATATCAGATTTTCTATCTTTTTAAGGAAACCTAGGGTTTTTATCATAGGTTTATATTAGGATTTAACCCTAATTCTAATTGAACTACGTGGACTTTGATCCATGTATTTCGTTGCATGGTACGTAGGCGCTCATTTTGAAGCTCAAGTCTGTTCTAGGATCCAAGTATCCTAGGTTTCTTTTCTCTTTTCTCTTTTTTCCTATTTTATTTTCTTCTCTTTATTTGATTATGCATGAATTAATTGATGGAATTTATGATATGCATGCTTTCTTGTGATGATATACTTGCTGATTTTTGTATGGTAAGATCTTAATTTAGCCCAAATAAACTCAGAGACCGAAAGGGTGACATAGGTGCCTATAGGCTTTGCCTAGAACCTTCCCATATCATAACTTAGCCTCCGAATCCCCAATTTCTTTGATTTCCAAAAGATTGTTTTTTGCCTTTCCTTTTTAAACATGGAGTCATTCAAATTGTTTTTTTTTAAAATAAAGTGTTTTTAGGTTTTCCTTTTTTCCTTTAAAAAATAAGGTGGTGACTCCTTTTCAATTTCAAAATCCTATTCTTTTATATTCTTTTCAATCCTTATGGGCCGCTTTCATGGGTTCACACCAATATAAACCCCTTCTTCTAGTTAGGGTTTTATGTTTTGTATTGAACCACAATCAGATTCATGGGCTTTAGGAATTGAATTAAAATTTTTGTTATCTACTTTGTTCCACATTCTAGTTTCCTCTACTTCAATTCCTTACACCCTAATCCCCATTGGGAATCCATTGATTCCCAAATTCCATTAGAAGGTGTATGGGATTTGATAAAATAGTGGGAGGTACTATTATGATTAAAAACCCGATCATTTTGGATAAAAATAAATCTTATCTTCTGTTTAATTAAAGTTGTTAATGTAGATTACCTGATTACTCACCTCAAAACCCCTATTTTCTAAAATATAGGATATTGATAGTTTGACTAAACCCAATTTCTTTGATTGACTTAGGAAATTGAGAATTATTCTCAATTCCAAAAGATTGTTTTTATGTTATTAGGCCTTTTCTTAAAGGCCTTCCATAAAACATCCTAAGAAGGAAAAGACACTTTACATAATTGGCATCTTGTTGTCATGCTATATGATAGCGTTAATTATGAATAAGCTTCAGAAGCAAAGTTAGTCAATGCAAAGTACCTCTGATGTCCTGTTTCACATACAAATGTTGTATGGTGAGCAAATTAATACTATAAAGTATAGTGTTTAAAAGGACTTCTTCTATAATAGGATGTAACAAGGTTGTTTATTAATAATCATTCTTTTGAATATGATTAGTCACATAGAATAGCTTGAGAAGCTAGATGTGATTTAAAAATGGCAGCATGGAAGGAAGCAAGTCTTGAAAAGTCAAACATAAAGAAATATAATTATTTTGTAACAAACATAAGGTATTACAAAGGGAACTTGATAAAGTATCAGTTTTCCTAGAAGGACCAAGCTTTTGAAATTTTAGTTCATGCTCTAAACGAAATTGTTGGTTAGCTCTGCTTCTTCTTGGCTTTTGGATCCTAATGCAATCTAAAAGGAAGAGAAAGTTAAGTAGATAATAAGTTACTTTTAAAATTTTAATAGAGCAAGAATTACTAGATTTATTTTGTGACTTATTTCTTAACTTGGTCATTTAAGATTTTCTAAAAATTTGATTTCTGAATTTGAATGACTACTTAATTAGAGCTTAATGAATTGAATGCAAAGTATTTCAAAAATACAAGAGATGTAAAGACTCTCATTTAAATGCAGTAATTATGACTTGGTTAATACATCTTTTACTTGATGAAATAAAAGAGTTACATTTATACTTTGACTAATACATTGTTATGTATATAGTCATAAAGAGCATGCATTCAATTACAGTAGACTCCTCTTAGAATACCACATCTCAATGATGAATCTAAGAGAACGAATTGAATCCTATTATGATATGGTTTGATCCATGATGAGTCTTACTAACTTTAAGGCTCTATTTGGTTTGCGGATTTTATCAAGGAAAAAAAAAATAAAATATAAGGAATTGTACTTTTCTTTATTTGGTTGCAATGGAAAATTAGAAGGAAAAAGAATAATTAAAATAATTTTGACTTGATATGATTTTATCTTTTCCTTTCATTTTCTTTCCTCTTCATTTTTTTTCCCTTCATTTTTTTTCCTTGGTAGAATCCATGAACCAAATAGAGGGTAATCGTATCCATTTAGGATATGTCTTAAAATTGCTACATATTGATAATTTAGCGTTCATTCCAATTTTGTTCCAAATATATTATATCGGAAGTAATATGGGAAGAAACCCAACTTAAAGAAGTTAAGGCTTGGGATTGTACTACGTATGTCTAGAGACATTATATAGACAATCTGGAAATTAGGTCAAGTAACTATTGAATTGTGGTATATCCCAAAAGTGGTTGGGATAGTTTTTCTATTACTCTAATGAATAAAATTTGTCAATTAGTATGTTTGCTAGATTTTCTTGAGAAAAAGTTCATTTAAGTAAGATGCAAACCTTTTCATAGATCAAATTGGATATTTTTTTAACATAAGAGAGATATTGTATCTCTGTTAGAATTTGAAAGAATTATTCTTTGGTGATAAAGATCACCAAAATAATCCTATTGATTATGATTAGGCAATGTTTGACATCAACTCGAGAAATGACTAAGAGTCATTAAATCCGATATGGTTTGGTAGAAACCTAGAAGGGTAGGCTATTTGAGAATGTTTCAACATAAGCAAAAAGTTGTCTATAAAGAAGCTTATTTGATAATAGTTATGATGAAATCCTTTTAGATCTTGTAATCTATAAACACATATTTTGAATATAAGATATGTCAAAAGGATACAAAGATGTTATATCCAATGGTGAAAAACCATAGAGGTATGTAAGTTATAGAAGTCCATTAATAGACTACAAGATTCTCGTAATTGGAACATCTATAAAGTTGAAGTAATCAAATTGTTTGATTTCTCTCATTGTATGGATGGACCACAAGTATATAAAAATTTAGTGGGAGTGCAATCATTTTCTTTATCCTATGAAGATGACATACTAATCATTTGGAATGATATAGGAATGTAATCTAATGTGAAGTTTCAGTTTTTTAGAAAAACTTCTTCATGAGAGATTTTACAGAAGCATCCAACAAAGATTTATAGGGATAGATCATGTAGATTGCTAAGTATCTTCAAATCATTGAACATAGTTGAAATGTTGAAGGAGTTCAACATGGAGAATTCTAAGAGAAGTCTAATTTACTTCAGACATAGAATTCATTTTTCTAAAGGCATGAGCCCTAGTATAACACAAGGTTCTTAAAGTGTTAAGAAGCCTTATTCTATACTATGTATTGAACCTAATATCTATTATGTTGTAATTGTTACAAATAGTTATCAATCAATCCAAATTTGGAATATTGGATTGTATATAGAAATTGTAACTCATAGTTGATGGGTATATGGATTTAGATATAATCTATATGGGGTATACTTTATATTCACCTTAGTTGGTGAAATACTTAATGAAAGAACTGTATGTAGGATACAGTAGATTCCATTATTGAGGAAGTATTAACTGTCACATTTATAGTTGTCTAGGAGACTGTTTAGATCTATGAGTTCCTTTTGAACTAGAGTCTCATCAAAGATCTGAATATATTAAGCGACTAGTTGGAAGTAATTATAGATATCATTGGAAGAGGTAATATATACATTACAGAAGATATTATCTGCATAGGTTTTTGTAGACCTATTGACTAAAGTTTTAGCACATAATGGGTTAGACCAACATCTTGAGAAGATGAGTATGCAATACTTAGTTGATTGGCTTTGGTACAAATGGGAGATTGTTAGTTATATGCCCTATAGCTAATCATAGAGATAATGCTTTAGGGATAATAAGCAATCAATTAATTTTATTTATTGTTAATTACATTTATTATTATTTAATAAAGGTCTTTAAACTATCTGTAGACACCCCATTTTCACCCCCATAAGTTCATGAAAGCATTTGGTTAGGTTTAGAAGCATTTAGGAGTCTCTAAGCCTTAAAGAACACTTTTACCCTTTTAAGCTTATGAGAATAGTACATCATTGCATGCATATTTTTTTTCATTGTTGAGTCCCATCACTTGCATTTAGTTTTTAGGATCATTTTGAATATGTGTGTCAAATTTGGTTCAATTCCGGATAGTTTGGATAGTTAATTAGAACTTTTGCAACTTGAAGGGTAATTTCGTCTTTTACTTCGTATATTTTCCAATTGACTCCAAAACTCATTCCGGATTGTTCCATTGATCTTAAAATGATGAAATGAGCCTAATTGAAGTGTCAATTGAATTATTAAATAGGTTTTGGATTGATTCACTATATTACCCTATGGCTAATTGACCATTTTTCAGTTAACCACCTCTTGAAAACCTAGCCACTTGACCATGGTTGGGTATTTTTGGTCCAAGAATATTCTAGACTTATTCTACATTGAATCCTTGAAATTTTGGCTTTTGAAACACTCAAATCGGAGATGATTTGAAGAATATATGTCCATTTAAAGTTAGGAGTCCGAAATGAGCTAGAAATCCTCAAAAACATGGAAACCTGAGTTTTGTCTCGAGTGACCAGTTGGCCCAACTGGTCACCCGAGAGCTTCGTGTTTGTTTGTCCTGTTTTTGTAGTTTGACACGTTTTTTACTCTTTTACTCCAAATTTCTTCCTTCCAAAAGTGTTCTAAACCTATTGGGATGTGATTTTGAGTTGTCTAAGGGACTTTTGACACATCATATTCATAAGAGAGCTAGGAAGAACGAATTTGCACACACCTATATCACTTGGAAGAGGCTTTCTACTGCAATTTTGAAGAGGAACTAGAAGGTAATCAAGTCCAACAAGAAGGAAGATCGTAGCAAAAACCTTTGCTTTGTTGTAAGTTTCCTTACGTCCTATATGGTTCTTTCTTCTTCTACTCTATTCTCTGTATGATTATGGCTTAGTATTGAATTAGGAATCATATATGCTCTATATTTTAGAGTGTATATTATTCATATGATATGAAAATCATGTTAGTGGAGTAGGATTGTGAATTGTTTGCTTGTATGATAGTTTTTCTCTCTAGAATAGGGATACGTTTTACCCAAAAAAAAATTTGATGTGTTTAGGCCGTTTTCTCTTCATGGTTCAATTATATGCATGATTTTAAGCATCTTTTGTATAGGACACTTGCTGTGTAAACTTCATCTTCATAGGTGTATAGATGATTATTCTTTTAGAGGATAATTATCGTCCTTAAAGGGTGAGGCTGTGTATAGGTGCTTTCTGTAATGTGTTTAAGCGCGCCATGAGTTTATTTGCATTCTTAGACATATATTTTACATAGGATATGTGAAGAAATCATTCATATGGAGTGATTTCTATGTAGAATTATCTTAGGATAGTTCTTAAGAAAGCTTGTCGTAAGAATGATTAATTCACATGCTTACATAAAGTGTTTATCTAAGGCTTTAGTTATTGTTTTCTTTTCACATTTTGGATTTTTATATGATATTTTCATCATAATAATTCATATTTGGCATGTTTTTGATAGTTTTATGCATGTTAGGGTGTTTAGAACATATAGGAGCATATTAGGGTTTTCTTTTTCTTTTGATTTTTGTTCTTTGCATAAGTATTAGGTCATTATATGCATGTTTAGTGTTATATCCAAATTTGAATTAGTCTTTCTAATGATGATTTGAGCATGAATATGGTTGGTTTTAGCTTGATAACTACCCTATAGTATATATGGGGTGATTAATTAGTGATTTCCCAATGTTTTGGGATTGTTCAGCATATGGTAAGTTTAGTTCATGGTAAGTTTTGTTATGAATTGTTATCTTCTCCCTCCTTTGGGTTATTCTCTTTGCTTTGAATTATAACTCTTAAGTTTCCTACTTTTTCAAAACTCCTTTTTGAATAAGAGTTCTATCTCTTCTCAAATTCTATCTTTTCTCAAACTCCTTTTTTTGGAAGTTCTTCTTTTCTTTTAAAACGCTTCTTTTCTTTTAATGGAAACTTAGGGTTTATAGTTCATTATAAAGGGAGTAACCCCTTCTCAATCGAACTACGTGGACTTTGATCCTTACATCTTTGTATATAAGGTACGTAGGCACTCATTTGATGTTCAAGTCCGCCCTAGGATACTAAGTATCCTAGGTTTTCCTTTTTTTTTTTTTTTTTTATTCTTTTGTCTATCACATATGATTGTTAGTGGAGTAGGATGGATTCATACTTATTCATTATCTATCTCTTATGATTGCTAGTGGATTAGGATGAATTTATCCATCACATATGATTGCTAGAGGAGTAGGATGGATTTGTTCTTTTATTCTTTATCTCTCTCTATCGCTTTCATATTTCTTATTATTTGCTCATGGATGTTTACATATTTTATGGATGATTATGATGCTTTATGGATGTCTATGGATGAATGGACAGTTTATGGATAATTCTATACATATGCATGGTGACCAATTAGGAAGTGATTGAAATAGCCCATATAAATTCAGAGACCCATTTTGGGGCGATGTGAATGCCTATAGGATGTTTCCTAGAACCTTCCCACATCATAACTTAGTCTCCGAATCCTCTCTTGTTTTGTTATGACCTGCTTTTTCTTGATTGGAGTCATGAGTTTGGTTTTCAAAGGTTTCCTTTAAAAACAATTTTTATGGTTTTCCTCTTTTCCTTAAAAAACGAGGTGGCGACTCCTTATTTATTATGTTTCTGTGAACCTTTAAAAAACAGATTTTTATTCATTTAAATATCGACATTCTTTTTTAAAGAAGGGTTTTCTGATCAAAACCCGTGGTTCACATTATCATGTTTATTTTATTTTATATTTACATGATATATCCATGGAGTTAGAGTTGAGAATATGAAATCACAAAGTATTGTTAGGAGACTATATATATCTCTATACTGAACTCCTAAATCATTCCTAGTTGAAGGTTCACTATGTTAGACAATAATGAACTACAAGACTAGCACATATTATGTTGACTCTATAGGAGGATAGCTAGTCTCAAGCTATTTGTGTGGAAACACTAAGACAAACATGTGGGTGCTTGTTATATGAACAAGTACACTAAATGTAACCATCTTAATTTGAGACAAACTTAATTGAGTTTTTACCTGCATGTCTTGTCAATCAATTTCTTATAGTTATAGTGGTACAAGTAACCCTTAGACCTAAAACACCATAGTTGTCTTATGTATGGAGCTTTAGAAGTTTAATAGCACTGACTATATATTCCATTGGGGGTTTACAAGGGTGGTCATTGGCTCTACTGTTTCATGTGTGAAGGCATATGAGTGATGAACAAGGGATCTAGCACTCTCAGGAAAAAGGAAAGAATATTTTTTCATAAGAACACTCATAAATATAACTCATGTAAATCTATGGCATTAGTAGGATGACTGTGAAAAGGGGTTTTATATAGTGCATCTAATGAGTTGAGAGTTTGGGTAGGTTCATAAAAGAATTAAACTAGGGACATGACAGACTTCCATGTCCTATTTTAATAAGAGACATTGTGATGATGGAAGGATGTAATTGTAACCTTAACTGTAACTGAAGGGTTCCTTGTATGCTATTATTCACTTCATTTAGGACCATACCATGAGCCATTGCTAGATGTTACTCATCGTTAGTAGAAGGCCAAATTGATATAAGTTGGTTATAATCAATTAGGGAATTGGAAGGTGTTTCAATTAGACCCTTCAGAGGGACTTTAACGTTGTGAGAGAAAGGGTAAGAGTGTATTGAGAAAAGTTCATTTGGGCCTCATTTGCATTAGATGTAAGTTAGAGGGGTTAGAGTGCTATTATAAAAAATTGCAACTCCCACACAAGGTGGGATTCCCCATGGCCGGCCCTAGTAG
Organism: Liquidambar formosana; assembly: GCA_039720395.1. Lineage (NCBI taxonomy): Eukaryota > Viridiplantae > Streptophyta > Magnoliopsida > Saxifragales > Altingiaceae > Liquidambar > Liquidambar formosana. The sequence goes on from JBBPBK010000242.1 coordinate 124,246, forward strand.
TGTGCTTATATAAGCACACTAGCTTGTATAAGGCATCACACACACTCCTCCTCACCTTGGCTGAATTCTCTGAGGAAGCTCTCTCTCTTTCTTCCTTCTTCTTTCTTTCTCTAGCAAACACTAAGGAGAACTAGAAGACAACTTGAAGGCTTTCGCTTGGTGTGGATATCGTGGAGGCAGGATACTTGTGCTCGTTTATTGCTCTAAACAATTTTCTTAAGGACCTCTTATAAGTAATTACCCTCTTCTTCTAGTTAGGGTTTTGTTTTGTATGAACCACAATCAGATTCATGGGCTATAAGGAATTGTATTATAATTTTTGTTATTCATTATGTTTCACTTTATAGTATTTCTCTACATCAATTCCTTACATGGGTTGCCTTGATAAAAAGAATGTGTATTTTTTTCTATATACCTGGGGCTAAAGAATTAAATGTGTTAATCAAGAGAATAAATAGGACGCTCTATGAACCTAGGGGCTAAGTTGCCTTGTTTGGTCAAAGATATTAGGTGGCTTAGTGAGAGAAGTAGACATGTTGTTCTAGAAGTTGATTTTGTTCGTCAAAGAAGTATTTGAAGGTGTGTTGGGGCTGTTTTATTTTTATTTGATTAGAGTACTTAATGAATTGATGAAGGGAATGTGTTGGGCTTTGTGACTTAAACCCCTTTGCGTTGGGATAACTTGCAAGATTTAACGAAATGCGGAAGAAAATAAAAATAAAATAAGAAGAAAAAAGAAAAAGAGCCCACGAGGTTAAAAACCTGAAAGGGCAGTCTAAGAAAAAATTAGGGTAACTCACTAGGTTGAAAACCCGTAAGGGCAATCTAGCAAAAGTTAGGGCTTTGAAAGAAGAAGAGAAGTGAAGAAAGAAGAAGGGAAGAAAAGTGTCCATTCTATTCTTATTCCTTGAAGAAGAATCCAGGGGTTTGATCCAATCCTCTTGTGTTAGTTGTATGCCCTACAGTCAATCATAGAGATGATACTTTAGGGATAATGAACAATCAATTGATTTCATTTATTATTAATTACATTTATTCTATTATGTTTATTCTATTTTTATATTTACATGATATATCCATGGAGTTAGAATTGAGAATATGAAATCAAAAAGAGTTGTGATTAAGAGACTATAGATATATATATAGATATCTGTACTAAACTCCTAAATCACTCTTAGTTGAAGGTTTACCATGATGGACAATAATGAACCATAGGACTAGCACATGTTATTGTAGACACCCCATTTTCAGCCCCATGAGTTCATGATAGCATTTGGTTAGGTTTAGAAGCATTTAGGAGTCCCTAAGCCTTAAAGTACAATTTTGCCCTTTTAAGCCTTAGGAGAATAGGTCATCATTGCATGCATATTTTTGTCTTTTTGTTGAGTCCCATCACTTGCATTTAGTTTCTAGGATCATTTTAGATATGTGTGTCAAATTTGGTTCAATTCCAGATAGGTTTGGATGGATAATTAGAACTTTTGCGACTTGAAGGGCAATTTCGTCTTTTACTTCGTATATTTTCCAATTAACTTCCAAATTTGTTCCGAAGTGTTCCATTGACCTTAGAATGATGAAATGAGTCTAATCGAAGTGCCAATTTAATTTATTGATAGGTTTGGGATTGGTTCACCACATTACCCTATGCTTAATTGACCTTTTTTCGGGTAATCGCCTCGTGAAAATCCAGCCACCTGACCGTGGTCAGGGATTCTTGGTTCAAGAATATTCTAGGCTTATTCTACATTGAATCCTTGAAATTTGGGCTTTTGAATCACTCAAATCGGAGTTAAAATGAAGAATTTGTGTCCGTTTGAAGTTCGGAGTCCAAACCAAGCTAGAATTCCAAGATTTTTGGATTCTCCTCGGGTGACCAGTTGGGCCCAACCGGTTGGACCGGTTCACCCCAACCGATCACCCAAGAGTCCTGTCCTGAATTTTCTCTCTTTGCATTTTTTACGGAATGGGACTCTACCACTCCGAATTTCAGCCTTCTAAAGGACTTCTAAGCCTATTGGGAGGTGGTTTTGAGTTGTTTAACATTCATGGGATTTAATTACAGCCCTAGATTGATTTTATGGTGAATTAATCTCAACCATTGGTTCATATGGTTGGTTGGTTATAAATAGAGGCTCATTCATCAGCATAAGGGACTTTTGACACTTCATACTTATAAAAGAGAGAGGGACCATGAGTTTGCACATACCCATATCACTCGGAGGAGGCTTTCTACTGCAATTTTGAAGAGAAACTAGAAGGGAACCAAGCCAAAGAGAAGGAAGAACGCAGCAAAGACCCTTGCTTCATCGTAAGTCTCCTTTGCTTTCTTTTACGATTCCTTCTTCTTCTACTCCATTCTCTGCATAGTTATGGTTTAGAATTGATTTAGGAATCATATATACTCTATATTTTAGAGTGTATATGATTCAAAGATGATGAAAATGTATGTTAGTGGATTAGGATTGTGAATTGCTTGCTGTTAGGATAGTTTCTCTCTTAAGGATAGAGGTACGTTTTGCATGAAAAATCAATTGATGTGTTTAGGCCGTTTTCTCTTCATGGTTCAATTATATGCATGATTTTAAGCATCTTTTGTATAGGACACTTGCTGTGTAAGCCTCACCTTCATAGGTGTATGGATGATTATCCTTTTCGAGGATAATTATCGTCCTTAGAGGGTGAGGTTGTGCATAGGTGCTTTCTGGAGTGTGTTTAAGTACGCTGTGAGTTTCTTTGCATTCTTAGGTATATATTTTATGTAGGATATGTGAAGAAATCATTCATACGTATTTCACATTCTTACATAAAATACTTACGTAAGGCATCATGATAGATTTTCTTTTCATGCTTAGGATTGTCATATGATATTTTCATCATGGTAATGCCTATTTAGCATGTTTTTGATAGTTTTGTGCATGTTAGAGTGTTTAGAGCATATAGGAGCATATAAGAGCATATTAGGGTTGTGTCTTTCTTTTGATTTTTGTTATTTGCATGAGTATTAGGTCATTGTATGCATGTTTAACATTCTGTCTAGATTTGAATTAGGTCTTCTAATGATGATTTGAGCATGAATATGGTTGGTTTGAGCTTAATAATTGCCTTATAGAATACATAGGGTGATTAATTGGTGTTTTCTCGATGTTTCGAGATAATTTGCATATGGTAAATGGTTCATGGTAAGTTTGTTTTGGTTTGTTCTCTTCTCCCTCCTTGGGTTATTGTCTTTACTTTGGATTGGAAGTCCTAAATTTCCAACTCTTTCTCAAATTCTGTTTTAATTAGAGTTCTATCTCTTTTAGAATTCTACTTTTTCTCAAACTCTTTTTTTGAATAAGAGTTCTATCTCTTTTAGAACTCTACTTTCATTAAAATTCTGCTTTGTCTAGAGTTCTATCTCCTTTAGAATTCTACTTTTCTAAAACTTCTTTTTGGATAAGAGTTCTATCTCTTTTCAAATTCTACCTTTTCTCAAATCCCTTTTTTGGAAACTCTTCTTCTTTTTCAAACTCTTCTTTTCTTTTAATGGAAACTTAGGGTTTATAGTTCATTGTAAAGGGAGTAACCCCTTCTCAATCGAACTATGTGGACTTTGATCCTTACATCTTTGTATGTAAGGTACGTAGGCGCTCATTTGATGTTCAAGTCTGCCCTAGGATACTAGTATCCTAGGTTTTTTTTCTTTTTTCTTTCTTTTTCTTTCTTTTTATCCATTTGTCCATTACATATATGCTAATGGAGTAGGATGGACCCATGCTTATACATTTATCCATCACATATTTGTTAGTGGATAGGATGGATTTGTTTGCTTGCTCATTTATCCATCACATATTTGCTAGTTGATAGGATGGATTTGTTTGCCTATTCTCTCTCTCTCTTACTTGCTTTCCATATCTCTCATACTTGTTCATGGATGTTTACATGCTTTATGGATGTTTATATGCTTTATGGATGTTCATGGATGAATGTGGATTACTTATGGATGATTCTTTGCATATGCATGGTGACTAATTAGGAAGTGATTGAAATAGCCCATATAAATTCAGAGACCCATTTTTGGGGCGATGTGGGTGCCTATAGGATGTTTCCTACAACCTTCCCACATCGTAACTTAGTCTCCGAATCCTCTCTTGTTTTGATGGACCTGTATTTCCTTGATCGGAGTCATGTGGTTTGTTTTCAAATGTTTTCTTTAAAAACTGTTTTTATGGTTTTCCTCTTTTCCTAAAAATGAGGTGGCGACTCCTTATTTGTTTTGTTTTTGTGAACCTTTTAAAAACCAGATTTTTATTAATTTAAATCTCTACAAGTCTTTTTTAAAAGAAGGGTTCTCCTTCCCCCCGGATCGAAACCCGTGGTTCACAGTCTGGCGACTCCACTGGGGATTAGTGGACTAGACTCAAGGAATTTGTATGGGCTAATTTAATTGCTTAAATTAAAATCAATCACTTGCATACGCTTGAATGTGTGTTTACTTTATTGCATTGTGTGCGCAATTGAATTTGAATGATAGGTCAATATATCCTTGCATTTTCTGATTGGCCTAGCCTTGACCCCGGTTCCCCTCATTCTCGGGTGTCATGTTTGCGAAGCTATCAACTCCTCTTGCCACGTATCCTTGGGTTTTACTCTTGGGTATATTAAATGGATCAATACGTACCACTTGACTCATGCGGCATCCCTCATGCCACACGTGATAGGTATATAGTTGATTCAAGCAAGTAGGGGACACTATCCTACCCTTTTTAGTGCATATAGTGGACTGTCTAGGACACATGGACTCGCCTAGTTTAAAGTCACCATGCTTGTGGAATGAATGCAGGTACAGAGTGGATGTGTGTTTGAATGTATGTATGTATGGAATGAATGTATGTGTGGCATGAATGTGTGTTGCGGGAATGAATGTGAATGGAATGAATGGCAATGCAATTCATGTCATGGTTCTTTGAGAAGATGATACAAAGCCCTCGATACAGTGATCTGGTTTCTTGCTCTTGAATGCGGTTGGAGATATAAATGAATGCTATGTGGGTAGTTAATCTTAAGGGGTAACATGACTTTAAAATCAATCGACCTACATCCCTTTAGTATGACCTTCTTACCTAGAGCCCATTGGGCTCATATCGATGAGAGGCCCAACTAAAGGAATGTTATTGGACCATTACCCACCCGTTTAAATCAATTGTGGAGACTAAAGGTGCTTTGTGTCACTTTGTAACTAAGTATGGGTCATTTGGATGTAATAGAGTGCTGGCTTGGACTCGTGACTCTTCAGGCCGTTTAATCAGAGGAAGTACCGAACAAGACCTCGCCATGGATAATACTTTTGCATTGAATAACCCGGCTACACCTGAGAGAACATCTGTTTCTGGGACTCCTGCGGATCCACGAAGAATTGAGAGGCTATTGAATGACATACTTGGGAAGTTGGAAGAGGTATCAGTGAAGTCTGAAACCGCAATAAGAATGGCACAAGAGATCAACAACCGAACCCCTGTCCTCATCCACAACATTCCTACAGATCAGACCATACCTGACACTCAAGTCCCCATTGTCCATAATTAATCCAACCCATCTGCCCAAGCTAGAGGCCAAGCCCAAAATCCACCACTTCCACATACTCAATCATCGCCTCAAAATCCACCACCTGCACATACTCAACCTCCACTACAAAATACCCCCATTTACACCCAATCATCTACTTTCATCCCCACCACTGAAAATCCTCCTATGGGTGATGACCAAAAGATGATGGCTACAAAGATGTTGGCCTTGGAGAAGACTTTGAAGGGTATTCGCCGTGCTGATGATTTTGTGGATATCCACACTCTTTCTTTCTTCCCTCAAGCGAGATTGCCGACTTCATTCAAGATGCCGGAATTACAGAAGTTTGAGGGAACGGGTTGCTCTAAGACTCACTTGAAAATGTATGTCCAAGCACTGCAACCTCGTGGTGCTTCCGAGGAGTTGATGGCCCAATTATTCCATGAATCATTTAGCACTTCTTCGCTGCATTGGTTTCTAAGTTTGGATGAGTCAAAGACTAGAACATGGGAAGACGTGTGCAGAGAATTCACCGATCACTACAAGTACAACACGGAGGTTGATGTAACAAGGAGAGACTTGGAGACTACCAAACAGGCAGCAAATGAATCTTTCTCTTCCTACATTACTAGGCGGAAGAAGAAAGCTTCTAAGATGTTCGATAGGCCTAATGAAGAAGAACAGATACGAATGGTGGTCAAGAACCTATTGTCTATATATCACAAGCACTTGTTCGCTCATCACTTCCCTACTTTCAAGGCTCTGATTAGTTCTGGGACACAAGTGGAAGACGCCATAACCGATGGCACTATCAAGGTTGAAGATCCTTCAAGGTTTCGTTGGATAGGGAACAATGGAAAGGCACCTGTTGAAGTGAATGCAATTGCTCCACAATAGCTATGGAACATTGGCAACAATTCTACTCCTCGTCAATTCTCTGATTTGTATGCACCACTGGACAAGGTTTATAAAAGATTGAAAGCAAGGGGCATCTTCAAACCTCTAGACCCAACATCTCCACTAAATCCATTGCCTAGGTGGTACAACAAAAATGAGTACTGCCATTTTCATCAATCCAAAGGCCATAGAACAGACCGTTGTGCTCATCTCAAACATGAAATACAAGACCTCATTGATAAGAAGATCATAGGCCCACCTACTCCTCCTAACCGTCCCAGTGTCACTCAAAATCCTTTGCCATCCCATAACCCATCCCCTACTTCTAATGTCACTGCAATAGAAGGTTCACCTCATCCACCTCGACCTATTCGCCATTACACCACTTTGCCTATGAGTCTCACCAAAGTATTTCATTATTGCAAGAAAAAAGGCCTTATCACTCCCCTTCCACCTCAGCTTTCACTTGTCCCTGACCCATCATTTTGCCTATACCATAGAAAATCTGGCCATGATACTGAGGATTGCACCTTGCTAAACAAAGTGGTCCAAGACTTGATTGATGAGGGAGTTCTGATAGTTCTGCAGCCAAGTCCATGCGAAGTGCCTACATTGTTGCCCACCCTACATGAAGAAAACATGCAAGAGATCGATATGCTAGAATAGGCAAATCCCGAGAAGAAGCCTATGGGTAAGGAAAAGGTTGTTGAGAAGGAAGTGCCAAAGAAACAGAATAAGCCTCGGAAGTCATTTCAGCAACAGTTGAAGGAAAGGTATGATGCCGGAGACCCTGAAGTGGGTTTATTGGGGGAACCATCTGGGAAGTTTGACTTTTATGTTCTCTATACTGCACCGCCTCCAATAGCCATTCCTGTTCGTGCAACCGGATGGGGAAATCCATGGGAAGATGAGCAACCAACGGAGAAATCCCCTATCCACCCAACCGGATGGGGAAAATCGGTGAAAGAAGAACGGTCGATAGAAGAATCTCTAATGCAAGAGGTAGATATGCTTGAATGGGGAGATATCATGGGGGAATCTAGTAGCGATGAAGTAAATGATCTATGGGCAGACTCTGAAGAAGTTGATCACTTGATTAGGGGCGGTCGTCACTTCAAACCATCCTACCTTGCAAATGAAAATCCGGTGGAAGCGCTAGAGAAGGGGCAAAGACCTGAAATCTACGATGAAGAGGATGAAGTCCTAAAGCAATTGAAAAAGACTCAAGCCAACATTACCATATGGGGATTGCTTATGGCTTCTCTTAAGCACCGTCAGACTATGCTTAAGCTCTTGAACCATGTCCAAGTACCCATCGATACTTCACCGGAAGGATTGGTGAGTCTTATAACCCCTGTCGAGAAAGCAGCTACCATAATCTTCACGGAAGCTGATTTGCCAAAAGCGAGGAGAGATCATGTACAAGCTTTAAACATAACTGTTGATACCTTATTGATAATGGGTTTCGCTTTGAATGTGTGTCCACTTCGTACTGCTACATCTCTTGGGTTGGGACCTATAGATTTTGTGCCATCTGGGCAATCAGTGAGAGCATATGACAACACAAGAAAGGAAGTAATTGGTACAGTGACCTTACCGTTAATCATAGGACCGGTAGAGTTTGAGGTTGAATTCCAAGTTCTCGATGTCCCTGCCTGTTTCAATCTCTTGCTAGGCCGACCATGGATCCATCCAAATGGGGCCATCCCATCGTCTTTGCATTAAAAAGTTAAGTTCCCCTACAAAGGATCTATTGTGACCTTACAAGGAGACTATGAACTCGCTGCTAGTCAAATGTCAAGAATCCCCATTTGTGAGATCAAGCACGATCCTTCAGATATGCCATTGTCAGGATTTGAGTACGTGCAGGTCATTAACTCAGCACCCGCAGGTAGAGAACTTGTCCCACTAGACTTTTCACCACATTGGAACTTGCGTGTTGCTGAAATCATGAAGATCATGGGTTTCTTTCCTGGCATGGGGATGCGACCAAGGCACCGAGGAATTTCAGAGCCAATTAAGCACCAGTCGGCCTTGCATACCTTTGGCTTGGGATATAAGCCAACACAAGCAGATTACAAGGAACGAGCATGGCTGAGAAAGGAGAAAGAGACTGCTAAAGCACGTGGACACACTGTTATCCGCCCGCTTAAGCCTTACAAGCCAACCTTGAACGGGTGCTTTATGAAAGAGGGGGAAGATTTCCCATATTGTGGTTTTCTGGAGCCTACTTATGTGGAGTCCATCGGAGCTAGAGTCCTAGGGTTTGAAATCTTCTTTGAGACTGAGTGGTATCCGATCACAGCAACCATGGTTAAGGATTCAGCAATAGATAGCGACAGAGAAGAAAAGGATTGGGCAGATAGCATGGATTCCGAGGTTATGGGCTGATTGTTTTCAGAATGTGTGCTAGCCATTGAAGATTGTGAAGAGGTTCCAGTTCCAGCATTCTAGACAGTTAGCGAGCCACTTCAGAATTGGTACACCGAAGGATCCCCCGTTCTCGTTCCAAGGAAAGAAGAGTCTAAACCAGTAGAGGATATGTAGGTTTTCTTTTGAGTCTTGAGTCAGCAAACAATCTGTCTTTGTTTAAGTATTTCATTTGTTGAGTCATTTAGAGTTGTCGTAAGTATTGTTTTGCTATTTCAGAGTCTTCAATTAGTGATTGGTACTTTCTTTATTTTCTCGTAGAGATTATATTCATTGTCTTCGCGCCTTTTTGTTTCCTAATGTGTGTGTCATGGAAATAGACCCTAGAGACGCTGATATCCCTCCTGAGCTCATTGAGCAAAGGAATAAAAGGATAGCACAACCAATTACAGAAGAACAAGAATCAATTAATCTAGGGACGAATGAATTGCCAAAAATAATTAAAATTGGTACAACACTCTCCCCTTCTGAAAAAGAATAATTGGTTGAGTTGTTGAGAGGGAATCTTGAAGTGTTCGTATGGTCTTATGAAGATATGCCCGGAGTAGATACAGATATAGTGCAGCATCACATTCCGACCAATCCTAACATGAAGCCTGTCAAGCAGAAGTTAAGGAGAATGAAGCCTGAGTGGGCGTTGAAGATAAAGGAAGAGGTGATCAAGCAAATAGAAGCTAACTTCCTTAAGGTCGTGGAGTACCCTGAATGGCTTGCAAATATAGTACCAGTTCCAAAGAAGGATGGTAGAGTGCGTATGTGTGTAGACTTTCGTGATTTGAATAAGGCATGCCCTAAGGATGACTTTCCACTACCACACATTGACGTGTTAGTTGATAGTACCGCAGGGCACGCTCTTCTTTCTTTTATGGATGGTTTCTCGGGTTACAATCAGATCAAGATGGCACCAAAAGATATGGAGAAAACGTCCTTCATCACTCAGTAGGGGACCTATTGTTACAAAGTAATGCCATTCGGGTTAAAGAATGCAGGGGCGACTTATCAGAGAGCTGCTACCACCTTGTTGCATGACATGATACACAAAGAGGTCGAGGTTTACGTCGACGACATGATTGTCAAGTCCAGGGATAGGGAAGGACATGTAGCTGTGCTCAGAAAGTTCTTCGATCAAATCATAAAGTACAAGCTTTGCCTCAACCCTCAGAAATGTGCTTTCGGAGTCACTGCGGGAAAGCTGTTAGGTTTTATGATAACACAGAGGGGAATTGAAGTGGATCCAAGCAAGATCAAGGCCATTTTGGAGATGCCGCCGCCCAAGAATGAGAAGGAAATCCGAGGCTTCCTAGGAAGATTGCAGTACATAAGCCGGTTCATAGCTCAACTCACTACCATTTGTGAGCCCGTTTTCAAGCTGCTAAAGAAAGGAGAACCAAAAGAATGGAATGAGGAATGCCAGAATGCTTTTGAAGCCATTAAACGCTACTTAAGCAATCCACCGATACTGGTTCCACCTAGAGAAGGAGAACCGTTGTTGCTGTACTTAACTGTCACAAAAACTGCTATAGGGGCAATGCTTGCACAATACTTGGAAAAGCCGAGGAAAGAGAATGCCATCTACTATCTGAGTAAGAAAATGACAGACTATGAGGTGAACTATAACGCTGTGGAAAAGACTTGCGTGGCATTGGTATAGGCCTCCCAAAAATTCCGCCATTACATGCTATCTTTCTAGGTGTTCCTTGTTAGTCGCATGGATCCACTCAAATATCTACTTGAAAAGCCAATGTTGACCTATCGTACTGCGCGGTGGTTGATGTTGTTATCTGAATTTGATATCAAGTATGTGATACAGAGCTCGATAAAAGGGAGAGTCATTTCAGAACATTTGGCCGAGAATCCAGTTTCAGAAGGAGATGGCATTGAACAAGGGTTCCCTAACGAGGACATATTGGACATAGAAAAGAAGCCATGGAAAGTCTACTTCGACGGCGCTGCAAATAAAAGGAGCTTCGGCATTGGAGTCTTGTTGATTTCTCCTGATGACGCCCACACCCCTCTGGCAATGAAGTTAGGGTTTGAGGCTACAAACAACATCACCAAATATGAAGCTTGCATTCTAGGGTTGGAAGTAGCCTTAGAGTTGGGAGTTGAAGAGTTAGAAGTGTACGGAGACTCGGCCTTGATTATCTGCCAAATCAGAGGAGAATGGAAGACCCAAGGCGAGAAGTTGTTACCCTATCATGCTTATCTAGAAGCACTTACCAAAGAATTCGACAAAATAGAGTTCCACTACTTGTCAAGGGTAAAGAACCGCTTTACTGACGCTCTTGCTACACTTGCGTCCATGGTGGAAATCCCAGAAGGCGGAAATGTTCGTCCACTCGTGATTGAAAGAAGAAAAGAACCAGTGTATTGCTGTAGTATTCAGAATAGTCAAGTAACAAATGGGTGTCCGTGGTTCTATAACATCTAGAGGTTCGTAGAGAAAAGGGAATATCTTGAAGGAGCTTCGAAGGTTGACAGGCATACGCTGAGAAGATTGGCTACCCACTACATCATGTGCGGAGGAAAGTTATACAGACGATCCTACGACGGCATCCACTTGCTCTGTGTGACGGAGGAAGAAGCTCAAAGAATAATTGAAGAGGTACATGAAGGAGCAGGGGCACCTTACATGAATGGTTATATGCTAGCTAAGAAGATTGCTCGTCTCGGTTACTATTGGACCACCATGGAAAGAGATTGTCATCTGCATGTCAAGAAGTGCCATAATTGTTAGATCTTTGCCAATGTTCAGCACCTTCCATCAATGCCTTTGAATACTATGTCATCCCCTTGGCCCTTTTCAACTTGGGGAATAGATATCATTGGAAAGATCCATCCTTAAGTCAAAGGAAAGTCATAAGTTTATCTTGGTGGCAATAGATTACTTCACTAAGTGGGTAGAGGCGAAGTCCTACAAAACCTTGGGGTCAAAGCAAGTGGCTCATTTCATTAAGACCCACATCATTTGCCGATATGGGGTTCCACATGAGATCATATCAGATAATGGACAACACTTCCGAGGCGAGGTAGAAGAAATCTTGCAGAAGTATAGCATTCGAGTTCACAAGCCTTCCCCTTATAGGCCACAGACAAAGGGAGCAGTTGAAGCAGCTAACAAGAACGTAAAGAGTATGCTACAGAAGTCAGCTAAGAAGTACAATGATTGGTTAGAAAGGTTGCCACTCGTCCTATAGGGTTATCGCACTTCAATAAGATCTTCTACAGGTGCTACACCGTACTCGTTGGTCTATGGCATGGAAGTAGTTCTCCCCATCGAGTTAGAAATCCTTTCTCTCAGAGTAATAATAGAAGACCAACTATCTGAAGTGGAATAGGTAAGAAACAGATATGATGAGCTAGTTCTGCTTGATGAAAGGCGTTTAAATGCTTTGTACCATGTCCAAGGTTATCAGTGCAGAACAGCTAGAGCTTTCAACAAGCGCGTCAAGGATCGTAGCTTGAAAGATGGAGACATAGTGCTGAAAGAAATCTGCGTGCCTATCTTTGATCCAAGGGGCAAGTTCAGGCCTAACTGGGGCGGACCCTACATCATAAAGGAGATATTGCCAGGAAGAGCAGTTCGATTGATGGATTTGGATGGAATAGAGTTCTCTCAACCAACCAATTTAGATCAACTCAAGAGATACCATGTGTAAAGCTTGATAGGTTGAAAACCCGTAAGGGCGGCCTAGGCAAAAGAAAAGCATGAACTACGAGGGCCTGATTCTCCATCATTCAAAAAAGAAAAAGAAGAAAAAAAGAAAAAAGAAAGAAAAGAAAGAAGAAAAAAAGAAAGAAAAGAAAAGAAAAGAAGAAAATGTTTACAAACATGATGGAGATACGTAGGCAGCCCATAAAGTTACCTTGGGTGCGGTCCAATTGAAAAAGAAAAAAAAAAGAAAAGAAACAAGGGGCATGGCAATGTATAAAGCAATTCATAAATCAAAGTTAATTGTTTGATGGCAATTCATTCAAAACTAGAGAAATTGATAATAGTTTTATTTGTAATAATTGTAAGTCTTGAAGGACTATTATTATGCTTAACATGCTTAAAATTCAAAAAGGTTGCTAATTCCTTGCTCTCTGGGAAGTCTTCTTTGTTCCAGTAGTCTTGTTCGCTTTGGTGTCATCCTCCCTTGACCTCTTTGTACTCCCCAGTGAAGGAATCCCAATCAACTCAGCTACTTGAGCCCTCATTGTTGTTTCTTTGTGGCCAATGTCTTCAGATAACCACTTCTTGTATTCCTTGCTAAGCTCATAAGGTCCACCAATGTTTGGTACTAAGGTAGCGGAGTTCCAGCTATTCCATCTATCCTCCATCCATTTGACCAGAGATTGAGAAATAGGTTGAACGGGGTGAACTTGCCTTGAATTTGTCTAGGTGATACTTGCTTGATTGTTTGGAATTGATTGAACTGCACCAAATTGCCAAAGGATTCGAGATGGCCAGTAAAAAGAAGTGGCTTTCAAGCCCATCAACTTAACAAGTGTACAGCCTACAGTTCGCAGGAGCACCTTTTCGTCGCACTTCCAGTGAAGCACGTGCCAACGGATAGATTGCCATGAGGTGTGGTACAGCATGCCAAGCCATTCGTCAGGAGAAGCATCTGGTGGGAATTCAGGAACACGCAGATGGAAGTGCTGAGGCCTATAATTTGCAACACTAGGAGGTGGCAAGAGGTTTAACCTCTCTAGCAACCATATATGGAGAAGGAGAGGGCTGCCCTCAAAATTCGCTTCAAACTGATCCTGTACCTTGTCTAGCCCATTGAGAGTTTCCGCTAGAACCATTGGAATTATGTTTCGAGACTTGGAAAGAAGAGTTACAAGCTCACAAATTTCAATTGGAACAAACAACATACCATTGGTGATGAGAAACCTCCCAATCAAGCAGAAAGCTAAAGCGTGCTGACGCGGTCGAGACAAAGGCAGCCCACATGACCTCCCAAGGGGCAGGAAAGACGTTGCTAGCTTGTTCAAATCTACCATGTTATCTTTTATGAAGGTCATAGCATCGTGGGTAGAGATTTCCAAAAGAGAAGCAAAAAAAGAGACATAACCTTGTCGAAGGTATGGAAGGATGAAGGGCCCTGACGGTTGCACTCCGAACAGCGCGCAAAATTCCTCATGGGTGGGGCAAATTTCATTGCGATGGAAACGGAAAACATGAAGCTCGGGATCCCAAAAGTATGTAGAAGCAGAGCATTGTCCAATTTACCTTAACTTTAGCGAGGAAATAGAGCACGTCCAAGCCATACCTCTTAAAAACCCTTTTGTCTTCCTTACTCATGTTGCTGAAGCAAAGTGTCAAAAAGCTATCAAAAGTCTCCATGAATTGATGTTGAATGAATAATAATGGTTTATGAACATGTGAGGGGTGTTTTTATAGGCCTTTAGGCTCAAATTTGAGTCCTAGAAGGCTTAGAACTCAAAAAAGCGTTAAAAAAGTCGCAAAACGCGTAAACAGCGAAAGCGCTCGGGAGACCAGTTGAGGCCAACCGGTCCAACTGGTTCACCAACCGGTCCAACCGGTTGGGCCCAACCGGTCACCCGAAGCCGTTTTCCCCATTTCTCGGTTTCGACCATCATCGACCCCCGTATGCTCCGGAAGGCCAACTTTGACCATTTTGAGCCCAAATTGACTCAAATTTGTGTCAAGAGTCATGAGATTCAACCAACAAGAGATAGATATCTTAATTCAAAGGTGGGGAATGCATGAACTTGGTTTTGAAAGAAAGAACTTGAAAGATAATATAAATGCCCACATAGGCTTAATACAAGGATTTCACAAGTTAAGAGTTTCTAGGTGCTTAAATTGAGTTTCCTAAACTTAAAATAAGTATCTTCAACGCTTCCTTGGTGGTTTCCTTCTCTTGCTTGGCCCTGCTTCTTCTGTTGGTGGAGGAGGTGGTGGAGCCGTAGTTTGGTTGTACTGAGGAAAGGAATCAATCTGCAAGTTTCCAAGAAAATGGATGATGTGAGTACCACTTTTTTAAAGGAGAAAACCAAAGGTTTTTAAAAAAAAGTTTTTGATTTGCGCTATTCTTACTTGGTGTGCATGTTCACCCGCTCTATACGCCTCTTGCCTTGATAGGCTTAGGCTCATCCTCATCATGTCCTTCCTCGAGCTAGCATTGAGATTGATCCATTCTTGTGTGTACCCAACAGGTGTCTGTGAAGGGAAATTGGGTAAGAAGTGCCTAATGAATAAGTTGGGGATTAAGGGAATCAAGTTAACCTTGAAACTTACAGTCTCATATCTGGGATCTATCTGAGGAACCTCATCTATCATGGGAGGTGCTATGGTCGTGGGCACAATATCGCCTCCTTGGCACAGATCAATGGACCACCTAAGCCGTGGTAAAGGGGGCAGTGCATCCCTATCCATGCCCTCATCATCACTATCCATATGCACCCCTGACACACCCGAGGTTGAACCCACTGTGGAATAGTGACCACGAGCTCGCCGTCCCTGAAAAGAGTTGCACATAGTCAGCTAGGAAACACTTGTAAAGCATGCATAGGGTTGAGTATGTACTTACCCCTACGAGTGGAACTCCTACGACCCTAGGAGGCATCAGATACCTCCTACAAAAACTCTCGTAGTTCCCATTCGGAACTATGAAGTCAATCGCATCCTTGCCTCGTATAGCTTTGATCAATTCGCGCCCCTGCAAGGAGTTGGCATGCCTCATGCTCTTAGGAGGTGCCATAGGAACTGCAGTTGCATTGATGTTGCCTTTTACTTGGCACCAAACTCGCTCCCCGAGGTACCAGTAGCGACCCATAGGACCTTCTAGGAGGATCCGCTTCTCTGTCATGTCTACACACCTGTGGCATTGCTCCTCAAGGGCATATTTCCATTGTGCCCATGGATCCCAGTCCACCTAATTCATGAGTTGGTGTTAAAAAAAAGAATTGAAAGAAGATGGAATTCAAAAGATAATAGTTTTAGGGATTACCTTGTCAGCAGTAATGCAAGCTAGGAATGCCTTAGCATGGGCATAGTCGTGTTTATTATCTACTGAGTCACATCTATTGTTGATATGATAATTGGACATCACGGGCCAGGAGGGATCATTGTCAATAAGAGCGGGACGCTCAAACCCCAAGTACTCGTAGTACCAAATCTGTTTTCAAAAAGAAAATGAGTTTCAAAAGAAAATAATCATGTGTACTCATTGCAAATATTGAAAAGGAAGTTTGTAGGTTGATTTACCTCCCAGATAAAGGACATCCCACAGTGGTTTGTGCTCACTCCACGCGATCTGTCGCTCATAGACCTATATAGTATAGCAAGAGCGGCATTACCCCAGTTGTAATCGCCCATCCCCCAAACATCCTCCATGCAAACAAGATGCCCTAAAGGAGCGACATCACCAAAGCTAGCAAAGAATATGCTAGACAACATGTATAGCATAAAGGCTCGGGCAAGACAAGATGGATCCGCATCATCTTCTTCTCTTTGATCACCAAAATGATTTTTTAGCCAAGTTCGGCGCACTCCACCCCTTTGAACAGGTACCATGGTCCCGAGCTGTTCCAAGAGATAATGGGGATCCCCGTGGGCATTCTCATAGTATGATAACCTCCGCCCACCTAGGCGAAGTCCGGTAATGACAGTGAAGTCCATTGGGGTAAGAGTCATTTCCCCAAAGCTGAAATGAAACGTGTTGGTGGTGTCCCACCACAACTCAGTGAGGGCCAGCAAAGCTTGTCTATCTCTCTGCTCCACCCACAAAGCGTTTAGAAAGTCTCCAAAACCCGCATTAACTATAATTTTCTGGGTTTCGGGTTGCCGTGTGGCCATTTTTCGCCACCATTCAATAACTCCCCCGAGGGCATGTCTCGTCCTGTCCTCAAAGTTTGGCTACAAAGAATAAAGGAAATCATGGAAATTGTTATTTTGAGTATTTGCTATGCTTAATGAATAAATCAAGAATGCTTAAATTCATAATTTTTCAAGTTTTTTTAGAAAAAGTTTACACATGTGAAAAGAAAGTTTTTTGCAAAAAGGAAAGTATTTCAAAAATCAAAGGTTAACATTCAAGAGAATACCCATGAGTTTTCCTTGGGTTGGTTAAAGCACTTGAAAGAAAGAGGAGAATTTTATCAAATACTTAGTAGGCATTGTCATGGCTACAAAGTTTTTACAAAGAAAAGTATTTCAAAAATCATAGGTTGATATTCTAGGGAATGCCCTTAAGTTTTCCTTTGATTTTCCAAAGTATTTGAAAGCAAAATGGTTTTATTTGGTAGGCATTGTTATGGCTACCAAGTATTTATAAAGGAAAAGTGCTCCAAAATTCATGGTTTGGCATCCCAAGAGAAAGCCTTTGAGATTCCCTTTGGTTTTCTAAGGTATTTGAAAAGAAAAAGAATGATTTTATTCTCTTGAGAATTTTATCAAACACTTGATGGGTATAGCTATGCCCACATGATTTTTGTGAAGAAAAATGTTTTTTAAAACTCATGGGTAAACTTCCTAGAGAATACCTTTGATGTTTTGTTTAAGAACTTGGAGTATTTGAAAAGAAAAGGAATGATTTTATTCTCTTGGGAATTTTATCAAACACTTGGTAGGCATAGTTATGCCCACATGATTTTTGTGAAGAAAAATTTTTTTTAAACTCATGGGTAAACTCCTTGGAAAATATCTTTGATAGTTTGTTTAAGAACTTTGAGCATTTGAAAGCAAAAAGAAAAATTTTATTCTCTTGGGAATTTTATCAAACACTTGGTGGGCATAGTTATGCCTATGTTGGAAAATGAGGTCTTTGTATATGGAAAACTCCCAAAAATTGTCAAAATAGCAAGAACTCAATGCATTTCACTCATAAGAATAGCAAATATTTGAAAAGAAACAATGAAATGAAAGAATAAGAATGAACTTGAAGGAGTTGGGAATTATCTTACCTCATTCATGGAATGGATGTAGGAGAGATGATTGTTGGGTCCCAAGAGCAAGCTATCCGGTGATCTTCATAATGAGGTGCTTTGTATATTTTCTTGAGGAAATGATGTGGATATTTGGCATCGGAGTATTTATTTGATGAAGAACTCATGTTGGGTGTTCTTGAGAAAATGGGTTTGATTTGAAAAAATAAGTTGGGAAGGATGATTTGATGAATCAAAGGTTGTTTTGATTCCTTGAAAGTGATGTTGTTGGTGTTTAATCACCACAATGATTCAAGTTTAATGACAAAGTTTTGGTATTTTGGAGTTGGGAATGTTGGGTTTTGGGTTTCTAGAGAGAGAAGCTCTCAAAAACAAGCAAAAGGATGATGAACAAGTGAGGAAGGTGCAAGGCTTTATAGCCAAAACACCAAAAAAGAGCAGCAGAAAAATCCCTCTCGGGTGACCGGTTGACCCCAACCGGTCCAACCGGTTCGGTCCAACCGGTCCCCCAACCCGGTTTTGCGTTTTGTGCATTTTTCGCACATTTTCGCTTAACCGAGCCCCTTTTCGCTTGATTTTTTGATGAAATTCATCTTAGAAAGCCTAGAACCTGATGTGAATGATTTGAAATGAATGAAATGATAAGTGATTAGTCACTAATTGAATTATTAGTGCACTCATGGTGATATTTGCAAGCCCACTTTGACAATTGCTTTGTTAAAGGGCTTTATCTTTGGATGATAGAAGGATGATGCTTATGATATTTGTTTGGAACCTTGGAATTTTCTATTCCTTGATTTCTTGTGATTGAATTGCTATTGCTATTTATTTCTTGAGGAAATTATAGCACGTTGGGATTGATTGAGTGTTCTTGCTTATTGTTAACCCTCGGGTTAAAATGAAGCTTTGTTGATTGGATGATGAATTGATTGAATGCTTGGGATATTTTGTAAGGATCATGAAATTGTTATTTCTTGATTCTTTATGATGAATTGACATTGCTATTAATTTCTTTAGGAAATTATAGCATACTTGGAATGTGTGCCTTGCTTAATTTTAACAAAGATTGTTAAAATAAAGCGTATGAATGCTTGATTGGAATTGGTTTTGGAAGTATGTTTAAATGACTCTTTGAGTCACATACATGGATTATCTTGCATTGCTATTAATTTCTTGAGGAAATTATAGCACAATTGGAATATTTGTTTCACTTAGTTTTAACAAAGATTGTTAAAATAAAGCTTGTCATTGCTTAGATAGAAGTGTTTGTGATAGTATGTTTAAATGACTCTTTGAGTCACATACATGAATTGCTTTGCATTGCTATTTATTTCTTGATGAAATTATAGCACAATGAATGGATTGCCCTCACTTAATTTTAACAAAGTTGTTAAAATTAAAGTTTCATGATTTTGTTTAGTAAGCATGGTGTGTTTAAACGACTCTTGTAGTCACACACAATCCCCTATCTTGTGCGTGTCCTCATTAGAAAGAATGAGCGTACATTATGGAAGCATATGTGTTCCTATTAGAAAGAATAGGCATATGAGATTATGGTGTGTTTAAATGACTCTCGTAGTCACACACAAGCCCCCTATCTTGTGCGTGTCCTCATTAGAAAGAATGAGCGTACATTATGGAAGCATATGTGCCCCTATTAGAAAGAATAGGCATATAAGAGTACCGTGTGTTTAAATGACTCTTGTAGTCACACACAAACCCCCTATCTTGTGCGTGTCCTCATTAGAAAGAATGAGTGTACATTATGGAAGCATATGTACCCCTATTAGAAAGAATAGGCATATGAGAGTACCGTGTGTTTAAATGACTTTCATAGTCACACACAAACCCCCCCTATTTTGTACAAGTGTACATTATAGCAGTCATGAACATCTTCAATAGTCACTGTTGAAGTTCAAGCTTTGGTTCCTTGCCATTTTCTTGTGAAAATGGGTTGTCTTTTCTAACATTGGTGTCGCTTGCGAAGCAAACTCCACCAATGAGGGGCATCTGTAGACACCCCATTTTCACCCCTATGAGTTCATGATAGCATTTGGTTAGGTTTAGAAGCATTTAGGAGTCCCTAAACCTTAAAGGACAATTTTGCCCTTTTAAACCTTAGGAGAATAGGTCATCATTGCATGCATATTTTAGCCTTTTTGTTGAGTCCCATCACTTGCATTTAGTTTCTAGGATCATTTTAGATATGTGTGTCAAATTTGGTTCAATTCCAGATAGGTTTGGATGGATAATTAGAACTTTTGTGACTTGAAGGGTAATTTCGTCTTTTACTTCGTATATTTTCCAATTAACTTCCAAATTTGTTCCGAAGTATTCCATTGACCTTAGAATGATGAAATGAGTCTAATTGAAGTGCCAATTTAATTTATTGATAGGTTTGGGATTGGTTCACCACATTACCCTATGCTTAATTGACCTTTTTTCGGGTAATCGCCTCGTGAAAACCCAGCCACCTGACTGTGGTCAAGGATTCTTGGTTCAAGAATATTCTAGGCTTATTCTACATTGAATCCTTGAAATTTGGGCTTTTGAATCACTCAAATCGGAATTAAAATGAGGAATTTGTGTCCGTTTGAAGTTCGGAGTCCAAACCGAGCTAGAATTCCAAGATTTTTGGATTCTCTTCGGGTGACCGGTTGGGCCCAACCGGTTGGACCAGTTCACCCCAACCGGTCACTCGAGAGTCCCGTCCTGAATTTTCTCTCTTTGCATTTTTGACGAAATGGGACTCTACCACTCCGAATTTCAGCCTTCTAAAGGACTTTTAAGCCTATTGGGAGGTGGTTTTGAGTTGTTTAACATTCATGGGATTTAATTACAGCCCTAGATTGATTTTATGGTGAATTAATCTCAACCATTGGTTCATATGGTGGGTTGGTTATAAATAGAGGCTCATTCATCAGCATAAGGGACTTTTGACACTTCATACTTATAAGAGAGAGAGGGACCACGAGTTTGCACATACCCATATCACTTGGAGGAGGCTTTCTACTACAATTTTGAAGAGGAACTAGAAGGGAACCAAGCCAAAGAGAAGGAAGAACGCAGCAAAGACCCTTGCTTCATTGTAAGTCTCCTTTGCTTTCTTTTACGATTCCTTCTTCTTCTACTCCATTCTCTGCATAGTTATGGTTTAGAATTGATTTAGGAATCATATATACTCTATATTTTAGAGTGTATATGATTCAAAGATGATGAGAATGCATGTTAGTGGATTAGGATTGTGAATTGATTGCTGTTAGGATAGTTTCTCTCTTAAGGATAGAGGTATGTTTTGCATGAAAAATCAATTGATGTGTTTAGGCCGTTTTCTCTTCATGGTTCAATTATATGCATGATTTTAAGCATCTTTTGTATAGGACACTTGCTGTGTAAGCCTCATTTTCATAGGTGTATGGATGATTATCCTTTTCGAGAATAATTATCGTCCTTAGAGGGTGAGGTTGTGCATAGGTGCTTTCTAGAGTGTGTTTAAGTACGCTGTGAGTTTCTTTGCATTCTTAGGTATATATTTTACGTAGGATATGTGAAGAAATCATTCATACGGAGTGATTTCTACGTAAAATTATCTCCGGATAGTTTTACTTAAGAAAGCTCGCCGTAAGGATGATTATTTCACATTCTTACATAAAATACTTACCTAAGGCATCATGATAGATTTTCTTTTCATGTTTAGGATTGTCATATGATATTTTCATCATGGTAATGCCTATTTAGCATGTTTTTGATAGTTTTGTGCATGGTAGAGTGTTTAGAGCATATAAGAGCATATAGGAGCATATTAGGGTTGTGTCTTTCTTTTGATTTTTGTTATTTGCATGAGTATTAGGTCATTATATGCATGTTTAGCATTCTGTCCAGATTTGAATTTGGTCTTCTAATGATGATTTGAGCATGAATATGGTTGGTTTGAGCTTAATAATTGCCTTATAGAATACATAGGGTGATTAATTGGTGTTTTCTCGATGTTTCGAGATAATTTGCATATGGTAAGTGGTTCATGGTAAGTTTGTTTTGGTTTGTTCTCTTCTCCCTCCTTGGGTTATTGTCTTTACTTTGGATTGGAAGTCCTAAGTTTCCAACTTTTTCTCAAATTCTGTTTTAATTAGAGTTCTATCTCTTTTAGAATTCTACTTTTTCTCAAACTCCTTTTTTAATTAGAGTTCTATCTCTTTTAGAATTCTACTTTTTCTCAAACTCTTTTTTTGAATAAGAGTTCTATCTCTTTTAGAACTCTACTTTCATTAAAATTTTGCTTTGTCTAGAGTTCTATCTCCTTTAGAATTCTATTTTTCTAAAACTTCTTTTTGGATAAGAGTTCTATCACTTTTCAAATTCTACCTTCTCTCAAATCCCTTTTTTGGAAACTCTTCTTCTTTTTCAAACTCTTCTTTTCTTTTAATGGAAACTTAGGGTTTATAGTTCATTGTAAAGGGAGTAACCCCTGTCACACCCCATTTTTGCACCACCTTACTAGGGCTCATCATTTCATGCATGTTTTTGTTTTGTTTTTGAGTCTAGTCACTTGCATTAGTTTTCTAGAGTCACAAGGACAATGGATATGAATTTTGGTTCAATTCGGAGTTGATCTTGAGGGATAATGAGAGCTTTTGTGACTTGAGGGGCATAATCGTCTTTTAAGTCCCAAAATTTTCATTTGACCTTGAAATGATCTCCAAATTGTCAATTGGAGTTCATATGGATGCACAAGAGGTATTTCTAGTGTCAATTTGATAAATCAATGGCTCGGGATTAAAATGGCTCGATGTAGTTCAAGTTGGTTAATTAACCCTTCTTTGGGTTAGCTCTAATTGACTCACAATTACCAACCAAATCTTTTCAAATTGAATTTCATTAGTCATCATTTTACCCCCAAAAGTGTTTTATGAAATTCAATTTTGATATGGAAAGCATTTGGTTTGACCCTATGTGCATGCCTATGCTTAGCAAAGGTAGAGCATAGCGGTTAACCGCCTTGTTCAAACCTAACCATGCCCCCATGGTTAGTGGTTTTCACCTTAAAATGTTCAAAAACATATTCCTCATCGAAACACGGTCGTTTTGGCTTTTGTTTCATCAAAATCGGAGTTCATTTGGCCCCTGAAACACTTTTAGAAGAATTGGGAGTCAAAATAGGAGAAAAATCTGAAGTGGGCTCGGGTGACCACCCAGACCTGGGCGGCTAGCCGCCTGGGCCCAGGTGGCTAGCCGCCCAGGCCCTGGTGGTCACCCGAGGCCACTTTCCTATTTGCACCATGATTCCTTGCTGAAGCGGACTCTTGCCTATTTTGACGTATTTGGGCTCTTTTGGACGGGTTTCCTTCTAATTTTTGGTAACTCCTGAGTTACTTAAGCCCCAAGGGGGTCTCTAATAGCCCTTGGATTAATTATTAGGGTTTTAATCCCAGCCATTGGTTAATCCTAATTGAAGTCTATAAATACCCCCTATGCTTCAGCACAAGGGGAGCCACTTTATGCATTAATACTTGAGTGTTTAAGAGAGAGTAAGAGAGAGAGACTTGGAGGAGAGCTAGAGGACCTGCTGTAGCCTTGGAGAACATTGATTGAAGACATCCACAAGAGCAAGAGGGAGTTCATACAGCAGCAAGGAAGGCTCTTCCTAAGGTATTCCTCTTTTCTGTTCAAGCTTAAACAAAGGTATCATGTAGGATAGCTCTATTGCATGTAATGCTTATGATTTCTACCATGAATTGAGGTTTCTATTAGTTAATACATGTGATATTGATGATGTTCATGATGAGTTTTGCATGCTTTAGAGTTAGTTCATAGGTTTCAATGCATAGTGGTGATTTTTGTGCTTCTGTTGTCCTTGTTCTAGGATAGTGTCATTGCATGTTAGAGTTAGGTTTTTTGTCATGTTCTATTGTTTTAGTTAGTTAATATGCATGATTTAGGTTCTGTTTAGTTTTATTTTAGCATGATTGGAGTTTGTTTTGTGTGTTTTTAAGCATATTTGTGAGTTTAGGGTTTTAGAGTCCTTGTTTTTTGTTAGTTTTTATACAGCATGTTAAAGTAGGTCTTTGCATTGGTTTTTCTTCATGTTGGATGTATATGTTTTTTCATATGGAGTAAATATGATATTTTTGCATGCATGTTAGTTCATTCTAGGGTTTTTATGCATGATATGGTTCTAGGATTGTGTTAGGGCTTATGAAAGTTTGCTGTTTTTGTTATTGGCATGTTTAGTGGATGATTTTAGGCCTTAGTACTATTCTGTCCAAATTTGCATGTTAGTGTGTTTGCATGGTTTTGAGCACGTGTAAGGGTGCAAATAGGTGTGGTATTTGTCCTATGGCAAATAGGGCTGTCAATGCTTGAAATGGCTAATGCTTGGAGCTATTGCGCTCAGGTAAGTGGGTGTGCAGGTGCCCCAATTCACCTCTCTTCCTTATTCTTTCTCTTTTCCCTCTCTAGGGTTAATTTTTAATACAAGTCTATGGTTTAAATCAAGGGTTTTCTTAATCAACAAAATTCTGGTTTTTATTAAAGTTTCCATTTTGTGGAATTTTCCTAAAATCAAACTTTCTTTATTCAACTCTTTTTCAAATAAGGAAACCTAGGGTTTTAACCATAGGTTTGTATTAAGTCTTAACCCTATTTCTATTCGAACTACGTGGACTTTGATCCATGTATTTCGTTGCATGGTACGTAGGCGCTCTTCGTGAGGCTCAAGTCCGTTCTAGGATCCAAGCATCCTAGGTTTCCTTTTGTGTTGTTTTCTTTTTCTTTATTTTCTGTTTTTATGTGCTTATTATGCATAGATGGATGAATGAAATATAAGATATGCATGCGATTCTTGTGATGATATTTGCTGATTTTTGTATAGAAAGATCTTAATTTAGCCCAAATGAACTGAGAGACCGAAAGGGTGACATGGGTGCCTATAGGCTTTGCCTAGAACCTTCCCATGTCATAACTTAGCCTTCGAATCCCCAATTTCTTTGGTTTCCAAAAGACTGTTTTTGCCTTTCCTTTTAAAACATGGAGTCATTCAATTGTTTTCTTTAAAACAAAAATGGTTTTTAGGGTTTTCCTTGTTTCCTTTAAAAAATGAGGTGGCGACTTCTTTCCTTTTTCTTTTTTCAAACCTATCTATTTCCTTCCCAATCCCTTGTGGGCCCGATTTTCGGGGTTCACAACCCTTTCTCAATCGAACTATGTGGACTTTGATCCTTACATCTTTGTATGTAAGGTACGTAGGCGCTCATTTGATGTTCAAGTCTGCCCTAGGATACTAAGTATCCTAGGTTTTTTTCTTTTTTCTTTCTTTTTCTTTCTTTTTATCCATTTGTCCATCACATATATGCTAGTGGAGTAGGATGGACCCATGCTTATACATTTATCCATCACATATTTGTTAGTGGATAGGATGGATTTGTTTGCTTGCTCATTTATCCATCACATATTTGCTAGTGGATAGGATGGATTTGTTTGCCTATTCTCTCTCTCTCTTACTTGCTTTCCATATCTCTCATACTTGTTCATAGATGTTTACATGCTTTATGGATGTTTATATGCTTTATGGATGTTCATGGATGAATGTGGATTACTTATGGATGATTCTTTGCATATGCATGGTGACTAATTAGGAAGTGATTGAAATAGCCCATATAAATTTAGAGACCCATTTTTAGGGCAATGTGGGTGCCTATAGGATGTTTCCTAGAACCTTCCCACATCGTAACTTAGTCTCCGAATCCTCTCTTGTTTTGATAGACCTGCTTTTCCTTGATCGGAGTCATGTGGTTTGTTTTCAAATGTTTTCTTTAAAAACTGTTTTTATGGTTTTCCTCTTTTCCTAAAAATGAGGTGGCGACTCCTTATTTGTTTTGTTTTTGTGAACCTTTTAAAAACTAGATTTTTATTAATTTAAATCTCTACAAGTCTTTTTTAAAAGAAGGGTTCTCCTTCCCCCCGAATCGAAACCCGTGGTTCACAGTTATGTTGGCTCTATAGGAGGATAGCTAGTCTCAGCTATTTGTGTGGAGACTGTAACGCCCCAAAAGTTATAAACAGTAACATGAACAATTTTTATGAGCTTCGTACAAATAAACGTTTTTAAAAATACATCCCTTTTGAAAACACAAAGTATTGCGCAGCTGCGGGTAGCGATGGTTAACCTAAAAATCATCATCCATATACATTGGCCAACCAAATGAATAAAATTACATTAGCTTTAAATAAAAATAAATGTACACAATAACTTCTCCAAATCTCGACCCCAATTCTACTACATGCCTCCAACAATTATCACCTGAAAATATATTGGGGTGAGCGAACAACAGCCCAGTAGGAAATCTAATTCCTATACAATAAATAATGTTTCAAAAATCACAAGCAAGTATTTATATATTCAAAATAATATATAAATCAAATAATACGAACTCCAAATCATCAACCTCAAATATAATCCATCTGTCAATAAAATCAACCATCATAATCCATGACATCAAATAATATCACCATCAATAATTATCACCTTGCATAAATCAAATCTTAACATATGTTTCAAAATAATCATCATTCACTGTACAAGAATTAAACCCTCTACCTAAAAAATAAGTGAATAAAATGAATAACCACCACTGTAGACGCATAAATCTGCTCAAAAATATAAAATCCATACTCGTATGTGTGATTAGAATTCCCCTGATCCAGCAATGAACCGTTGACCCTCTGCCTCTCTTGCTTCCTCCTTGCTCTTTCTTCTTTCTCCTTCTCTTTTTCCCTATTTATTTCCTTCTTCTCACTCACGTCCCTATCTCCCTTTCTCTCTCTTCATTTGTTTCTTCTTCTTATTTTCTACACCTACCCGCCATTTTTCTTCCTTTATTCATTTCTTCTCTTTCTCACGCAATCTCTGCCAAATCCGTCCCTTCCCCCAATTCTTCTCTTTCCTTTTCTTCTTTTCTTTTCTTCTACACCTACCTACCACCTTTCCTTCTTTTTCTTCTATTCTCACGCCACTTTTCTTCCTTCTTTATTATCTCCTTTTGACTTTTCTTCGCCTTTTTCTTCTCTTGTCTTTTCTTTCCTCCATAAATATATATATATATATATATATATATATATATATATATATATATCACAATCACAATCACAATTCAATCATCTTTCTCCACATAAAGAAATTTAATGTAATGTCTCCTAACATCCAACTGATCTCATCTTCATTCTCAATATAAAATATTTAAAGTTATCACCTTGTGTATAATTCCACCAAATATACACGTAAAATAAATCAATAAATATTCGGGGTATTACATTCCACCACCCTTAAAAAAATTTCATCCTCGAAATTTGAATAGCCTTAAATCAAATCCTTATTGATTATACCACTACGCTTCCGCTGCAAAACTCTGATTTTTAAAAGAGCTCATAAATCAAACAAAAATGTTCTTTCTCAAGAAAACAATTTTCTAAAAGAAAACAATTTTCTAAAACAATAAGGTATTGTATTTTCTCATCAAGAATTTCAAATAATTCATAGTACCACACGCGGTACGTACTAACTCAACCATGCCATCTCATATTAAAACAATATCTCCACCTTTCCCAGATCTTGGACTTGTCCGCTTTTGATGTGAAATATGTGACTCATCCCTTAACCTCACCCTCACCCTATTGAGCCTATTGGGACTGTTGGGACTGTTGGTTCACTCAATCTCACCCTCACCCTCACCCATCTTGGGCCTATTGGGACTGTTGGTCCTATTGGGACTATTGTCACATCATCTCCCATCCAAAAGTCAGAGTCATCCTTAGCTCTGAGACCAAATTGTAACGCCCCAAAAGTTATAAACAGTAACATATACAATTTTTATGAGCCCTGTACAAATAAACCTTTTTAAAAATACATCCCTTTTGAAAACACAAAGTATTGCGCAGCTGCGGGTAGCGATGGTTAACCCAAAAATCATCATCAATATACATTGGCCAACCAAATAAATAAAATTACATCAGCTTTAAATAAAAATAAATGCACGCGATAACTTCTCCAAATCTTGACCCCAATTCTACTACGTGCCTCCAAAAATTATCACTTGAAAATATATTAGGGTGAGCGAACAACAACCCAGTAGGAAATCTAATTCCTATACAATAAATAATGTTTCAAAAATCACAGGCAAGTATTTATATATTCAAAATAATATATAAATCAAATAATACGAACTCCAAATCATCAACCTCAAATATAATCCATCTATCAATAAAATCAACCATCATAATCCATGACATCAAATGATATCACCATCAATAATTATCACCTTGCATAAATCAAATCTTAACGTATGTTTCAAAATAATCATCATTTACTGTACAAGAATTAAACCCCCTACCTCAAAAATAAGTGAATAAAATGAATAACCACCACTGTAGATGCATAAATCTGCTCAAAAATATAAAATCCATACTCATATGCATGATTAGAACTTCCCTAATCTGGCAACGGACCATCGACCCTCTGCCTCTCTCGCTTCCTCCCTGCTCCTTCTTCTTTCTCCTTCTCTTCTCTATTTATTTCCTTCTTCTCACTCACGTCCCTATCTCCCTTTCTCTCTCTTCATTTATTTCTTCTTCTTATTTTCTACACCTACCCGCCATCTTTCTTCCTTCATTCATTTCTTCTCTTCTTTTCTTCTTTCTTTTCTTCTCTTTCTCACACAATCTCTGCAAAATCCGTCCCTTCCCCCAATTCTTCTCTTTCTTTTTCTTCTTTTCTTTTCTTCTACACCTACCTACCACCTTTCCTTCTTTTTCTTATATTCTCACGCCACTTTTCTTCTTTCTTTATTATCTTTCTCCACAATCACAATTTAATCATCTTTCTCCACATAAAGCAATTTAATGTAATGTCTCCCAACATCCAACTGACCTCATCTTCATTCTCAATATAAAATATTTAAAGGTATCACCTTGTGTATAATTCCACCAAATATACACGTAAAATAAATCAATAAATATTCGAGGTATTACAGAGACATTAAGACAAACACGTGGGTACTTGTTATATGAATAGGTACACTGAATGTGACCATCTTAATTTGAGATAAGTTGAATGGATTTTTTACCTACCTGTTAATCAGTTTCTCATAGTTGCAGTGGTACAAGTAATCCTTAAACCTGAGACACTATGATTGTCTTATGTATGAAACTTTAGAAGTTTAATAGCACTGACTGTATATTCCACTAGGATTTACAAAGGTGTCCATTGGCTTTATTGTTTCATGTGTGAAGGCATATGAGTGATCAACAGGGGATCTATCACTCTCAAGAAAAGGGAGAGAATGTTTCACAAGAACATTTATAAATATAACTCATGTAAATCTATGGTCATAGTAAGATGACTATAAAAATGGGGTTTCATAATGCATCTAATGAGTTGATATTTTGGATAGGTTCATAAAGTATTAAACTAGGGACTTGACAGATTTCCATGTCCTATTAGTTTAATTAGAAGCATTGTGTTAATGAAAGAATGTAATTGTAACCTTAACTGTAACTGAGGGATTCTTTGATTTATCTTCAACTCATTTAGGATCACAACATGAGTCATTGCTAGATGTTACTCATAGTTAGTAGAAGCCCTAATTGATATAAGTGTGTTATAATCAATTAGGGAATTAGAAGGAGTTCTAATTAGACCTTTAATGGAAAGTGTTCTATTGAAGCACTCTTTGTGCTACTACCTACTACGAGATGTTGTGAACCCAATGGGTCACACACACCAACAAGTAAAGTGGGACTTTAAGTTATGAGAGAAAGGGTAAGAGTGTATTTAGAAAAAGCTCTTTTGGGCAACACTTACATTGGATGTAATATAGAGGAGTTAGTAAGAGTGCAATTATAAGAAGTTGCAACTCCCACACAAGGTGGGAATCCCCACCATGGCCAGCCCTAGCATTGTGGCTATATATATAGCACACTAGCATACATGCTTTAGTACACAACACACGCTCTCCCTCTCCTTAGCCAAATCTATAGGAAGCCTCTCTCGCTCTCTCTTCTTCTTCTCCTCTTCTAGCAAACCCTAAAGAGATTAAGAAGAACAACTGAAGGCTTTTGATTAGTGTGGATACTGTGGAGGCAGATATTTATGTTGCTTGTTCGTTGTTCTAATCAATTGTCTTAAGGACCAATTGTAAGTATTAACCCTCTTCTTCTAATTAGGGTTTTGTTTTATATGAACCACAATTAGATTCGTGGGCCATGGGGAATTAAATTATTATTTTTTTTATTCATTATGTTCCGCTTTGTAGTATTTTTCTATATCAATTCCTCGTTAGTTATGTGCCCTACAGCCAATCATGGAGATGATGCTTTAGGGGTAATGACCGATCAATTGATTTCATTTATTATTAATTACATTTATTATTAATATAATAAAGGGCTTTTCTATCAAGTTTATTCTATTCTTTATATTTACGTGATATGCCCATGGAGTTAGAGTTAAGAATATAAAATTACAATGAGTTGTGATTTTGAGATTGTATATATATCTCTGTACTATACTCCTAAATCATTTTTAGTTGAAGGTTCATTATGATGGACAATAATGAACCCTAGGACTAGCACATGTTAGGTTGGCTCTATAGGAGGATAGCTAGTCTCAAGCTATTTGTGTGCAAACACTATAAGCAACATGTGGGTGCCTATTACATGAATAGGTACATTGAATGTGACTATAGAATATGAGATCAACTGAATGGAGTTTTACCTGCTTGTCAATCAGTTTCTCATAGTTGTAGTGGTACAAGTAATCCTTAAACCTGAGACACTATAGTTGTCTTTTGCATATAGCCTTAGAAGTTTGATGACACTAAATGTAGATTCCGATGGGGTTTACAAAGGTGTTCATTGACCCTATTGATATATATCTAAAGGTATGTGAGTGATCAATAAGGAATCCACACTCTTAGTAAAAGGGAGAGAATGTTTTACATAGCATTCATAATATAACTCATAAGTCTATGGCCATGGTAGGATGATGAAAAGGAGTTTTCATAGTGCATTAATGAGTTGATATTTATGAATGAGTATAAAGAATTAAACTAGGGACTTGACAGAATTCCATGTCCTATTAGTTTAATCAGAAACATTGTATAGATAGAAGGATGTAATTTTAACCTTAAGCTGTAACTGAAGGGTTCTATGTTTGATATTTATTCACCTCATTAAAGACCACACCATGAGCCATTGCTAAATGTTACTCATGGTTAGTAGAAACTCTAATTGATATAAATAAGTTATAACTGATTAGGGAATTGAAAGTTGTTCCAATTAGACCTTTAATGGAAAGTGTTCCATTGTGCACACCTTGTGTTATTCCTTCTACTTGATGATGTGAACCCAATGGGTCACACACTAATAATGCAAAGAGGGACTTTAAAGCTTTGAGAGAAAGGGTAAGATTGAATAAGAAAAGTTCTAGAGGGCCACACTTGTATTAGATATAAGAAGGAAGGGTTAAATTGCAATTTAGAGAAGTTGCAAGTTAGATTCCCATTGGGATTCCTCCCCTCATGGCCGACCCTCCCTTGGTGGCTATATAAAGCCATACTAGCATGTGGCATAGACACTTAATTCATTCTTCTCTAACCCCTAGCCAAACCTAGAGGAAGCTCTCTCTCTCTCTCTCTTTCTTCTTCTCCTCTTCTAGCATTCAACAAGGGAAATTAAAAGGAAGCTTGAAGGCCTTTAGTAGGTGTGGATACTGTTTGAGGCAGAACACTTGGGTTGCTCATCCATTGCTATCCGGAATCAAAGCTTGAAGGAGGAAGAAGAAGAAGTAGACATAATCAACTATAAGTGCTCTAACCCTTCTACTAGTTAGTGTTATGTTTTGTATGAACCACAATTAGATTCATGGGTTTAAGGAATTGAATTATGATTTTTTTTATCATTATGTTCCACATCGTAGTATTTTTCTACATCAATTCTTTACATTTGTTACATCTTGAAATGCATTGTTTTCTAAGAAGGTATGACTACTATTTTTAAAGAAAGAAAAATGTTTTTAGAAAAATTGCATGACTGTGCTAAGTCTTGATAAGTAACCTAAAAAGGTTTAAGCACTCCACTTAGGTTTTTGTTCTTTATAGTGGAACCGCAATAGCATAATCAATATAAACATATTATTTTCAATCGAACACTTGTTTTAGCAAATATACCGTCCATATTGAATATTGTATTTTTGGTCGAGTACTTGTTCTAATGGTTAATAGCATCATCACCTTTGTAACCTTTGCTTATCATATCAATAAAGCTGCAATTTCTCAATTATTTTGTCTACTATTTTCATTATTATTATTTTGTGTGACGTTGTAAGAGTTAGGGAGTCTCAATCACGCTTGAAAGATTATTCCCCATAATCTTCTTACAACTTCTTTTCAAAAACCAACTCTTTTCAACGGGGGCGATCGATGATAGACTTTGATACATCAGCCCTTGTGATGTTTTTTGCAACTTATTTTATCCTATTTTAAACGAGGTTTGATGCACTAGATGGAATATTAGAATAACCCTGGTAAAATAGTGTCCCGACATAAAGGAACAGAAATACCACGAAAAAGCTTATAATCCAACTCAAATAAAATCAAAGTGACATCTTCTAATCAGAAAAGAGGCATTTCTCGTGTATTTAAAGAAATTTTTTCAAAAGCATCATTTCCAACAACAAAAAAAAAAAAAAAGGTGTCCCAACATAAAGGGATGCAGCTACCTTGTCAAAGCCCAAGTGTCGCTACCTCAAAAAGGGCATTTCCTTGATCCCTTGATGGGACAACCCCGAGTCATCCTTTTTGTAATCTCCATATTTACGTAAATCTTTTTATCTAATTAATTATATTTAACGCATAACGGTTAATTTAAATTATTAGTTAATTTTACTATACATGTAATTATTGGGATTAAATATAATCGTGAATTAGATAACTGTGTAACCAAACACTAGTATTGGAAGTAATCCTAATTAGCTTAGGGTTTTGTGCCATTATATAAAGGATACTTATAACTTTATAAGAGAAGTTAATATTTTTGGATCTCTACGACTGGAAGAGTAAGAGTTGGCGGCTGAGGAAAATTTGCACCTTCTTCTCCGTGCCTTTGTACATTGGGAATCAAGTAAGTAAGTCCATATATATATATAGATATATGTACCGTAAAGTAGGCTAGTGCTTTAGGGGTTATCATGTACTAACAAAGTTAAAAGAAAGCAAAGATTCAATAGTTGGAAAAAAAAAATGCGGAAGGTTGAGCTTTGATGGTGACGTGATAGACTATTGTACTAGAAGTGTGTGTGTGTGTGTGTGTGTGTGTGTGTGTGTGTAGATACTCTACAATAGATAGTTTAAAACAAAAAAAAAAAAAAAAAAAAAAAAGAGAGAGAAGAAGAGGTTATGATTTGTATATATATATATATATATATATATATACACACACACACACATACACAAAAGTAACATACCCAATCATGGCAATTGAGGTTTCAAAGAATTGGGTAATGGGTTAATGATCTAGTGGACGTATATCCACACTAAGAATTGTGTACCTATAAAATTTTGGCTTATATATTAGAATTTTATAGTCTTGTTTGGACATATTTGGTTAATTTTATGGGCTTGACCCGATGGACTAGGTCAAATCTGATTCAAACCTATAAATCTATAATTTATCAGGAATCTATTTTAAAGTCATGTTAATGTATATATTAGTTATATTAAATATAGTGGTCATTATAAGGCAGTGAAAATTAGACGTTGGACCCTTAACGCACCATTTAGTTGGAGAGACCTTTTAGTTTAAGTATGATTGATTGATAAATAATATTATTGATTTTAGGTTCTAAGTAGCGTTGGGATTGTTAGGAGTTTAATCGCGTGAATCGTTGAAGGTTTGGCTTGAGGTAAGGGAACTTGCATAATGTATCACTGTAGACACCCTATTTTCACCCCCATAAATTCATGATAGCATTTGGTTAGGTTTAGAAGCATTTGGGAGTCCCTAGCCTTAAAGGACACTTTTGCCCTCTTAAGTCTTAGTAGAATAGGTCATCATTGCATGCATATTTTTGTCTCATTGTTGAGTCCCATCACTTGCATTTAGTTTCTAGGATCATTTTGGACATCTGTGTCAAATTTGGTTCAATTCCAGATAGGTTTAGATAGTTAATTAGAACTTTTGCGACTTGAAGAGCAATTTCATCTTTTACTTCGTATATTTTCCAATTGACCCCGAAACTTGTTCCGGATTGTTCCATTGATCTTAAAATAATGAAATGAGCTTAATTGAAGTGCCAATTTAATTATTGAATAGGTTTTGGATTGATTCACCATATTACCCTAAATTGACCATTTTTCGATTAACCGCCTTATGAAAACCCAGCCACTTGACTATGGTCAAGGATTTTTGGTCCAAGAATATTCCAAACTTATTCTACATCGAATCCTTAAAATTTTGGTTTTTGAATCATTTAAATCGAAGTTAAATTGACCAATTTGTGTCCATTTGAAATTGGGAGTCCGAATTAAGTCAAAAATCCTTAAAAACTTGGAAACCTGACTTTTCTCTCGGGTGACCGGTTCACCCAACCAGTCACCCAAGCACTCCATTTAATTTGTCCTATTTTGTGTTTTGAGGCGTTTTGGGCTCTTTTACTCTGAATTTCCTTCTTCTAAAAGTGGTTTAAACCTAATGGGATGTGATTTTGAGTTGTCCAACATCTAAGGGATTTAATAATAACCTTAGATTAGTTTTATGGTAGATTAATCTCATCCATTGGTTCATATGGTTGGTTGGCTATAAATAGAGGCTCATTCATCAGCATAGGGGACTTTTGACACATCATACTCATAAGAGAGCTAGGGAGAACGAATTTGCACACACCCATATCACTTGGAGGAGGCTTTCTACTGCAATTTTGAAGAGGAACTAGAAGGCAATCAAATCCAACAAGAAGGAAGAACGCAGCGAAGACTTTTGCTTTGTTGAAAGTATCCTTATTCTCTTTTTACGATTCCTTCTTCTTCTACTCCATTCTCTACATATTTATGGCTTAGTATTAAATTAGGAATCATATATACTCTATATTTTAGAGTGTATATAATTCAACTATGATGTGAAAGCATGCTAGTGGAGTAGGAATTGTAAATTGTTTGCTGTTAGATTAGTTTCTCTCTAGGATAGGAAGTGCACTTTGCAACGGAATTTTGATGGTTTGTTTGGTTTGTTTTTTCTTCACGGTTCAATTATATACATGATTTGGGGTATCTTTAATATAGGACATTTGCTATAGAAACCTCGTCTTCATAGGTGTATTGATGATTATTCTTTTAGAGGATAATTATCGTGTTTAGAAGGTAAGGCTATACATGGGAAGTTTCTGTAATGTGTTTAAGTGCATGATTGAGTCCTTTGCATTCTTAAATATATATTTTACATAGGATATATGAAGAAATCATTCATATGGAGTGATTTCTACGTAGAATTATCTTAGGATAGTTCTTAAGAAAGCTCGCCGTAAGAATCATTCATTCACATGCTTACATAAAGTGTTTATCTAAGGCTTTAGTTATTGTTTTCTTTTCATGTTTTGGATTGTTATATGATATTTTCATCATAATAATTCATAGTTCTCATGATTTTGACAGTTTTATGCATGTTAAGGTGTTTAGAGCATATAGGAGCATATTAGGGTTTTCTTTTTCTTTTGATTTTTGTTCTTTGCATGAGTATTAGGTCATTATATGCATATTTAGTATTCTGTCCAGATTTGAATTAGTCTTTCTAATGATGATTTGAGCATGAATATGGTTGATTTGAGCATGATAATTGCCCTATAGAATACATAAGGTGATTAATTGGTGTTTTCTCATTGTTTTGAGATATTTGGCATATGGTAAGTGATTCATGGTGAGTTTTGTTATGCATTATTCTCTTCTCCCCCTTTTGGGTTATTCCTTTTACTTTGAATTATAACTCTTAAGTTTCCTATTTTTCTAAAACTCCTTTTTGAATAAGAGTTCTATCTCTTCTCAAATTCTATCTTTTCTAAACTCCTTTTCGAATAAGATTTCTATCTCTTCTAAAATTCTATCTTTTCTCAAGTTCCTTTTTTGGAAATTCTTCTTCTTTTTAAACTCTTCTTTTCTTTTAATGGAAACTTAGGGTTTATAGTTCATTGTAAAGGGAGTTACCCTTTCTCAATCGAACTACGTAGACTTTGATCCTTACATCTTTGCATGTAAGGTACGTAGGCGCTCATTTGATGTTCAAATCCATCCTAGGATACTAAGTATCCTAGGTTTTCCCTTTTCTTTTATTCTTTTATCCGTCACATATGATTGCTAGAGGAGTAGGATGGACTCATGCTTATTCATTTATTCATCACATATGATTGCTAGAGGAGTAGGATGGATTTATTCTTTTATTCTTTATCTCTCTCTATCGCTTTCCATATTTCTTCTTATTTGCTCATAGATGTTTACATGTTTTATGGATGATTATGATGCTTTATGGATGTTCATGGATGAATATGAATGGTTATGGATGATTCTTTACATATGTATGGTAACTAATTAGGAAGTGATTGAAATAGCCAATATAAATTCAGAGACCCATTTTGGGGCAATGTAGGTGCCTATAGGATGTTTCCTAGAACCTTCCCACATCATAACTTAGTCTCCAAATCCTCTCTTGTTTTATTAAGACCTGCTTTTCCTTGATCGGAGTCATGTGTTTGATTTTCAAAGGTTTCCTTTTAAAACTATTTTTATGGTTTTCCTTTTTTCCTTAAAAAATAAAGTAGCAACTCCTTGTTTTGTTATGTTTTTGTGAACCTTTTAAAAACCAAATTTTTATTCATTTAAATATCTACAAGTTTTTTTGAAAGAAGGGTTTTCCCCAATCGAAACCCGTGGTTCACAGTCTGGCGACTCCACTGGGATTAGTGGACTAGACACAAGTAATTTTGGGCTAATTTAATTACTTAAATTAAAATCAATCACTTGCATATGCTTGAATGTGTGCTTAGTTTATTGCATTGTGTGCGTAATTGCATTTAAATGATAGGTTGATGTATCCTTACCTTTTTTATTGGCCTAGCCTTGACCCTGGTTCCCTTCGTTCTCAGGTGTTATGTTTGCAAAGCCATCAACTCCTCTTGCCACGTATCCTTGGGTTCCACCCTTGGGTATATTAAATGGATCAACACGTACCACTTGACTCACGCGGCATCCCTCATGCCACATGTGATAGGTATATGGTTGGTTTAAGCAAGTAGGGGACACTATCCTACCCTTTTAGTATATATAATGGACTTTTTAGGACACATGGACTCGCCTAGTTTAAAGTCACCATGCTTATGGAATGAATGCATGTATGGAGAGAATGTATGTATGGTATGTATATGTGTGTGTGTGTGTGTGTGTGGAATGAATGTATGTGTTGTGGGAATGAATGCGAATGGAATGAATGGTAATGCAATTCATGTCACGATTCTTTGGGAAGATGAAACAAGGCCTTCAATACAGTGATCCAGATTCTTGCTCTTGAATGCAATTGGAGATATGAATGAATGCTATGTGGGTGGTTAATTCTAATAGGTAACATGACTCTAAAATCAACAGGCCTACATACCCTTAGTATGTCACTTTATTCCTTGCCCCAAGGGGCACCCTTAAGGATGAAGTGTCCAACTAGGGGCATGTTTAGTTTGAGCCTAATTCTTTTGTCCACCATTAGTGGTTGCATAACCATGTTGTTATAGTCATGGGAAATGTGAGTGCTTAATTGTTTTGATTGTGCTTAATGGTTAAAGTCAAGTGTTAATTCCCTATACCTTTAGTATGTCATTTCACCCTTAAACCCAAAAGTTCATTTAAGGTTGAATTGTCTAATTAGGGGCATAGCAATTTTGAACCCGTTTGGCTAAAAAAGTATATATATATATATATATATATATATATAGATAGATAGATATATTTGGACTAGGGGCATGTTTTTTTTAAAATCAAATTCTGTCAAATTTAATGCAGTCATAGAATAAAATTGTTTTGGACTATGCCTAATTAAAAAATTTTGCTATTGGAGGAAGATTGGTTAAACCTGTGATATCTTTTTAAAAGGTTAAGTTTAGAGTGGAACCCATTGTCACCTAGTGTAGGTGGTTTTCACATTAGCTTTGATGGGTGTAAGCTTTGATGGGTATAGGCTTGGATGCTCCTTTGCTAGGCTTGAAAATCCTTCTTTGAGATACTCCTTTGATGCTCTAAGTGTGCTTGAATGGTGGTAGAACTTGAAACCTCAACAACATGAAGAGATTCAATACATGGGTGCACGCATTGAGATGATTTTGAATGAATTTTTTGGAGAAAATTAGTGGAGTTGTGAAGCGTTTTGTATGAGAATTTTGTAGGGGAGAGAGTGGGAGAACTTGGGTGTAGACATGGTGAGAATTAGAAGATGTTTTGGAGGGGTTTTGGCATAGTTTTTGTAAGATAATTGAAGGGATCACCTAAATGAATTGGAAGTGGACTATTTATAGGGAAAAATCATATTTTTAGGGGTAAAATGGACATTTGGAGGGGTATTTTGGTCACATGGGACATAGAAGGTATTTGGGAATTGTTTTGATAAGGAATTACCTCATTTGATGAGGGCAAAGTGGTCTAAAATGACTAAAAGGGCAATCTGCTAGGATGATATTTCACGCCTACAAGGAAGCTCATGCCTGCCTTGCAAGCATGGGTCAACTCCTTCTTGTGCAGAGTGGTTACGACTATAGGGTGCGGGTCAAGAGCATACATCAGCAAACTCAAGTATGTCACACCTACAAGGTAGGTGTGAGCTTACTTTTTGTTAAATCAACCATGATTCTCCATCATTAACCCTTAAAATGCGTGATCGTCAATTGGTGTGCCTCATCTAATAAAGTGGGGCCACTGTAGTGGGTCAAAGGTAGTGGTTCGCCTTACTTTACGACCGTACAATTGTCTGATTGCATCTGATCATTGATCGGATGAGTTTCGACCATTGATCATAGGTGTGGACTAATATTTTGGTTCCCCAAACTTGATTTGGGACCAAAAAGATGGAAACTGAACCTTCTGGGTTCGACTAAATGGCCCGAATGCAAGTATGATTCTCATAGGGCTACGCAATTAGGGTTTTGTTGATTGTGAGGCAAATGACACCCGATCTTTGATCAAATGGCCTCGTATTGATCTTGAAGGATTCAATTTGAGATCCAATTATTCGATTATCTATTGGATGAGAAATTATGAGAAATCGAACAACTCAAAGTTGTTTAAGGAGGTTCAATTTAGGGCTATTAGGGATCAAAAGGTTTGTGCCTTCTGATTCCCAATCAAATAGTTAGATTATTTTAAGGACATTGAATTAAAAATCCAACGGTCGGATTGACAATTGGATAAAAGATTGAGAAGAATCGAACCACCCAAAGTTGCTTTTAGGGGTTTGACTTAGGGGTTTTGAGGATCAGAAGGTTTGTGTCTTCTGATTCCAAATAAAATGGTCCTAGATTGTTCTAAGGACATTGAATTAAAGATCCAATGGTTGCATGGACCATTGGATGAGAGATTGTAAGAAATCAAACTACCCAAAGTTGCTTTAAGGGTTCGATTTGGGGGTTTTGAGGATCAGAAGGTTTGTGCCTTTTGATTTCTAATCAAATGGTCATAGATTGTTCTAAGGATATTGCATTGAAGATCCAACGGTTAGATTGACCATTGGATGAGAGATTGAGAGGAATCGAACCACCTAAAGTTGCTTTTAGGGGTTCGATTTAGGGGTTTTGGGGATCAGAAGGTTTATGCCTTCTTATTCCCAGTAAAATGGTCCTAGATTGTTCTAAGGACATTGAATTGAAGATCCAACGGTTGGATTAACCATTGGATGAGAGATTGAGAGGAATCGAACAACCCAAAGTTGCTTTTAGGGGTTCAATTTAGGGGTTTTGGGGATTAGAAGGTTTGTACTTTCTGATTCACAATCAAATGGTCCTGGATTGTTCTAAGGATATTGAATTAAAGATCGAACGGTCAGGTTGACCATTAGATGAGAGATTATAAGAAATTGAACAACCCAAAGTTGCTTTAAGGGTTCAATTTAGGGGTTTTGGGGGATCAAAAGGTTTATGCCTTCTGATTCCCAATCAAATGATCATAGATTGTTGTAAGGACATTGAATTGAATATCCAACGGTTAGATTGATCATTGGATGAGAGACTGAGAGGAATCGAACTAACCAAAGTTACTTTAAGGGTTCGATTTAGGGGTTTTAGGGATCAGAAGGTTTATGCCTTTTGATTCCCAATCAAATGGTCTTAGATTGTTTTAAGGACATTAAATGGAAGATCAAACGGTTGGATTGACTATTGGATGAGAGACTGAGAGGAATCAAACCACCCAAAGTTGCTTTAGGGGGTTCGATTTAGGGGTTTTGGGCACTCAGTTCTCTGTTCTAGGGGCTCGAAGGTTGCATTGAGAGAATGCCTTGCCCTAGTAGCAGGTAGGACAAGGTGAATAAAATTAGGTATCGGGTGTGTCTGACCTAATTATACTGCAGATGAGTTGGTCAATTTTGTCCAAAGGCGATCCAAAAAAAATTTGGGTATCTACACTAAGATATCATCTTTCCGACCAATTTATCAAAATATCTACAAAATCGCTTTATCGTCAAACAAATCAAATGCCTTGTTCCCAAGTAGAACGATATCACCCTCCTTAACATAG
Source organism: Liquidambar formosana (assembly GCA_039720395.1). Classification (NCBI taxonomy): domain Eukaryota; kingdom Viridiplantae; phylum Streptophyta; class Magnoliopsida; order Saxifragales; family Altingiaceae; genus Liquidambar; species Liquidambar formosana. The sequence goes on from JBBPBK010000242.1 coordinate 164,811, forward strand.
CACCACTTAAGTGTAAATAAGACTTTAAAAAAATAACTACCTAGGATAGTATACTCCTTTAGGACATCAAGCCTCAAATTGGGAATTTGTTTCAGGAATAGGAATTAGATGAAGAAAGTTAGAGAATCATAACAATTGTTGCAAAACAAATGTGGTGGGGTGCCTAACACCTTTCCCACTCATAATAGAGCCTCTTTACCGAATTCTCTTAAATGTAGATTTGTTATAAGTCATTTTTCAATTATAAGGACTTGAGAGACAACCTCCCACGTCTATAATCCAATTGTTGGAATATTATTTGCAAAATAACAAAATAATACGAGTTACCTTGCACAAAATAGAGTTAACCCAATCCGGCTAAGAGGCGTGACAACGCTTCTTGAAGATAGTTGGAGCCTCCCACTCGTGCAAGGGATTATGGAAACTCTATCTCCGGGATTCAACTTAGCTCGGACTCAATCCTGTTCCTCTTCGATCTTGCACTAATCGGCAGGAACTAATTACTTTCAACCTCTTGTCAAGATGCCCAATAAAACTTAAAGTAAAATAACATATGTATACTATGTAGTAAGGAAGTCAGAGAATGACAACTTCAAGTTAGTTCTCTAACACTTCCACAGCTACCCTTTATATAAGGGGATAGGTGGCTTGTAGTAGAAGTAAAGAATCTTTGTCATAATTACAAAGATTCTATCCTACCAAAAAGATTCTAATCTTATCCAAAAAAATTTGATCTTATCCTTGTCATAATTACAAAGATTCTAATCTATCCAAGAAGATTTGATCTTATCCAAAAAGGATTTGATCTTATCCATAATCTTATCCATGATTTGATCTTATCCAAAATTTTATCCATAACTTGATCTTATCCATAAAATAAAATAATAATTTAAATCATTTCCAACAATCCCCCACTTGATTTAAATTAATAAACTCAATATGAAAATAATAATAATGGGCATCTAGGAAAGTTATGTCCATAAATGAAGGTGTCTTTAGGACTTGAACCTCCACTTAGTATAAACACATCAAAGTTTATCAGAGAACTTAAGTGGACGTGCCTTGAACTTAAGGACCCATGTTGATAAATTAGACATATTATACACACACTCCTTTCAGAGGTTATTGTACTTCTGAAGCTGGCACCTTTTAAGTCTGTGCCGAATCCCATTTTACTGAGTGATCCAAAGACAGCCTGTTATCTCCTGTGAAGTGACTAGTTTCAACACTCAGAAAGGTAAGTCTATCAAGAGTGCATCCTGTAACACTCTTATCAATATGATAAATAGACTTATTAAGAGAACTTAAACTCTCAACCTCATACAAAACACAGGACTCATCTGCAAGTAAATCAATTGCAGGAATTACACTAACTCATCATAGGAATGGACTTAATTTCATTAAATTTTAGTCCATACACAACGGTTGTTTCTTAGCTTGTTTTTCCCATTGAACCTAAGAAATCTCATCAAGTTGGGTTCCCACTAAGTACAACTCAATTACAGGCTTTTAGTCCCATTCCCCTCGATGAAATTGAGATTAAATCTCTTCCAAGGCCCTTGGTTAAAGAATCAACCAAATTCTCCTTGGACTTCACATATTGTATAGCCATACTTCCATCAGAGATCAGTCCTCTTACATGACTATGCCTCAGACGAATAGGTCTGGATTTCCCATTATAGTTCTCACTATACGCTTTAAGTATAGCAGCTTGATTATCACAACATATGGTAATTGCTAGCACTGGCTTATTCCATATTGGTACATCTACCAATAAATTCCTCAGCCATTCAGGTTCCTCTCCTACAGATGAGAGTGCCATAAACTCAGATTCCATAGTAGAATGAGCTATACACGTTTGTTTATTGGATTTCCATGAAATAGCTCCTCCTGCCAAAGTGAAAATCCATCTAGTTACGGATGTCCCATCATCTAAAGATGAATTCCATGTTGCATCACTATACCCTTCAAGCACAGCAGGGAACCTCCCATAATGCAAGCCATAATGCATTGCGCCTTTCAAATATCTCAAAACTCTGCTTAATGTAGTCCAATGCTCTTTACCAGGATTGCTCATGTATCTACTCAGTTTTCCTACTGCGTAGGCTATATCTGGCCTTGTGCAGTGCATTGCATACATAAAACTACTAATAATCTGAGAATACTTGAGCTGAGATACACACTTACCTTCATTCTTTTTTAACTTGATGCTAGAATCATAAGGAATTGGTGTTGGAGAACAATCAAGATAATTAAATCTCCTTAAGATTTTCTCAACATAATTTGATTTTTTCTTTTAGCAACTCCATTTGGCTCAGGAATATCTGGAGCAAAAGTTTCACGACGAATTCCATTGACTTCACAGAATTTAAGCAAATCAAAATCAAAGTATTCTCCACCCCGATCTGACCGGAAGGCTTTGATTTTTCGTACCGTAAAGATTCTCGACCTCAGCTTTATAGTTCTTCAGACAGCTAAAAGCTTCATCTTTGGTTCGGAGTAAGAAAATATATGCATATCGAGAAGCATCATCAATGAATGTAATAAAATAACGCTTTCCTCCTCTAGCTTAAACACCAGTCATCTAGCAAATGTCGCTGTGCACCAAATCTAGAACATTTGATGACCTTTCAACTCCTTTGAATGATGTCTTGGTGATTTTGCACTTACTACATGCCATGCATTTTTTCAACAAGATCATCTTTGAAATTAGGAATGAGACCCAACTTGGTCATTGACTTGATCGCATTAAAGTTGATATGCCCAAGCCTGCCATGCCAAACATCAAAAGAATCCACAGTATAAACAGAAATAAATTTATTATTATCTATATTAAGTTTAAACATTCCAGATACAGCATAGCCTTTCCCAACAAAGACACCAATTTTAGTCAAGACAAATTTGTCTGATTCAAAAGTCATCTTAAAGCCGTGCTTGCTAAGTAAAGCACCAGAGACGAGATTCCTCCTTATGTCAGGGACATGCAAGACTTCCCTAAGAAGAACAGTCTTCCCAGAGGTGAACTTGAGCTCAATAGAGCCCATTCCCACAACTTTGGACGAGGAGGAATTTTCTATATACATGTTCGTATCAACCCCCACTAGTTCATAGGTACTGAACATGTTCTTGTCACTACAAACATGACGAGTGGCACCAGTATCAATCCACCATTCAGCATCTCCATCGACCATATTAAGTTCAGTCACGATAGCAACAAGCATGTCATCTTTCTCGTCTCTTTTGCCTTTGTTGTCTTTGCCATCTTTCTTGTAGCGATAATATTTGGTTATGTGTCCTGGTTTCCCGCAACTATAGCACACCCTTTTGATGTTCTTGTCCTTCTCAGTCTCCTTCTTGTTGTTGGGCTTGCCTCGCTTCTTGAATTGACGCTTTGATGGGCCATTTCTCGACTTGTACCTCACCTCGAGAGCATGAGCTTTAGCAACAGGTTCATCTTTCTTGTTGCGATTACGAGACTCTTCTTCAATTCTCAGGAGATGCATGAGCATGTCTAGAGGCAGGTCTTCCTTCTTGTGCATCAACTTAGTTTGATAGTCCTTCCAAGCTGGAGGCAGCTTTGAGATTATAACACTGACATGAAAATTCTCATCCAGTGTCATCCCAGCAGCAGTGATTGAGTATGCAATCTTCTGCAATTCTTGAACTTGTTCGATGATTAATTTTTCATCACTCATTTTGAACTCAACATAATTGCTTACCTGAAACTTCTTAATTCTAAATTGTTCAGCAGTATAAACAATTTTTAAAGATTCCTAATGATCCTTAGCATTTTTTGTTTTAATTGAATACTGGTCATACAATTGATCAGTAAAAGAGTTCAAAATACTATGACGACAAAGATAATCATCATCAATCCATTTATGAATTTCAGATGTTACTTGAGCAATATCTGCATCAGTTGCTCCTAAGCTCAATGGTATAGTTGGACAAGGTTCAGTTAAAACATAGGCAATCTTAAGTTGTTTGAGCAAGAATTCCATCTTTTGTTCCCAACGATGGAAATTCTTCCCATCAAACCAAATATTTTCATGTGATATGAGTCCGAGTGGAGTAAAAGAAGCCATGGGAGTAGACATATCTTCAAATCGTTGGAATATTATTTGCAAAATAACAAAATAATACGAGTTACCTTGCACAAAATAAAGTTAACTCAATCCGGCTAAGAGGCGCGACAACGCTTCTTGAAGATAGTTGGAGCCTCCCACTCATGCAAGGGATTATAGCAACTCTATCTTCGGGATTCAACTTAGCTCAGACTCGATCCTGTTCCTCTTCGATCTTGCACTAATCGGCAGAAACTAAATACTTTTAACCTCTTGTCAAGATGCCCAATAAAACTTAAAGTAAAATAACATATGTATACTATGTAGTAAGGAAGTCAGAGAATGACAACTTCAAGTTAGTGTAGAACGAAAAAATTTGCAACCACTCACAAGTGAGCACGTGTCTTAAAGTCAACTAAATCATGGCAAATTAAATTTGGCCACGTGTCTTCTTATAAGTTGAGTGGGATATATTTATGGCAAATAAATGTGTGCCATGTGTCTTTTATTACACAACGTTGGCGAATTACAAGTTGCCATGTGTTTTAAAATTGCTACACAGGTGGCCAAATCAAATATTGACACTTGTCAAGTGAGACCAAATAAAAGGAAGACAAATAATTCTTCCAATCAAATGTTGCCACATGTTCTAGTTAAGATGGCTATCAAATGATTAATATTTATCCTTTTATAAAAGATAAATAAGGGATAATTATTAAGAAGTCAATTCTTATTAGAATACTCTTCACCCTACCACTATAAATAGAGGCAGCCCCCAAGGGTCAGAAAAAAAGGAGATTGAAGCAACAAAGCTCTGTCAGACCAAAGCCTTGAAAGCTCTGACATGACCAACATTCAAACATTGAAGCCCTATTGGATTAAAGCCTCAAAAGCTCCATAGAACTTCTACACCAAAGACTCAAGACGAAGAACTCGCACCAAAGTTTATAGTCTCTAATACGCTCAAAGCCTAGAGACTCACACAAAAGATCCATTCCACCTACATCGAAGGAGATTTCGCCCATTGAATCGAGAAGAAGTTGTTCAAGCCCTCGAGTCAAAGTTTTAAGGAGAGAAGAATCAGAGGATTACATTACTTTGCGAACAAAGTTGACACAGAGATTGTATTCCGCTACTACAAATTAATAAAATTATCCTTTGTCCACTTTTTTTGGTCTATTTATTTTTAGACACGAAATTTGTGCGTACAAATTTCTGGCACGCCCGGTGGGACAATCTTTGCCTCTCATCTCTTCTTTTCATCAACTCTCTACAAATTCAATGGCTCCTAAGAAAGCTACCGCTCAAGATCCCAAATCTCACGGATCAATCAACCAAGCCGCAGATCAGGAATCAAGCTGTGACACCCTGAACTTGGGCCCTATGACTCGAAGCAAGAAAAAGGCAATTGCTGACTTATACGCTCAAACTGCTGTGTGCAAACCAACATTAGGGTCTGGTTCTACCACCCCTAGAAGCCCAGTTATCACCATAGACTTTTTGCAGGGAAACAAGGACGCCGCTGATGACTCAAATACCAATTCTGCACCTGTTACTCCTCATGGAACACCACAATCCAAGCTAATGTCACCTACAGACTCTGCCAGATTTGGAAGTTTCAATGCTGTGCCTGTGATGGTGACTAACACGCTATCTTTGGAAGAACAGATTGCAAGTATGGCCAAGGCTATTGAAGTTCTCACAGCTGCTACGCAAGAAAGAGACATGCAAATGGCTATACTAGTAGAAAAGATTGGGAATTTGGAACAGCCTAGGATGGGTGCACCGCAAATGAATCCCGAGTTAGGTCAATCTAGCAATACTGCTGCTAATGCGACAACAGGTCAACCGCAAGTGAATCCTGAGTTAGGTGGGTTTAATAATATGGCCACTAATGCAACAACGGATACACCACCGAGGAATACTAACGTAGGCGACTCTGGTAATGCTGCTACCAATTCGCCAATAGGTATACCACATACGAATCCACAAAACATGACCAGAACTATTCCAAGGACCAGAGTTTCGTTTGGCGATTTTCATATCCCCTCAGATGGATCGGTTCTAACGGACCAATTGAAAGAGTTCATTGTTGGTACCATTAAGGATAAAGTCGAAGGCAACGCTCGGTTCTCACATGCATATGCTAAGCCATACACTCAAAGGATAAACCTTTTGAGGATGCCTACTGGCTATCAGCCTCCAAAGTTCCAACAATTTGATGGCAAAGGTAACCCAAAGCAACATGTAGCTCACTTTGTGGAAACTTGTAATAATGCCGGCACTAACGGAGATCTACTGGTTAAGCAGTTTGTTCGATCCTTAAAAGGTTTCGCTTTTGATTGGTATACTGATTTGTCACCAGGCTCAATTGATAGTTGGGATCAACTTGAACAAGAATTCATTGATCGCTTCTTCAGTACTCGTCGTACGGTTAGTATGATTGAACTAACTAGCACTTACCAATGGAAGGAGGAGCATGTCATTGATTATATCAATAGATGGAGGAACTTAAGTTTGAATTGCAAAGACAGGCTTTCTGAAGCTTCTGCCATTGAGATGTGCACTCAAGGGATGCATTGGGGTTTACGTTACATCTTGCAAGGGATTAGGCCTAAGACCTTTGAAGATTTAGCAACGCGTGCTCACGATATGGAGCTTAGCATGGCAGCTAGCGGAAGCCAAGGTCCACCAATCCAAAACCTTCTAGTCCAAGATTTTCACAAAGGAAAAGAAAAGCAAGATAATCATAAAGGGGGCAAGTATCCCATCAAAAATGACAACAAAGAATCTATGGCTGTGAGCTCAGCGCCGCTGAAGTTTGTACTCAAGTCAAAGAAGAAGATAGATGAAAGACCTGATACCTTTCAAGATAAAGGAAAGAAGAAGACCACTTTGAAAGAAATGCAAGAAAAGGAATACCCTTTTCCGGATTCTGATGTTGCAGAAATGCTGGAAGATCTCCTCAAAAGTAACCTTATTGAACTTCCTGAGATGAAACGTCCTGAGGAGGCTGGTAAGGTAGATGACCCAACATATTGCAAGTACCATAGATTGGTCAACCATCCTATAGAAAAATGTTTTGTCTTGAAGGAGAAGATTTTAGAATTGGCTCGCAAGGGAAAGATTGATCTTGGAGCGGAAATAGCAGCTTCAAATTTAGCTGCGGTGACCTTCGGATCTCCTACCTCTTCTAAAGAAATGGTGTACGAAATGCCTATTTCTATGCCATCGCACACAACTTTTACAATGAAGTTTGGCTCGTTTGATCCTATTCGAGTTGAGTGTACGCCTGCAAATTCTCCAAAAGCATCTCATTTGGACAAAGGCACTTCAGATGTGACAAAAGTGATTATGCAGTTAAATTCTAATAGGGGCATTGCTTGTTCAGAACCCGAATTGTCAAATTCTGAAGATGAAGGGTGGACTCTCGTTACTCGCCGTAAGGCCCGTAAATCCAATTCATCAAAGTCGTCTTACGTACAACCGATAAGGACTAAAAGAAGGTCTCAACTTGCAAAAAGGTCAAAGGCGAAGAAGACTTTGAAAAATCAGAAAGTAGCGTCCATCATAACTGAGAAAGAGTTGGCACGCATTCCGATAAATTTGTGGGACTTCATGCCAAAATGGTTCCAAGATACTGCCTACCCTTCGTCAAGTACATTGCCTTGCTATGAAGTACACGATGAAGAAGAGCAATCAGAAAGAAAAGAAGATGGACTCGCCTTAGAAAAGTCAAAAGGTGAAAAAGATTCTCACATCAGCCTTAATATTGTCGCTTCAAGCATGTCAACCATCACATTTTCTGATGAAGATTTACTCTTGGGTTCTAATCCTCATAATCGTCCTCTTTTCGTTACTGGCTATGTTCGTGAACGAAAAGTTAATAGAATGCTGTTGGATGGCGGATCTGCTGTAAACATTTTGCCAATACGTGTCATGAAGGAGTTGGGCGTTTCCATGGACGAACTCTCACATAGTCGTTTGATGATTCAAGGCTTTAACCAAGGTGGTCAAAGGGCTATTGGCATGATAAGACTTGACTTGCTGATCGGAGATATGGCTTCTAATGCATTATTTCATGTTATTGAGTCCAAGACTTCATATAACATGTTATTGGGGCGGCCATGGCTTCATGACTATGGAGTGGTTCCTTCTACTCTTCATCAATGTTTCAAATACTATCAGAATGGGATCCAAAGGAAGATGACAGCTGATGACAAACCATTCACAGAGGCCGAAACTTATTTTGCTGATGCCAAATTCTACTTGCAATCCAATGTGGCAAAAGATGTCCAACCTAATGCTGTACCATTAACTGGAGAGGTTAGTACTCAAGAGCAAAAAGCCACTCGAAAGGTAGAGGCAACAAATCATGCCAAAGGATATGGAGAAACAAGCAAGGCTAAGCAAACTAAAGTTACATAGGGGCAAAAGCCAAAGGATCAGATTCATATTAATCCCACTAGAGCATCCCCTGTATTGCGTTATGTGCCAAAATCTAAAAGAAAAGAAGGACAGTCTCCTTTTATTGGGTATGATCCTACCGTGCTGGAAGCCTTAGAAGATTTAACTCTCCCAGTTACAAAGCTCGCCGTGACAAAGGTAATGAAACCTCCCATCCAGGGTTTCGTTAGACCATCGCAAGGAATTGAAGTGGAGCATGGTGATTTACCAGAAAAGAGGACTAGTGGTTTTGATCCTAATGCTTACAAGCTCATGGTTAAAGCTGGAGGTAGTTGTCAAGACTTAATTCCTGTTGGAAACTATCCCAATGAGGCGACCAAAGGAAAGGAACATGGTTTGACTAATACCCAAAAGATGTTAAGAGAAAAGGGTTATGCTGTAGAGAATCCTAAGACTGGCCTTGGGTTTGTTCCTCCTGCTCCTATTCGTATACCGATAAAAAAAGCTAGCTTGCAATATATCGCAATTGATTCTGAAGAAGTGGGCACAAATATTCAAACAACACCAACAAGGCTTTCAGTATTTGATCGTCTTGGTGAGACTTCTTCACGAGTGTCGGTCTTTGATAGGATTGGGCTTCAAGAAAATGCCACTTTGGGAGAACGCAGACCAGCATATACTAGATTGGGTGATCACATTCCATCTCAACACTTATACAATAAGAAGACTAAGCGTCGTCGACAAAGAAAGTCATCTTTTGTCATCCAAGATTCCAAAGAATCTTGCAGTGTGATCCCATCTCGGATGAAGCGACATATCTCATTGAATATCACTACTGGTGAAGAATTAAAAGTTAAGAGTCACACGGTGGTATTTACAAATCAAAAGGATTCTGGTCAAAACATGCTTGAAGATGTGTGTGAGGACAGCTTTGTAGCTACCGCATTACATATATCAATCAAAGAAATTCCCGAAGAGGAACCTCCGACGGAAGAAGATGCAGCGGATGCTCCAGTAGCGTTTGAAGAAGGAGTCCAATCTACTGTAGATGAATTAAAAGAAGTTGATCTTGGTACTCCCGATGATCCTCGTCCTACTTTCTTAAGTGCTAATTTGAGTACTGAACAAGAAAAAGCTTACATAGATCTCTTACGTGAGTATAGAGATATTTTTGCTTGGACTTACAAGGAGATGCCTGGTTTAGACCCAAAAGTTGCCGTACACCACTTAGCAGTGAAGCATGGAGTGCGTCCCATCAAACAAGCACAACGTCGATCTCGACCAGAGCTAATCCCGCAAATAGAAGCAGAAGTCAACAAACTCATTGAAGCAAACTTCATTCGTGAAGTAAAGTATCCTACTTGGATATCAAATATCGTCCCAGTAAGAAAGAAGAATGGGAAGATTCGCATCTGTGTTGATTTTCAAGATCTCAACAATGCATGTCCAAAGGACGATTTTCCATTGCCTCTGACTGAAATCATGGTTGATGCTACTACCGGTCATGAGGTTTTATCTTTTATGGATGGTTCGTCTGGGTATAATCAAATTCGAATGGCACCAAAAGATGAGGAACTTACAGCTTTTCGTACTCCAAAAGGGATTTACTGTTACAAAGTTATGCCTTTTGGGTTGAAGAACGCTGGAGCCACCTATCAAAGGGCCATACAAAAGATCTTCGACGACATGCTTCATAAGAATGTGGAATGCTATGTCGATGACTTGGTAGTCAAGTCCAAGAAAAGAGGAGACCATCTCCAAGACTTAAGAATGATTTTTGAGCGGCTGCGGCGATATCAACTCAAAATGAATCCTTTAAAGTGTGCCTTTGGGGTGACATCAGGAAAATTCCTTGGGTTCATTGTTCGACATCGTGGTATCGAAATTGACCAATCCAAAATTAATGCCATTGTAAAAATGCCAGAACCACAAAACCTACATGAGCTAAAGAGTCTTCAAGGACGATTAGCTTATATCCGTCGATTCATCTCTAATTTGGCTGGTCGCTGTCAACCTTTCAACCGACTGATGAAGAAAGATGTTCCATTTGAGTGGGATGAAGCATGTACTAATGCCTTCAGAAGTATTAAGTCATATTTGCTTAAGCCACCTGTCTTGAGAGCACCAATTCCTGGTAAACCTCTCATACTTTATATTTCATCACAATTACGCTCTTTGGGGGTTCTCCTAGCTCAGGAAAATGAAGAAGGAAAAGAAAATGCCCTTTACTTTCTTAGCAGAACGTTGATGGGCTCCGAGTTGAATTATTCTCCAATTGAGAAGATGTGCATGGCTTTGATATTCGCAATCCAAAAGCTAAGACACTATTTGCAAGCTCATTCTGTTCGACTCATTTCTCGTGCAGACCCATTGAAGTACATTATGTCTAAGCCTGTTCTTTCTGGGAGACTAGCTAGATGGGCATTATTGCTGCAAGAGTTTGAAATTACTTATATTCCTCAAAGGGCTGTAAAAGGGCAAGTCTTAGCCGATTTTTTGGCTGATCATCCTATACCGGATAGTTGGGAAATATCTGAAAGCCTTCCTGACGAGGAAGCACTTCTTATTGAAGTTCGCCCACCTTGGAAAATGTTCTTCGATGGGGCTACACGTCATGATAGTGCCGGTGCTGGAGTCGTGTTTCTTACTCCCGAAGGAGATATATTGCCATACGCATTCTTTCTCACTCAATGTTGCTCAAACAATGTGGCCGAATACCAAGCTCTTCTTCTTGGGCTTGAAATGGCGGTAGATATGAAGGTTTTGCAGCTTGAAGTTTTTGGGGATTCTAAGCTGGTCATAAATCAACTCCTTTGTGAGTACGATGTTAGGAAACCCGAGTTAATGCCGTATTTTGATTATGGCACTCGTCTTATGGGATGGTTTGATCGTATCACTTTACAACATGTGCCAAGAAAAGAGAATAGACAAGCAGATGCTTTGGCTAATCTAGCATCAACCCTCATTTTATCTGATCTCCAAGTCAAAGTGCCCATTTGCCAAAATTGGGTAATACCACCAACTTTTGATGATGAAATTGAAGAAGGTGAAGTAAATCTAATCTCTGTCTGTGAATTCGAGAAGGAAGATTGGCGACAATCCCTTATTGACTACTTAGAACATGGGAGATTACCTGATGATCGTCGACATAGGGTTGAAATACGACGAAGGGCACCACGGTTCATATACTTTAAAGATACACTCTATCGTCGTTCGTTTGATGGTGTTTTCCTTCGCTGTTTAGGAGTAGAGGAAGCTAATCAAGCATTACAAGAAGCTCATTCTGGAATATGTGGTGCTCATCAGTCTGGCCCTAAACTTCATTTTCAAATAAAAAGGATGGGGTACTATTGGCCCACAATGGTAAAAGATTGCATGGATTACGCTAAAAGGTGCCAAGCCTGTCAATTCCACGCAAACTTTATACATCAACCACCGGAGCCATTGCACGCAACTGTTGCTTCTTGGCCTTTTGAAGCATGGGGACTTGATGTGGTTGGACCGCTTACTAATAAGTCTTCTGCTGGTCATGAGTATATACTTGCAGCAACAGACTACTTTTCAAAGTGGGCGGAAGCTATACCTCTTAAGGATGTGAAGAAAGAAACCGTTGTTGATTTCATTAAAGGAAATATCATTTATCGTTATGGTGTGCCTCGATACATCATAACCGATAATGGAAAGCCATTTTGTAATGGTCTTATGAATCAACTTTGTGAAAAGTTCAGCTTCAAGCAGTATAAATCTTCAATGTATAACGCACCAGCCAATGGCCTTGCTGAAGCTTTTAATAAAACTCTTTGCAATCTTCTCAAGAAAGTTGTAAGTAGATCAAAGAAGGATTGGCATGAAAGAATTGGAGAGGCTCTTTGGGCATACCGAACAACATATCGAACACCTACTCAAGCTACTCCATATTCTTTGGTCTATGGTGTTGAAGCTGTCCTTCCACTAGAGCGACAAATCCCTTCATTAAGGATTGCCATTCAAGAAGGGCTTACAAATGAAGACAATGCTCGTCTACGGTTAGAGGAATTAGAGGCCCTAGATGAGAAGAGGCTTGAAGCACAACAAAGGTTAGAGTGTTATCAGGCTCGTCTCTCTAAAGCATTCAATAAGAAAGTTCGACCTCGGTCCTTTCAAGTGGGAGACTTGGTGCTCGCCGTTCGACGACCAATCATCATTACTCATCGAATGGGCAATAAGTTTCTCTCGAAATGGGATGGACCATATGTGATTCAAGAAGCTTACACAAATGGTGCTTACAAGTTAGTTGATGGAGATGGGTTAAGAATTGGCCCTATCAATGGCAAGTTTCTGAAGCGCTACTATGCTTAAAGGCTGGATAGCGCTCCTCTTCGCATAAGCCTAAACTGCATGTTGCTCCTGGCCCGCATGAGCATAAACTGTGTATGGCACCCAAAAATTCAAAAAAAAAAAAAAAAAAAAAAAAGAAAGCTCGTTGAATCGAAAACCCGAAAGGGCAATTCAAGCAAAAGTTAGAGCACAAGAAAAAAAAAGTGAACTACGTTATGACTTGATCCTTTCCTTATGGAATGGTACGTAGGCAACTTAGGAATCACCTAAGTTCAGTCAACCAACCAAAAAAAAAATCATCATGCTCCTGGCCCGCATGAGCTTAAACTGTGAATGGCATTCCTTTATAAATTCATCATCATTATTTTTGAACTACGTTATGACTTGATCCTTTCCTTATGGAATGGTACGTAGGCAGTTTGAAAGATATTTCAAATTCAGTCAACATCACAAAAAAAGAGAGAAGAAGTATCATAGTTATAAAAAAAAAATGGTGTTTTATTACTTAAAAATGCTATGACTACAGAAGAAAAATGAAGCATTTATTAGAGTAACAATGGTAAAGCTTATTCTCTAAAAAAAAAAAAAAAAAAAAAAAAATCAAGACGCCCACTTCATCGTCTTGAATTCTGAGCGTGTTTCTTCTAAGAGGTCTCGCATTTTCTTAAAGGCCACAAGTTCTTGTTCATTAATCACTGCAGATGTTTGGATTTCTGTGAGCTCTGCTTCTAAGCTAAGGACAATATTGTTTTGCTCATATTGCTTTAGTTTTCCTTTAGCTATAGATGCCTCCAGCTTTTGGTCTTCTTCTGCCAGTCGAGCTAACTCCTCTTTCAACTCTGCTTGCTTAGCTTGTATGTTCTGCTGGCTCTTATGCATGGACTCCATGTGTTCATCATTGGCTCCCTTATCATCTAAAGCGGTAGCCAATTGAGCCTTCACTTCATCTAAACGCTGGGTCTGCACGTCCATAGACATATGCCCCTTTAAAGAAGACTCCGTATCAAAATACCTCTTGACATCACGAACATATTGTTGGATGCTCTCTCGCAATGAAACTGAATCGATTACTCCATTGGAGTCTATCTCATCACAGATTTTATAGGCTGTTGGTTCAAAGGAAAAAACTTCCTCGAGAGGAAGACGTGAAAGTCTATAAATGATGCGCTCTCCTAACATCAGGGAACTAAAGCGACGAGCCTTGTTAATTTCAGTGTTCAACTCAAAAACTGAAACTTCAGCACCTAAAGCCGACCCTTTATGTTGGGTGATTAAGGTTGGAGTCTCCTGTTTACTTTGAGAAGTAACATCTTCACAGTCAGAAATGCTGATAGTGATCCCAGTTGTCTTGTTAAGCATCTTGCTTCCTAGGATGCCATTGGCTTCTTCAGCAACTCGGTCAAAAAGCCTTATCCCTGCAACTGAAAGCTCACTGCGGGTAGGCAAATAATACGTATTGAAATCATCTTGCTCTTCCCCTATTTCGTCATTGTTGGGAGCCTGTAATGAAATCAGTTGGATGAGCTTAAATAATTCTAATGACTAAATAACTTCTACAAGGTTATTTTTTCATTAAAATAAGTTACTTACTCGAAACTTTTGAGAGCGGTTGCCCTCACAAGATCTTGGTTCGCTCCTTGGCCTTGAGTGCTTCCAACATTCATCGCTACACCTATCCCGATCAGTATCCATCGGGTCTTCTGTTGGGATGGTATCGTTAAGAATGGCAGAATTCTCCCTTGGACGCTTACGATTGGTAGCTTCATGGTCATTGGAATGGTTCTTTGGAGTTTGCACATTAATAGGATCATCAATTACCACAGTTGACCGGACTCGTCGAATGGGGTTTCTAGACAAGGTTTCATCTTGAGATTGGTGGACTGGAATACTCAAGTCTTCTTTTCCATTAACATTTGCATCAGGGGTCTCATCACTGCCTTCACCTGCTAAAGGTGTATCTCTTTTAGGCTCATGGGTTGCAGCCTTAATCTTTATAGTCTTCTTCTCTATATGCTCTTTAGGAGTGTCAGCATCTTTGGCTTTTACCAGGGGTGGGATCACAAGTAGAGGTTTTTTAGTGACCTTTCTCTATATACAAGTCTCGAGGGGGCATTTGTAGAACGAAAAAATTTGCAACCACTCACAAGTGAGCACGTGTCTTAAAGTCAACTAAATCATGGCAAATTAAATTTGGCCACGTGTCTTCTTATAAGTTGAGTGGGATATATTTAGGACAAATAAATGTGTGTCATGTGTCTTTTATTACACAGCGTTGGCGAATTACAAGTTGCCATGTGTTTTAAAATTGCTACACAGGTGGCCAAATCAAATATTGATACTTGTCAAGTGAGACCAAATAAAAGGAAGACAAATAATTCTTCCAATCAAATGTTGCCACATGTTCTGGTTAAGATGGCTATCAAATGATTAATATTTATCCTTTTATAAAAGATAAATAAGGGATAATTATTAAGAAGTCAATTCTTATTAGAATACTCTTCACCCTACCACTATAAATAGAGGTAGCACCCAAGGGTCAGAAAAAAAGGAGATTGAAGCAACAAAGCTCTGTCAGACCAAAGCCTTGAAAGCTCTAACGTGACCAACATTCAAACATTGAAGCCCTATTGGATTAAAGCCTCAAAAGCTCCATAGAACTTCTACACCAAAGACTCAAGACGAAGAACTCGCACCAAAGTTTATAGTCTCTAATACGCTCAAAGCCTAGAGACTCACACAAAAGATCCATTCCACCTACATCGAAGGAGATTTCGCCCATTGAATCGAGAACAAGTTGTTCAAGCACTCGAGTCAAAGTTTCAAGGAGAGAAGAATCAGAGGATTACATTACTTTGCGAACAAAGTTTACACAGAGATTGTATTCCGCTACTACAAATTAATAAAATTATCCTTTGTCCACTTTTTTTGGTCTATTTATTTTTAGACACGAAATTTGTGCGTACAGTTAGTTCTCTAACACTTCCACAGCTACCCTTTATATAGGGGGATAGGTGGCTTGTAGTAGAAGCAAAGAATTTTTGTCATAATTACAAAGATTCTATCCTATCCAAAAAGATTCTAATCTTATCCAAAAAGATTTGATCTTATCCTTGTCATAATTACAAAAATTCTAATCTATCCAAGAAAATTTGATCTTATCCAAAAAGGATTTGATCTTATCCATGATTTGATCTTATCCACAATTTTATCCATAACTTAATCTTATCCATAAAATAAAATAATAATTTAAATCATTTCCAACACCAATTGTAGGTGGCAACTTCAAATTTTGCTCATAAACGTACTTCGGTTTACACTACTGAATGACGGAATGTACCCGGGAGGAGTTGAATTGGCCCAAATTTTGGTTTTTTCCAAGTTACTTGCTAAAAAATCATTTTCAACTACCGCCCAATATCCAATATCAAACACACAACAGCAACCACGGCAAGAGGTCATACGAACATGTCCAAAATGCCGTACCCCTCGCAAGAGGAGGATCCCCAGCATACGAGGGGGATAGCTGGTCGTCGATGCGCACGAGGCACACGGGTTGCAACACATGGCATGGCTTTTGAGTTGAGATATATATATATAAATTGACGAATTTTAATTTTAAAGTTGGTGATTCTTCTTATTTATCCAATCATTGGAATTTAAAGAAATTTTGATAAAAATTGTTTTAGACTTTTGGAAGTATATGGATGTAAGATTAGGATAAACCGTCCTTGTGGTTATTGTTTTTCGGATTCCATGGGTTTTCTTAATGTAATATTTTATATAAATTGTTGAATATGGAAATTGGACGTTTGAGATGTTTCTATGGTTTCGAAAACCCGTTCTTGGAAGATTTTGAATATTTCATATTTTTGGTTATGGCTGATTTGAGGAAATGAAGGTTTTATCGTTAAAATTGTGTGTGAAACCTCTTAGACTCTTATTCTTTGTTAAGCAATAATCATACTTACACAAATAAATTACTCAATAATTAATAAGTTTGGTTAGGTGCCTTGCATCTCACAAGGAATGAAAGCTTATTGTTTTGGCTATAATTGGAGAGATTTAAACCCCTAACCTATCATAATCCTATTCTTTACCCCACCATCCCTCATCATTAGTCTAATCCTAGTAGCTTATTTGGTAACCTATCATAATCCTATTTTTTAGTCCACCATCCCTCATCATTAGTCTAATCCTAGTAACTTATTTGGAAATGCTAGGATTGGGATGCTAGCTAGAATGTTTTATGATTGTTGAGGTTTTTTTTTTTATTATTGTTATTATTTAAATTTTAAATAAAAAAGGGGGGGGGGGGGGGGGGATTCCAACACTGTCCTAGAAAAATAATAACATTAGGTAGAGAAGGAAATCGTATGGGAAAAAATAAAGGGAAAAAATAAAAAATAAAAATCAGGGGTAATCCTATAGTACCCATAAGGTTTTTAGGGTACCATATCCATTTATTATTTGAAGTGACTACTTAATATTTAAAGTGGCTCACTCACCATTTGAAGTGGTCCAAAATGGCCCACTTACCATTTGGAGTGACTCACTTATCATTTGATAACTATTTACCATATGAAGTAATCAACTTATTATTTCAAGTGGTTTATCTATAATGTAAAGTGACCAACTTGTCATTTTAAGTGACCTTATAAGTATGGTAACCAATTTTTTGATAAGATACCATAAAATTGATCGAAAATCAGATGAGAAACACCGGAACAAAAGGACATTCTATTCTATTAATGAAAATGAGAAGTTAAACAAGGACAATTTTTTGTGAAGGATTTCACGGTAAACCACTCTTCAATATTCCACAAAGGAAACTTGAATTTTCCTAGGGAGACTTGAACCCATGAACCCATCCATCAAAACTCCATCACCATGCCCTCCAAAACATAGCTTTATACCCATTCCCTCTTTCCCGCTAGTTTTGACCGTTTGAAAGCTCGTTTGAAGAACGTCTTTCAGCCATTTTTCAAACAAGCTGTTGAGAAAAGAAGCAGAATTAAGTAACATCTCCTCTAACAATCTATTTTCAACAGTAAAACAATCCATATTTTCACTCCCACACACCTCCTCAACAGACTCTTTGATCTTGGACAAGAATTCCCCCATCATCCCGCTATCTCTAGCCAGATCTCTATCCAATACAAAGCGGTTCTTGATCGATTCGAGGAACGACCCATGTGGGTTCTGGAGATGGGTCCCAGTGTCACGGGTCAAGTCACTTGAAATGGGGCTATACTCCCCGGGTTTGTTTTCACTATCATCGTGCTCATCGGCTTTGATGTTCAGATCAAGGGAGGTGTTAAAGCTTGATTGCCTCGAAAAATCTTTCTTACTGTTCCCACTTTCGACAGTGGCCGAAAATCCATCTTCCTTTTCATCCACTCTGGAATTCTTGGACTTCTTAGACAAATCCCACTCTGCTTTCCTCTTGTGATCCAAGTTGGGTGTCCCCAAACTAGGACTTGTTCCATTGACCAACATTTTCATCTGGATCAGAGAATTGTGGTTCATCTGTCTATCCTCAATGCTTGTCGAGTCACCTCCCCTAGCACATAAAATGAATATTGCGGAGCCAACAGTTCCTTCTCTTCTATTTGAAGAGTCTCCGAGTTTTCCCGTTTCAAAGCCATCGGCCAGGAATTTCATGAACTGGCTATCCGCGAAATCAACATCTTCCACTAGAAAAACCAGTTTTCCATGGTTTTTTGAGGCTCTTGCAAGGATTTCTGAACATGGGTTAACACCATTATCACTTGTTCTCATGTTCACGTGGAATAGCAAATCAGCAGACCCAAAAACAGCTTCTGCAATTGCACGTGCCAATCTTCTTTTTCCAATCAAGTCGTTCCCCTGAATCAGTAGCCAAGTCTCTTTGTTGCTTGATTTGGAATCAATCAAAGCTTCTACTATTGAAGGAATGGTTTCAGATTGCCATGGCACATTTTCTTGCAGGAACTCACATATGTCTTCCCGATGCATTGCTCTCTCTCTTTTCTGTGCTGGCGATTTTCCAGGATCAGAGAACACAGAGTTGCCCAGCGCAAGGGTGATCTTTACTTCATTATCTTCACTGTTCTTGAAAGGATCCAATCTTGGTTCTGTTGTTTGGTGTTTATGGGACTCGTTGCTAAAACTGAATTCAATGGTGGAACATGATTGTTGTCGTCTGAAGCGAGGCATTAAATTGGAGCTGTGGCTAGGCTTCAAAGCCGAATCAGCAAAGGAGATTGAATTTGGGTCGGGGAGAATGTTGTTATGCGTAGGCCACCAAGGGTATGACGAAGTATAGGAGTAGGTGTTTCCAATTAAGCTTTGATTGTTGTATAGAGAAGAACTCAATTGGTTCTGAGTAGGCCTTCCATAGTGAATGTTGTGGCATACTCTGTTCCAATTTCTCCTCAACTCAACTAGTTCATCCTGAAATTTGAAGTGATGTGTAAGAAGAAATTCTTGAGACATGAGAGATAACCACATGAAAAATTTGTTGAAGTTGTTTTCCCAGTGTCTTAAAAATCCCACCAGACCAAACCCGCTTGAGGATTGTCTGTCTGCCCTTTAACAGGCTGTTTCAACCAGTTTAATTAAGCCAGTAAAGAAAGGGGGGCGGCACCACCAGTCTCCCCACCCCCACCCCCAATCCAAGGCTAAAAGTGATTAACCAATTACCTGGCGATCCAATTGGCCAGTTGAAACTATGAACTTTATATGGGAACTAACCCTTTTTTTGCTGTCTGACCTTCAATTTGGTTTTAAAAAAACAGTACTGGTGTGGCTCTCGTTTATGTACCTTTTGGCGGGTGTCAGGGCCGTGTGGTTGTAGCCAGGAAGGCAAGAGTTTCTGCTGGCCTGACTTGAACAAGCCAGCTTCTTTTTCATAATTGGAGGTGCATTCTGCACAGCAGGTGAGCTTATCTTGTTCCTCCCCGGTGGTGATTGGCTTTGTTTCCAGTGGTTGAGATTGGTTCTGTGGGAAGCTTATCTTTGAATCATGGACACTGCAACACATGAATATAATAAAAATCTATTAGTGGCAGATTACCAAAAATGATTATTACGGACTCCATATTTGTGAACTTGATACCACAAACTATAATATAATTAAACTTGTTCTCTAATCAACCAAAGACTTACAAAATAATTAATAATAATAATAATAAATTGTTTTAGAAATCCGAACAGAGACACTATCATTCTATCAGCCAAAGATTTTCTTAATAACAAAAATGTTATTTTTAAAAATGTTATCTTCCATTTTCTTCTGTATAATTTATGCTAGCAGAAATTATATATCTAATAGTCAGAGGCTATGTCCTGAAAAAGCAAGGAAAAAATTAAAAGGACAGTGATTCCTATCTGTCTCACCAACCTTACTTTTTTACAGTGCTCTTGGCCTTATTCAGAAAATGAAAGCTTAGTAACAAAAAAGTAACAAAAAAGTACAAAGCCATGCTTCAAGCAAGAAATGACCAAAAATGGAGGAGAGATATTTATCCATATATACTCGAGAAAAATTATGATATATGAATTTTTTCCATGCACTGAATATATATATATATATATATAAATTCAACAAAGAGCAAGAGATATAGGTTAACTCACCTGGAAGCATTGAGGGTCAAACCAAGTCCACCTAACGGAACAGAAACGGCTTGGAGAGCCCATTGAATCTCAAGAGGAGGTTGCTTCAGCTGGCACTTGATGTGTGTTTGATAACTTGCGGTGGCCATTAACCATACCTTAGCATTTGAGCTACTGTAATCAAATAGCAACCTTCCTATGCCTGCAACTAGATGATCAACCGGGCTATAACCAGATACATGATCTCCGTCACTAGCCTTAGACAACCCTCCCTCCCTCTCACTAACCGTTGCTTCAACTGTCCATTTCAAGTCTCCTGCATAGATAATGGCTCCCCCTCCTCCCGATGCAATTAGGGAATCCACCTTCCTTTTCAGGTCTGACAGGTTCATCTCCACATCTTGTCTCTTCATGAACCTTAAAGACACAGGTGCAAATTGAAACTTGATGAAATGGACCGATTTCAACTCCTCAGGAACCTCACCTCTCTCTACCCTCCCCATCAGCTCTGAAACAATACCTTCAGTGCTGGACACAGAGTCACCAACTATCACAGTGTTCCTTCTCTTGTTATTTCTCAACAAGACCTCCACAACGACCTTCACGGAATTAGCTGAATCTGCGGTGGTGGTGGTGGTGGTGGTGCTGGGGTGTTTCTTTTGAGGGGAAATTAAGAGAAATGGGTTTTGCTCCTCGGAGGAGTAATTATTCAAGAATAAAGGGGTCGTTTGCCAGCTGAATGTGGTAGGAACAGGATTGATGACATCTCTATGAGTTAACTGATCAGTGGAAGAAGGAGAAGCAGGAGAGGAGAAAACCCCACCCCCACCCCCAATAGAGCTACTGCTATAACAGTAGTGAAACACAGAAGCAGCTGTAGAGTCTTCTAGGTTGTTCTTGACAGCAGTGCTAGAGAAGCCAGCTTCTCTCATAACCCTGCTGACACTAGGGTCATCCAAGATGGATATAATAAGCTGTTCTAACTCTACCTTAATATTGGTCAGGAGAGGCTGCTGCTGCTGTTGTTCTATGCAACCCCTTCTCTGGTGTGCTTGTGCTCTTTTGAGTGCTGCAATTAGAGCATTGGAGAGAGAGGGTTGGGCATGGAGAAGAGGACCAGGTGGTGTCGTCGGGAGTCTGTTGAGAGCCACATTGAAGCAAAGCTCAAGAGCTCTGCATTGGAGAGGATGTGAAGTAGTAGTTTGGTAGTGTGGTTGAGACTTGAGACAAGCCCTCCTCAAGAGACTGGCTCTTGAGCTCAGCAAGGTGGCAGCCACATGGAGAGGAGTGACCTGGGCATGGCCCCTCCTCCTTGCCAAGCTGAGAGAGTGCTTCAGGACTGAAGCAGCCTCCGATGTGAGGGTCTGCTGCAATGTACAGCCTCCTGCACGCATCACTTAGCCAACACCCACCCCACCACCGCCCCCTTTGTCACAACACTCGCTTATAATTATATATGTTCGATCTTGAAGACCAAATTTCTGCACCCTTCTTCCTTTTATATATGGAAATAAATGGTGAGCTCTTTGAAGACAAGAGCTTACAGAGCTAGTATTGTTTTAGAGAAACCGTAGTAGTCCAGACCGCCTTCTTTATACTTCTTATTGTCCCATGTTTTTTTTTTCTTTTTGATTTTTTTTTTTCTTTTTACCCCTTCTTTTATTGTGGGTAGCTCTCTCTCTCGACTTTACAGTTACACTGTGCCATCCCTTTATCCTTTATCACCCATATAGTTCCTTTTAAACTTTAAAGGCTTACTCTAATATATCGATCACTGGATTTCTGTTTAGGAGATTTTATTTTTTAAATGAAAAGGTTACTAAATATAATTTCTTTCATTTGTTGGGACTTGCAAATATCAATACAAATGGTAAAAATTTAATGACATGATGCATTGATCAGATTAATTTTCTCCCAAGATGATGAAAATGAAAAGCTGCAAAAGAAGATTTCAATCTGCCTCCTTTTTTACCATACCAGCTGCTGCAGTATAATATTATATTAAGAAGAAATATAAAAAAGAGGATGAAGCATAATATAGTAATATTGTAATCTCCTTTTTGCCGTGTTATTTTTTATGCAAATGGGGTTGCATAAAAAGGGGTCCACACGTGGGACCCGCAATTCAAAACTTACTTAGAGAGCTTCCCTCCTCCCTTTTTCCACCTCATGCCCTTTGAATGGACAGACAAGGCCAGCAGAAATTCAAAAAAAAAAAAAAGGTACTGACGGGGAAAGGTGGAAAGAAGCCAGTGTGTGTGAGAGAGAGAAAAGGAAAGTGGAGTATTTGTTTTCCTTTCTCATGTTTATCATTTTGTTTTTTTGTGTATAAATAATACATCCACACTATATGGTTTATTCTAAAGAGAGAGAAAAAGGAGAGACACTCTTCACGCGCGCCAATCCTCGTAGAAAGACAGTGTTTTATTCCCCAAGTACCCAAAAAGCAACCGTCTGTCTGGCTATCCTACATACTTGCATAGCATTATTGCCCCTTTTTTCAGCTCACTCTCTCTCTCTCTCTCTCTCTCTCTCTCTCTCGTGTTCTGCAAGAACCTTTTGTCTTAATCCCCATCTCATTTCCAACCACCCACTAAATAACCCTTTTCTGTTGAGCAAAAAAAGAAAGGGTAAATTACATTAAGACCCCTCTAGAATCTAACAATTATAGACACACCCCTTTACATTTCTGAAATTACATTAAGACCCCTTACTTTACAAAATAAATTACAAAAAGACCTCTCCCTCTAACCGCCGCCCATTAATCCATTAAATCACTATCAATTTTTTTCAAAATACCCTAACTACCCTTATTGGATGACAACTTCCATGTTAAATACATATAACTCATCAGTCCAACATATTCATCCAGCACATTCGATTTTTTTTATTTTGATAAACAACTAAAAGATATATATATATATATATATATATATATATATATATATATATGCCCATTTCGGTCTAGCTTGGATTATGTTTTGGCGTTATGAATATACAGGTTCCCAAGAAGTTAAGCAAATGAAAAATGATATTAAAGAATTAAGACAATACTCTCACTTGCAAAATTTAAACATTGAAGTTCTACGACAACAAATTTGTCAGTTAGAACAGCAGCAGGCTTCTTCAAGAAATGGTAAATCAATTATCATTCATGAGGCTACTGAAGAAGAAGACAAAATTTCCAGAGAAAGAGAAAATCTGGGAGAAGAAAATTTTATTCAACTTCTTAAGCAAATAACATACCAAAAATGGAATACTACCATAAAAATCATGGTACAAAATCCATTGGACAAAGATGACAAATGTATATTATACATAACTGCATTAATTGACACAGGTGCAGATATGAATTGTATACAGGAAGGGATGATCCCTTCAAAATACTACAAAAAGACAAAGGAAGAATTAAGTTCAGCCAGTGGAGCTAAACTTAATATCAAATACAAATTAGACAATGTCTATATATGTAATGAGGGAACTTGTATTGAATCAACATTTATCCTTGTTAAAAATCTGAGTAGAGAAGTAATATTGGGTACTCCTTTTATTACTTGTATTCAACCTTTTAGCGTGGATACAACAGGGATAACATCTTACATCAAAGGCAAAGAAACAAAGTTTGAATTCCTTAATCCACCTTCGGTAAGGGATGTAAACTTGCTAAAAGATCAATTTGTTCACCAAGAAGAACAAGTTAATCTGATAATAAAAAAGACAAAACATTTGAATTTCCTTAAACAAGAAATTCAATACAAGCAAATTGAGCAACAATTAAAAGATTGGAAATTGCAATCTGCAATAAAACAATTTGAAGACAAATTAAAAACAACTATTTGTTCTGATAATCCTCATACTTTTTGGCATAGGAATAAGTACATTGTTCGTTTGCCATATGAAAAGGATTTTCAGGAAAGCCAAATCCCAACTAAAGCAAGGCCTATTCAAATGAATCAGGAATTGCTTGAAATATGCAAAAAAGAAATTCAAGATCTGCTCTCTAAAAAACTCATAAGAGAAAGCCGCTCGCCATGGAGTGTGGTATATTGTAAATCCTTTTGGGTTTTTGTTGTATTTTGCCCATAGTGTTTTGCAGTTTTTGCAAATATTCCCTCTTTAATATTGGATCAGTCATTTTATCAATGATATCCAATAAAAGAGTTTGTTGTTCATGATTAACATTGCTTTTAATCATATTACAACATTTTTCATTGCAATTTTGTTCACCTTGTCTCTCAGACTCAGAAGATGAATCTGAAGTTGTTTCAGTTTGATGATTTACTTCATCAATTTGCCTTTCTTCTTCCTCTGATCCTGAATAAGATTCATAGTCAGAGTCCGAGTTATAAATTGCATTAATGATTATGGTTTTTATCTCTTCAGGAGATAATCCAGAATCAAAATGTAATTCATTAATTGTCTGTTTGACCCTACACTGGGCCTTATAATGGCCTGGTTTGCCACATCTATGACAAACGACAGCCTGTTGCTTATATATATATATATATATATATAGATCGATCTATATATATAGATAAGAAAAATGTCAAAAAGTTTAAATTTTTTGTCCAACTGATGTGGCAGCTGTCAAATTTGCTCATTAGAAACAATTATCTATTTAATTGATGTGCAAATATATATATATATATATATATATATATATATATGATTTGCCAAGTTGCCACCTTATTTGCCACCTCTATACATGCATCCCTATTGTAATAATTCTTTTCATTTATTTCTACATATGAGTAATGCTACATAGCCCTTTTCTTTTTTGCTCAAATCTAATTACTCAAATGAGGTGGCAACTTGGCAAATTAATTTTTTATTTTTTATTTTGCAAATCAATTAAAAATTTAATTAAATAAATAATTATTCCTAAGGAGCAAATCTGACAGTTGCCACATCAGTTGGACAAAAAATTTAAACTTTTTAGCATTTTTCTTATATATATATATTATCTTTTAGTTGTTTATCAATAATAATTAAAAAATTCAAAACTACTGGATGAACGTATTGGACTAGTGAGTTATATACATTTAACATGGAAGTTATCATCCACTAAAGGTAGTTAGGGTATTTTGAAAAAATTGAACTGATTTAACGAATTAATTGACAGAATTTAGGGAGAGGGGTCTCTTTGTAGTTTATTTTGTAAAATAAGAGGTGTCAATGTAATTTCAAAAACATGAGGGAGTGTATCTGTAATAGTCAGATTATAGAGGGGGTCTTAATGTAATTTACCCAAAAAGAAAATAAAACAGAAGTCTACCGTTCCAATTGACAACCCAGTGTTCATATTTTTATGGTTGATGTTTGTGGACATAAATCTTGGTCTAGAAGAGTTTGATTATTTTAACTGGGCTCTTCCAATAACTAATTTTGTTCCGAATCCCATCTCATTTCTTTTACACCATGCCCACTTTTCTGTTATTTCTCACCCTTCCCATACCTAAATGTCTATTTTCCTGTCTATGGAGAAATTTTTTAGAGATGAATAAATTACAACGCTCTATCTTGGCCAATGAGTAACGACCCAATTAGCTTCATTTTGACACCAAGAAACGCAGTGTACGTGTAGCTAGTATAATGCGCACAGTATACTTGTAAGTTTGTTCCTTTCCAAGTTTCTTTCTTATGAAGAAACCAAAGTTTACCAATATATAGATATAGAATCACCCAAAATTTACATTTTTTTTTTCTGACAGCATGTGCCGACCTGCAAGCCGGTTCACGACTTTGATAGGCATCGATCTTAATTTACAAATAAGTTTTTAGAGAATTAAATTCATTGGAAATCTAGTACTTCGTTTAAATTTTCTCTGATTTAACTGTGGGCCTAGCGGCTAGGAATACACCTCATTTGTAAAAAAAAAATAATAATAATAATAAAATAAAATAAAAGAACACTATGGAATATTCATTTCATGAAAAATATAGTTCGTAAACGTGTGAACTGGGTCATGGGGCCTATTGTTTCCTATGGACTCGTGTTGACCAAATTCTAATGGAAAAACCTTCTATTGTAATTGTAGATTAGGATTGTCCATGTCATTTGTTACATTGGTGATCAAGATGAAAACTTTAAGTGATGAAGACTTTAAGTGTGATTTGGTTTCTTTTAGACATGGAAAGTGAGTTAGAGGCCATTGTACTACCATAGGTGGTTAGTTCAATTTTCATTATTGGCCTTTGTGTGTGTGTAGAAGATGTTTTAAGTTTAAAATTGATGAGGTATGGAAATCTTCTTAGGAATTTTCAAGGTCTATTCGAACGCACAGCTTTGCCATTCAAACCCAATGTAATCTGCCCAATGTAATATGTCCTTGGGAGCCATTGCATTTGAATGTACAATGTGGATCGTTCGAATGCTGTAGTGGTTGCAAAGGGAGCTTGTTCATAGCCATCGCACCATTCGAACGCATTATACCACCGTTCAAACGACATAAGACCTAGAGCTGTAAAGTTCATGTTTTTAGAGTTGGAAAATTCCATGTAAAGGTTTGGTGTGTCTTTGAGTCTTGAAGATTTATGAAGTTGCAAAGATGTGCCAAAGTGAAGATTTCGAGGCTTCGTGACTCACACTCGCTCTTAGGCAAGATAAATGTCCTTAGATGCCCATTTGTTAGGTTGTTAACTCTTTTAAAATCATTTAAAATGTTTGAGTTCATTTTAGGATTGATTTTAGAAGTCTTTTGAAACTTTTCTAAGTTTTATTGGGCAGGGCGATCGATCGCTACTATTTTAAACAAGCATATTCTTCTTTGCCATACCTCAATCGACCGGGGTTAAGGGCCTGATTGATCGGTGCTCCTCCAGAAAGTGATTTTTTACTCTGTGAACCTTCGATCGATCGGGGTTGAGCCCAGATCGATCAGGGTTCGTAAAAAATAGTTTATAACTTACTCAAAACTTTCCTATTTGATTTAAACACGTGGCTCAGCCACTTGGGGTTTCTTAGACTATATAAATAGGGTTTGTTTTCATTAAGACAGTTAAGCAAGCCTTTCCCAATTAGGTTTTACATTTATCATCTTCTCAAAACCTCTCTAGAGCACTTTAACCTGGGTTTTCACATACATGCTCTAGAGACCTTCAAACCACACACCTTTCACAACCTTGAATGATTGTGAGTCCGTTGCGATGGTGATCGAGCTTATGAGTTCGTAATTAAAGGAATCAATTGAAGAGGTTGGTTGTGACCAAAGCCGTGAAGACGGAGATTGATCATGTGTGATCATGGCAATGAAGACAACTACACGAGTCCTTATTGGTCGGTAAGTGTGTCTTGTACTCATTGAGTTCATAGTGGATTTGTTTTAATTAGACTAGCTCCCATGGTTTTTCCCATCTAGGGTTTTCCATGTAAAAATCTCTTGTGCATTCTTTTACTTGCTTTTATATCTGCTATGTAATTGCTTTAATTGTGTTAAAAGAGATTTTTTGTGTTGATAATTAAAATTGCTTAAGATTACACATAATACCTATTCAACCCCCCTTCTAGGTATTGTAGGGTTAGTATAACTGAAATTTCAAGAGCAATTCCAAGAATGATTCTCCCTACCCTTTTGGGAAACTCTACACACACCTAACCCTAGGTATAAATAATCTTTATGACCTCTTTATGCATAAGGAATGCTAAAGAAGCTTGTGTGTGCCTCCAAAGTACATGAGTTTTGCCTTCATTGATGAGTGTTTTGTGCTTCCTTCTCTAGAGTGAACCTTCATTATTGAATCTTACCTTTAGATCATTCCTATATACCCTCCTTTCCTAGGTTAAGGTTGAGTTGGTTTGCCATTCATCCATCTTCACATTTATCAAAATTGTTGTCTAAGTGGGGTATCTTGGAAGCCGTGGGTACAGCGGGCTAAGTTTGGTGATAAGCGTTGTTTACAAGTCGAAAGAAGAAGATACTGAGACGATTGTCATGTGATTTGGGATTGTAATGTATTTCTTGGCTTTCCTTGCAAGTCTCTTTTAATATAGTGGATTGTGTTTGGGTTGGCCGTGGTTTTTTACCCATTAGGGGTTTTCCATGTATATCTTGCGTTCATCTTTTCAATTTCTTTCCATATATATTGTGTTTATATATTGATTGAATGTGGATGATTATAGAAGTGCTTGTGTGCTGAAACTTGGAGTTTATGGAGATAGAGTTTGGAATATTGCAAGTATTGTTTTCTTGCCGGTGCACTTAATTAATCAAGATTAAAATTAGATTAAAAATTGGTTAGATTTACCTAGGTTTATTGGTGTCGTTACCCCCAAAATCTTAAAGGGGAGGGATCCCTCTCCTTTTGTGATTGTTCCCATGTTGCAGGTAAATGACTTGGTCGGGTACACCACTCTCGATGCATGTATATATTATTATAGTGTTTCCTATTGGATTGTGAATGAAAGTAAAATGGTTCAATAACTCCTTTTGGGGTGCCTTTCATTTATTTAGCTATGCAAACACAACTAAGAAAAGAAAGGCTTGGAGTTGCCACCTACCATATATTTAAAGACGTAGAAGGTCGTCTCTAAAGCCTTTGGTTAGTCCTTATTATTTCAAAATCAAATGACTCCTAGATAATGACATGTGAACAAAAGATCTAGGTAAAGAGGCTCTATTATGGTAGGGAATGTGTTAGGCACCCTACCACATCCATTAATGAACGATTGCCTTGAATCATGAACTTTCTTTAATTAAACCTATTATATTCTTCAAATGAAATTCCTACTCGAGGCTAGAAGTTCTAAAGCAAATATATCACCCTAGGATATGACATTATTTAATCCTTATTTACACTTATCTAAGTAGTCGGGAAGCTTTGGAAAGCTTGAAAAACTTGGGGCTATCTCTTGTGGAAATAAACCATTTTTAATGAAAACTAATAAAAATCAAACCTTTATAAAAGCAACATCATGGGTTTTCTCAAGGTAACCCTATCCAATCATGTTGGGACACCCCCAAGATCCACAAAGAACAAAAGTAGACCTTTCCAAAAATCAATTCTTTATGAAACTATAAGAAAAGCAATATCATGGGTTTTTTCAAGGTAACACTATCCCATCATGTTGGGACACTTCGGGATTCACAAAGAACAAAGCTTGAAAGTGAATCCTTTACAAAGTAAAAGAAACTCAAGAATATCATAGTTCTATATAAAAGTTCAAAACTCCAATTGATTTTATTTTATTTTATCTTGTACTTAGTGAGCTTTTTCATAGTTGCTCTATCCCTTTATATCGGAACACCACATTACCAAGTCCTTATTAATATCTACTTTAGCAAATCTAGCCTCAAGTCGAAGTCAAACAAACTAAACAACTTGTTAGCAAGGGTATATCAAAGTACTTTGCTCAACCAAACATTAATTATGAAAAAGTTTACATTTTTAAAGAGGTTATAAAAAGATTATAAAGGTTTTGTTGAACAAAGTCACCAAGGCTTACCAACACTAACAAATCTCCATGAAAATAGACACTAACTCAAAATAATGAAGTTCTATACACCAAGCATGACAAAAATTACATCATTATTGATTAAAACTTGAGATCAATACAAGAGAGGGGTGACAATAATATTTGCCTAGATATACTAAGTAAAAGCAAGTAAATCTACATCTATTCTTTAAGATCTAAAGCTAATATGCATGTTATGCTAAGAAAGCAAGAAACTTTGTAAATGGAAATGAGATAAAGATAGAAAGATGCAAATTTTTCAAGCACCTTGCTCTTATAAGAGGGAAATGAGAAAGAACGTTCGGACGAAAGGATCACCACCCAGCTTCCTATGATCGGTGGAAATTTAGTGAACATCCTTCCTCCTTCTTCATTTTTGTTTAGATGTAAGAGAAATCCACTTAAGCTAGAGATCCAAGTATGAGTTCTTCTTGAAGTTGTGAGAGGTTTGGGGATGGAAAGGATAAGGTTTGATCTTATTTTAGTGTGAGAAATTGGACTTAGTAAGCTTAGAATGCAAGAGGCACTGCAAGAGAGAGAGGGAGTCAGATTTGGGGCTTAAGAGGTGTGTTAAAGAGTGAGAGATGAGTAGAATTTATAGCGGAGCCCTTGCCCTAGCTCACGCTATTCATTATAGCGTGAGCTGGCATAGGTGGGAGCATTAAATGCTCTTGTCCCCTCTGTTGTCCCAAGTAAACAACCCTAAAGGGGGGTGGATAAGGTTTTCGGCTAAGTGTGAAATCAGATGCAATCTAAAAATCAGTTTATTGCAAATAAGAATAAAGTCAAGAACAAGCAATAAGATAATCAATAAAGAGATTAAGAGAAAGAGATTGCGAACGATATTAACAAGGTTCGGCTTCTCTACCTATGTCCT
Organism: Liquidambar formosana; assembly: GCA_039720395.1. Classification (NCBI taxonomy): domain Eukaryota; kingdom Viridiplantae; phylum Streptophyta; class Magnoliopsida; order Saxifragales; family Altingiaceae; genus Liquidambar; species Liquidambar formosana. The sequence continues at coordinate 195,520 of JBBPBK010000242.1, forward strand.
CATCTCAAGAGCTCATTGGAGGATTCACTAATCCACTATACCAATCTCCTTGTGGTTGGAGATTAAACCTTTACAAACACAAGTGTTCTTTACTAACACTTGCACAAGTGCACTCTCTAAGTGCTACAAATTGGGGGTTCTCACAACCCTTCAATCAAGATGAATAGAGTTTATTTTTGTGCTAAGGAAGCTCTCTCAAAAGAGTAAATACACATTAATTGATTGCACACTCAGCTAATGATTGAATCTCAATGAATGCTCATAAGAGAATTAAGGCTTGTAATGAATGATCTTGTTGTATATTCAATGAATGCTCATATGTAAGCTTAAACCCTTGTATATATAGACCCTTAGTTATATATGACTGTTTAGGTTCATTAAATGTTAGGAATCAGAGTTTGGTGGGCATTTATTACTCAAAAGACCGTTTAAAAAACTAGCCGTTATATGTCAGCCCTAGAGATTCAGACGTTTCAAAATAGTTTCAACTGTCTAATTTTGGTTTAAGACATATTATTCAGCGTCTTAAAAAACCAGGGGACAAATATAACATGGGATTGAGGCATGTCTTTAGGAGTTATTTTCCACGAGCATTTCAAACGTCTTAAACCCTAAATCAGACATCTTATTCAAGCGTCTTAAAAAATCAAAGAGGGTCTCAAATAGGTACTCATGAATTAGACGTCTTAAACCTTAAAGCAGATGTCTTAAAACAGTCTCAGATGTCTTAAACTTAAATCAAACGTCTTAAAACTCTACATAAAATGTACTGATTTTAAATGATTAAGTTCAAACACAATAGGGATCATTTCAATGAGTCTAAGGACTCTAAACATAATCAATAGGGTTCATTTAATATGTAAAATGATTAATGTATGAACCTAAAACCCTTAGTAGAAAAGTGAGCATCAAATGGGATCAATCTTACATTGAATCCTAATATTCTCACACATAGAACAATTTGTCTTCACTTGATCTTCCCTTATAGTGTGAGTTGGTTCTTTTTTATGTCCATGTATACTCTATGCCTTTGCTAAGACATTTGATCTCTTAATTGCATATTGAGGCAAAGTGCTTATGTCTTACATTCAACTATAAAGCTTATTAATACTTAAGACATTCTTGTGTATTGTTATCATCAAAATAATGGGATTAAAACCATTTAGGCCAACACCCTCTACTCAATTGTTTGTGATTTCACTTAATGTGATGTGACTTAAAGGTGATTTTGTTGGGAATCGAACTAGAAGGAAAAACGAAGTGCAGAATACAAAAATTTTTCCTAAATGATTCCACAGCCCATGAATCTAACTATACTATAATACAAAACCAAAACCCTAACTAGAAGAAGGTTGAATTACTTATAGTTTATTTGTCTTCTTCCTTTGCTCCAAGCTTTGATTGTGGACAATGGTGAATGAGCAGCCCAAGTGTTCTGCCTCCAATGGTATCCACACCTAGCAAGAGCTTCAAGTCCTTCTTCCTTTTTCCCTTATTGTTACTAGAAGTGAAGAAGAGAAGAGAAGAAAAAGAGAAAGAGAGCCTCCTTTGTGAATTCGGCTAGGGCTTGGGAGTGATTAATGTTATGATGTCACACATCAAAACATGCTCTATATATAGCCATTAATAGGGCCGGCCCTAAGGGGAATCCTTTTTTAGTTATAAGTTGTAATTATCACATAAATGCAACTTAACCCCTCTAGTTCATATCCTATACAAACTTAGCCTTCAAGAACTATTCTTTATTCATTTATACCCTTTCTCTCATTGACTTTAAAGCTCTCTTTGCATGATCAATGTGTGACCTATTGGGTTCACATCATTAAGTAGTAGGAATAGCACAAAGTGTGCACAATGGAACTCTTTCCATTAAGGGTCTAATTGAAACTCCTTCTGATTCCCTAATTGATTATAACTCACTTATAGCAATTAAGGCTTCTATTAACCATGAGTAACATCTAGCATATGGCTCATGGTGTGGTCCTTAATAAGATGAACAGGAATCTTACATAGAACCCTTCTGTTATAGTTTATAGGTTACAATTGCATCCTTCCTTCTACATAATGTCTCCAATTAAACTAATAAGACATAGAAGTCTCTCAAGTCCCTAGTTTAATTACTTTATACTCAATCATGAATATCAACTCATTAATGAACTCATGGAAACTCTTTTCCATATTCATCCTACTATGGCCATGGATTTAATGAGTTATATTATGAGTGCTATATGAGACATTCTCTCTCTTCTTCCTGAGAGTGATGGATTCCTTATTGATCACTCACATGCCTTTAGACACATAGCAATAGGGCTAATGAACAACCCTGTAGACTCCTATAAGGATCTACACTTAGTGTTATCAAACTTCTAAGGCTATATACGTAAGATAACTATGGTGTCTCAGGTCTAAGGATTACTTGTACCACTATAACAATGAGAAACTGATTAACAGGCAGGTTAAAACTCCACTCAATTGATCTCATATCTTTAGGCACATTCAGTGTACCTATTCTTATAATAGGCACCCACATGTTAGTTATAGTGTCTCCACACAAATAACTTGAGACTAGCTACTCTCCTAAAGAGTCAACCTAACAAGTGCTAGTCCTATGGTTCATTGCTGTCCATCATAGTGAACCTTCAACTAAGAATGCTTTAGGAGTTTAGTACAAAGATATATTGATAATCTCAAAATTACAACTCTTTGTAATTCCATATTCTCAACACTAACCCCATGGACATATCATGTAAATATAATGATGCATATAAACATAATAGAATAAGCCCTTTTATTAATTCAATAATAAATGTGACATACATAAATAAAATCAAATGATTGTTCTTTATCCCTAAACAATCATCTCTATGATTGCTTCTAGGGCATACTACTAACAGATTTAGCTAGATTTGGGTTGGAAACCCAAGGAATTTGCTCCATTTCGCATCCCAAGGTGCTCCATTAAGCAGACGGATGACCGGGCTACCAAGTAGAAGTGCCGGATTGGTATATGGGACCGAAAGCGGTCTCGGGGTCGAATTTAAGGGTCCCGTTAGGGTAAACAAGGCACTTTGAGTTGGAATATAAAGTGTCACACCCCAAACCCAAAAGACTGGATTTGGCGACATGATTGTCATAACCCACATAGGACTATGTCCCACATAGGCTAGACCACTTAACAATATCAATCTGTAATAAATCTGTCTCCAATAATCCATCCACAATAAAATTCAAGACATAGCATAACTAAAATCTCAACAATTAATTGAAATAATTAGATATATTCATATCCATCAAGGTAAATTGTCACCTCCAATAACCTACTACAACGTCCATTGAAATAATAAACTAATTCTTCTAACTACTAAAATATAAGTTCTAATCAAACTAGCAGATCAAGCTGTCGACATCCTAACTCTTCGTACGCGGAAGCCACTCACATCAAGCTATTTATCTGTGGGGAAAAATATAAGGGGTGAGCATAACGCTCAGCAAGAAAACATTACACAATATATACAGGAAGAGGTCAAGCATATTCGCACGATTGATTTTGAAAAAAAACATGAGTACAAAACGATAGAGTTTTACAATAAATCATTTCTTTCAATTCGATAGGCATATAAACTTTTAGAAGTAATTCTCTTGCTTTCAATTCAATAAACAATGACACTGAAACACTTTCGATAACAATTCATTCGATAAATCACTTTAAAATCACTGATCGATAATACGAATCAATAAAACATTAGTTCATACAAGTACTTCCTCTGGCTAGACTCACATTCAATAGGCGCCCATCATCGTGGGACTTTACACTACATCAGTACTAATGACCAACAGTATTAGAATCCCCTGCTGGCACGGACCAATTTTCCAACAGTATTGGAATCCCCTGCTGGGACGGACCAATAATCTAACCAGAGTTTACACTTATACAAAAAAAACATTTGGCAAACATCTTTCACAAGTAAAATAGATTCAAACATGTATGTAAAACAATTTCAATAAATGACTATTTTTGCTTGACCCACAGTACATAAGAAATAAACACTTTGATAATGAAACGATTCTGAAAACAATTGTTCATAAATCATTGGCTCACAAAAGAGGAATAAGAATCAGATTTATCTTTTATTTAATAAAAGAGGGCGATACATTGTGCAAGTTCCCTTACCTCAAGCCAAACTTTCAACAATCCAAGCGATCAAACTCCTAACAATCCCAATGCTACTCAGAACCTAAAATCAATAATATTATTTATCAATAAATCATACTTAAGCTAAAAAGTCTCTCCAGCTAAGTGGTGTGTTAAGGGTTCAACGTCTCATTCTCATGGCCTTATAATGCTTACTATATTTAATATAATTAATATATACACTAACGTGGCGTTAAAATAGACTCATGTTAAATTATAAGTTAATAGGTTTGAATTACTTTTTAACACAGCAAAGTTACCAGTCAATCCGATAGAAGTTGACTGTCAACAGCTGTGAAGTTGACAGTCAGAATGTAGTAAAACAGCAGCAGATTTCTGTATTAACTTCCTATGCTACCCAAGGCAAAAGCAGAAGTTCACCCACTGATTTTCCCTCAAAATCAGTCCCTAAATCTGTGGGAGAAGTATTTGTGGAAGGGTGTACATGGGATGTAGTCGTGGAAGTGGTGGAAACCACCATTTTTGCCATTCCTTGTTACCCAAACCCAAAGAAAGAGATTTTTGGTGGTTGGATGATCTTGTGCAGTAGCTATGAAGGGGTTTTTGAGTGGTGGTGATGATGGTTTAGTGGTTTTAGAAGTGATAGAGATGGAGGATTGGATTAGAGAAGAAAATATTGATAACACAGTAGAGTTACCAGTCAATAGATGGTAAGTTACCTGTAAACAGACACGAAGTTGGCAGTCGATTCGTACAAAACAGCAACAGCTTCTTCTTTTTCCTTCTCTCTTGCTTTCTTTTCTTTTTTCTCTCTTTATATTGTTTTCAGTCAAAAGAATATTAATCCTCCATAAAGGTTTCTTATATAGGGTGCAAGTTAATCCTAACCTAATTAGGATTACCTTCAAAGTGAGTGTTTGATTATGATACAAACACTATCTCTCATTGATTAGAAAACAATCACCTTGTTTGGCTACAAAGTTGAACGTGTTTGAGGTTAATCCTAAATTAACTCATACGCTTAAATCTAGTTAAAAGCAATCAATTTTATAGTTAATTAATTAAACCTAAGAAAAATTCGGGGGATTACATAAAGTCCATTTCCCAAAATGGCACATCAATTGGGATTTTTTTAGGGTGTGGAAAGTTGGTTTCCAAGTTTGGTGATAAGTTAGGTCGGTCCCAGGTTCAATCTAATGAGACCCGAGTCTTAACAGGTGAGTCTCGAAGAGTAGAGATCGGGGTTGTGTTGGAAAGTCCTTCTAAGGTAATTTAGGTGTGGTGAGTCCAAAAATGCAATTCGTTTCAAGAAATAGCGCATCGATTATTCTATGGAGGCATGTGAAGGTCAATTCTAAGTCGATGACCCACTTGGCAGGTCCCCGTGGGCAGTGAACAGGGTTAGGCCAAAAGGTGTTTCTAGGGTATTTTGAGTGTTATGAGTTCAAAAATTCAGTCCATTTTGAGAAACGATGCACCAATTGGTGTGTGGGCATATGGTCTGCGAATTGGGACCTTCTAAAGACTTCTCGTTATACTAAGGTCCAAACCTATGTTGAATGGGACCAGGGTCAAGTTTAAAAGTCTCTCTAAGGTATTTTGGGTGCTCTGAGTCTAAAAACTCAATCTGTTTTGAGAAACAGTGCACCAATTGGTCTGTGGTGAAAAAAGGGGCCAAAAGACAAGTCTTATTCACAGGACCCAAGATTAGGTTGAGAGGCCTTTTTAGGACATTTGAGGTGTGCCGAATCCAAAAATGTGGTTTGTTTAGAGAAACGGCAAGCCGATTCTCCTAGGTGGAAATAGTAAGTGATGGGTCCTAGTAGAACCGATCCTAATTGGGTCAAATGGAATTTAAGTCAGGATTGAGTCTGAGAGTGTGACATAGATAATGGTTAAATTGATTCTCGCTACTGATTTTTAGGCCAGGCAGTGGCATCACTACTCAGCATTTCTGGTGCGATGATGATGGCAAAAGGATTGGTTCTCACTGCTAGCTTTGGACGAGGTAGTGGCATCACCGCTTTAGCATTTCTGGTGAGACGATAGCAAAAAATTAGTTCTCACTACTAGCTTTAGGACAAGCAGTGGCATTACTGCCTCCTCATTTCTGGTGAGACAATGGCAAAGGATTGGTTCTCACTATTAGCTCTAGGCCAGGCAATGGCATCATCGCCTCAGTATTTTTGGCGAGATGATGGCGAAGGATTGGTTCTCACTGCTTGGGCTAGGCAGTGGCATCATCGCCTCATCATTTTTGGTGCGACGATGGAAAAGGATTAGTTCTCACCATTTGGGCCGAGCAGTGATGGTTGCAATTAGTCGAGCACGATATCCTGAGATTTAAATTTGTGAGTAGAATATTATGGAAAATACCCCTACGAAATTAGGATGTTACAATTGGACTTGCTTTTTCAACATCACTATCTAGGTTATGATCACCTTAGTTTCTAGATCAATTAAGTGGTGTGATTTTTTAGCAAAAATATTTTTCAATTGGTATCAGAATGGGTACTCTTGTTTTTGGCTTAATCACCTAAGAGGGATCCTACACACTTAATAGATATAGAATCTAATTATGAGAAAGAATCCAACTCTTCAGTATTTTTCACCATTTTCTTGAAGTTAAAAAGAGTCAACAAAAGTTCGCTTAGAAGATTGAATGATGTTGAGTTGGCTAAAATTTATTTAAAAGGTGATGTTGAGAAAATCACAAGTGAGAAAAATGCCTTGAAACTCGAAAATGAAAATTTGCTAAAAAGAGTCAAGTTTCTTGATAATGAATCCCTTAAAGAAGTTGACAAGAGCAAAGGCCTTGAAGGAAAGATGGAGATAGAGAAATCTTCAAGTAAAACTCTAGCTCTGAGAATGAGACCACCAAAAGTGGGGTGGTTAATCCTAGGAATCATTTTCAAGTATCTAGTGATCCAATTCCTAGAAGAGTTCCCATGTGTTTTAGTTGTGGCGACACATTTAATCTAGATGCTTTAGGTCTTCCTCATCATCTAGGTCTTCTCCTACATGTTATTACTATGGTATTAAGGGTCACAAGCTTAAGAGAGACCTAAGAATGTCTAAGGATAAGAAAACCTCATCTAGTAGTGCTTTCATAGAGTGTCATCATTATGGTAAGAAAGGTCACTCTCAATTGAAATGTTTCTTTCTTGATAAAAGTGTTTCTAGATTTTCCCAAAGGCTTCTTGTAAGAGAAGAGGATATAGAACAAGTTAGAATCTTATCTCATCAATTGTTCAGACTTAGAGAATTTGTCCATAAGAGAGCTAGTCCTCCTTTCTCTCTTAAGATAGAAAGTCAGAATTCCTTCAAATGAGATGAAATGGGCTGTCAAGAAAGATCATAGATGTCTAGTGATTCATACTACTCTAGAGCCATAGTAGTTCTTCTTGGTATCTTGATAGTAGATGTTCTAAATACATGATTAGTGACAAATCTTTGTTTAACTACTTAGAGCCATGTAAGAGTTTTAAGGTTTGGTGATGCAAAGAAAGGTAAAGTTGTTGAAAAGGGATCAGTCAAAAGTAATGGTTTTCCTTAAATTGATTGTGTCATGTATGTTGATGGTTTAAAGGCTAATTAATCTCTTGAGGATAAGTCAATTCTATGATAATGACTTCTTAGTAAAGTTCACTAAGGAATGTTGTTCCATTGTTAATAAGAGGGTAAATGTATCATGAAAGGTGATAGAACTCACGACAATTGCTAATGTATCATTCCCTCCTCGTTGTAGAGACCCCATTTTTATCGAGCACATACATCAAAGGGATGTCACCTGAAGACCAGAACCATTTACAACCCCATTCCAAAAACTCACCCAGAGAACGAGTCTTACACAAGAGTTAAGACCTCAGTGGTCTTGAGGAGTTCAAAATTATCTTTTCAATAACTGGTAACATGCCCAATTCGAAGTCAGGGAACTCCGTATGGAGCCATTTGAAGTTTCAAGCCATTTCTGGCAGGCGTTGGAAAACGCGCGAAAAAGAGTTGCAGCATAAATTTCAAAAAATCTAGGAACAGATGTTTTGGCACATTCTAAGACCTTTTTGTGAAATAGCAAAACTACTAAAAATGTCCTGGTCCTAGATAATCTCACACAGCTTTTTCGCTGCGCTAGAACAAACATGTGAAAATAAGTAATCCCAAAAATTTCTGAAAGTCTGGGAATAGATTTTCTAGCACATTCTAAGATTTTTTTTGTAAAATAGCACAACTGTCAGAAATCCCCCATTCCTAGAGCATTTCACTTCGTTTCATTGAAAAACAGGGTTTTTTGCGTTTAATCACATGCTAAGGAAATCAAAGTTGTAAAACAAAGTCAAAATCATGAAGAGCATGTCGAAATCTTTCCAGCACCTCCGAAAGCACCTCAATCAGAGTTCTCAAGCTCAATGTGCCCCTGTGGGCATTGTGCACTCTAAAAAGTCAACTTTAGTCAAAAATCCAATCATGGTCAAAAAAATCAACTTTGCAATCATTCAGAAGGAAACAGTGACACAAGCTCGTTGCCAGTAGTCTCACGACAATCTGAGCACTGGAACATTGAAAAAGATGCTACAAGCCAAAAAGTCAACTGTGGTCAACTGTGTTGAAAAATTCAACTTCGCAATCAATTAGAAGGAAATATTGGACAAGACCGTTGCCACAAGTCTCATCCTAATCTGAGGTCCAGAACACTAAAAAAGTCCATACGAGCCCCACACACACAGAAAGTCAACTCTGGTGAACCTTAATCAAAAAAATTTGAATTTTCGAGCATATTGAAGGAAATAATGAAAGGAATCCATTACAATTTATTGCATCTCAATCGGAGCTCAAAAACTCAAAAGGGTTGCAAGCAGGTCCTACACAATTTGAGCAATACAGAAAGTCAATTTTGGTCAACCTTGATCAGAAAAAGTTAATCTCAAGTCAACCTAAGGAGCATGATGAGAAAAATTCAGAGCCACTAATCTCACATCATTTGGGGTTCAAGAAGTTAAAATATTTCCAATTGAAGTTTCAGAGGGAGCCCAGGTGGGCCCTGCATGCCTCGTAATCTGCAACCGAGAAAAGCTGCAATCACAAGCTCGAACCACAGTCAACATGAAGAACTCGAAATTATCTTTCCAATGACAGGTGGATCATCCAATTCTGAGCACATGGCAAGAAGTTACGAGCATTTAAATATTTCCCACGCGGCTATGAATAGTGAATAACACGTGCGAGATATTTATCCGTGACTTGGAGGCAAAGAGATAAGCAAAATCAGCACTTAAGCTCTTGTGTTCCCCCTACACCAACAAGATAGGATATTTAGAAGTTACTTTAATTCCATTTTGCACCCAAAGCTATTTAACTTTAGGTTAATAACACTTTTGCCCCAAAAGATGTGTGGCTAGGATGAGTCATTGATCACCAAGTCAAGATCTAGGGCTAGGATGAGTCCTTGGTCACCAAGCTAAGAGGTGTAGGACTGGGATTAAACCTCAAAGAATGGATGGATAAGATCAACTCACCTATTTACAACTAAACCATCCACTTTCCTTATAAATACACCACCCATTTCATCCATTTTTGCAACCTTTCGAGAGCCAAGAAACCCCTGTCAAATCAAAAAGAGAAACTGCAGCACTTCTAGAGAGAGAAGCTCCCAAGAGTGGCCCACCAAAGGGGGAAGAGCTCCTCCTTACTCCACCATTCCACCATCACACCACTACTCCACCACCACACCTCCACCACTTCATCACCACACCACCACCACCTCTACCACTTCCACCACCACAAAGCCACCATCAAACCCACTCAAAAAGCCTTCCCAAGGTACTGTCCAAGAATCCATTTTTCGGCTTGGGTAGCTAGGAAGAAAACACCCAGAAACTGCTGTATTTTTACTACGGAAAGACTGTTAACTTCATGTCAGTTGACTGTCAACCTATTCTTAGGTGGCTAGTAATTTCACTGTTTTACCACTGTTTTCACTTCCAAATCACTCCAAAGCTTGTTCAAGCTAATTCCACCACTTCAAATCAACTCCCAAACACCAAACCACCACAAAACACCTCCCCCATAGCTGGTTCAAGTGAGGCTGGTTCAAGTGAGTGAGAGTGAGGTGTGTGTGTACAAAGTGTATGTAATTCAAAGAAAGGAAGCAATACAAAGCAAAAGCAAAAGAAAGTTTCAAAGGAAAGCTATAAAGATGTGATTTTTTGTCAAGTTCATATGTTTTGAATTGCGCTACTAATCTTTTTTGTTCATGGAAGATTGGGAGGACTTACATATAATAGAAAGAGGCGTACTATATATATAGACTCTGTGTACAAAAATCATTTAAGGGTTTTTGTTTGTGTTTGAATATATGGAATTGGGCAAATCAATTGGGTGGGTACTTCCCGTTATGGTGATGAGTTTCCCAAAAAGGGTGAACCAAGTCATATATGCATGCATTGATGACACTACGATTGGTTTGTTTGATCCATGTGTTTAGACCCAAATATATAATTAAAAAAATCCCTATGCTTTCAATCGCGCTAGGAAGTCTAAAAGATGATATATAGCGTGAATTGTAAATCAACTTTCCTAATCTTTGTTTTATAGGATATTACTCCTATGTATATAAAAGGGCAAAGAAATGGAGTTTAGCTTGGAAATAGTTGCGCACATGTGCTCCCAAATAGTGCCAAAAGCTTGTTTTTTTAAACACACACATATCACAGATGCAAAGTTTTTTTTAGAAATATTTTGATACGCCGTTAGGCCGCCGAAATTTTTACTAAACACACACAATCACAGATGCATGGATTTTTCTAAAAATGTTTTGATACGCCGTTAGGCTGCCCAATTTTTCTTACTCATATCACAGATGTACGAAATTTTTCTAGAATATTTTGATACACCGTTAGGCTATCCAATTTTTCTAACACATATCACAAATGCACAAAATTTTCTAGAATATTTTGATACGCCGTTAGGTTGCCGAATTTTTGCCACAAAGCATGACACACACACACATTAGATTAGCAATATAGCTTGTTGTATACTCCAACTATGTCAAAAACATGTCATCTGCACTACTTTTTTTTACAAAGCATGTTATATTCACTAAATATGTCACAAAGCATATCATACATGCCCATACTAGCTATGTCACAAAGCATGTCACACATGCACTACTTTGTCACAAAGCATGCCACACACGCACTAAATTTTTCTGGAATATTTTTAGACGCTAGAAGGCTACCCAATTTTTGCCATGAAAATATATGTTGCATACATGCCCGAAATTTTTCAAATAACTTTTGAGACGCCAGAAGGCTACCGAAATTTCTATAGGATTTTTTTTACTAAATGAATAGTCTAAATTGATCATTTTTATTCATCTTCATCTCATTTCTATGTGGAATTCATCAAAAATGGTTCCATTTACCAACAAAAAAAAATGCATTATTTATTTTTTATACACCAAAAGGCTATCCAATTTTTTGCAAATATTTGCATAAAAATCAATTTTCAATTCTTTTCAATCCAATTCAATTCCAATCCTTTCAAACTAATTTCAATTCAACTCATTTCAATTCAACCAATTTCAATTCAAATCAATTTTCATTCAAATCAATTCATTCCAAATCAATTTATATCAATTCAATTCAATTCAAATTAATTTTCATCCAAACTCTTCAAAGCATTCAAAATCAACTTTCAATATTTCAAAATGCTTCCAAATCAATTCAATTCTTCAAGGTGCTATCCAAGTCTCACCAATCTCATATCGTTTCACATATACCATAATTACCACGCATCTCTTGAAATAAAAAGTATGCTATCTTTAATTGCATCTTTTGAAATTCAAAGCACATGCCATATTTCATGACATGCACTTGCACTTAACATTGGGTTATCACACCTTTTTTAATGCATCTTTCAAAGCAAAAGTAAATGGCATCTTTCAAAGCAAAAGCAGATGCCATCTTTTCGATGCATCTTTCAAAAGCAAAAGCAAAAGCAAATGCCATCTTTCAATAAATTCTTTCAAATCAAGTTAGGGCCACATTTTTGCACAATCCAATGTCAATATCATAGGCATGCTTCATTTTGGGAATTTGTTTAAAGTTTTGTACTATTGTGAATGCAATTTAAAACGTGGTAACCGTGGTTTCAATCCACGAGTGTGAGGGGGTGGTAATACCTTACCCCTCCTCAACCGAGATATCATGCGGTGACCGTCGTCCCGCTTGGGGTCACAACTCCCCAAGCCTCTTTTGGTTCCAGAGAAGAGGGGGTAGCGACAGCATGGCAACTCTACTGGGGACTTGAGGGTTCAGGCCACAGATAGTTTTGAGTTGTATTCTCTAGTCCAAAACATTGATTAAATTCCCAACATTTTTCATATCAGCATTGCATATTTCATATGAGTTGCTTTTTTTTCCAATACCACAAACTGATTGGTTCCTTGTACAAAACTAACATCATTTGTTCATTGTGTATGCATTTATTTACATGCTCTCCCTATCTGCCATGGATGTTTACTTTCACATTGTGGATGTTTACTTTATGCTGTGGATGTTTACTTTATGCTGTGGATGTTTATTTTATGTCATGTGTAGATATGATCGTTGTATACATGATTGATTCTCATCTATTCCTCAAAATTAAAATAAACTTTTATTCTTTTTTTTGGCATGCACAACCCTTTTTTATTTCCTAGGTTATCCTCCCTGAGGCCCAAAATCCCTTTATGCTAGAAAGGGAGAGTATTAGGTGAGTCAAGCCTGTATGATTTCGTCGACAGTGGCACTGAACACTCCCACTCGGATTATCCTCCAATGAACATATGTGATGGATAAAGGATGATTCAAGAACCTCGTCTCGGCTAGGATTAGATGAGTATTCAATGGCCATCATCATGTTACTTTAAAACTCCTTGATCCTCACAGCATGTCTCAAGGTATAAAGAGTTTCCCCAGTGCACATGAGGAGTGCAAGGTCTATACAGATGGATGAATGAATGTTGTACACATTTGCTTTCATATCTACCTATCATTTTAACTGCAAAAGAGTCCATTCTCCAACTGGACCATGTGCCAAGGGATGCATTAGCATTCATACTCAAAGTTGTCACCCTTTAGAGAAGTGATCAGATTTCACTTCATTAGGCTGCATAACCTACCCAAATTAAATCCTAGGGTCCACTAACCCTGGTGAGCATAGCATTTCAAAGAGTCTCGTTTGGGTTCAAACCCTTTTGCATCAACATAGTCCTGAGAGGGAAAAAGTCCCCCACTTCTAAAGACTTTCTAAAGACATCAGTTTCAACAATTTCAAGGTGCATATCAACTCAAGAGGATTTAGTTCAAGATCATTTCTCATTGTATCAAACACTACCAAGAGCAGAATTTATATTTTGTACAGCCATAAGGCTATTCATTTAATCAGGATTAGATGAATGCCTTAGGTTAGATTGAATGGTGAACAGGGATGGGCCTTTTTCCCTCGAGAGGACGAGAATCAATGTAAGCCCCATCATGGTGTCAATATCTGTCATAACATTTGCATATCATGGTTAGGAGTCTTATTCCAAGGAACATACTCTTAGGGAATCATGCATCCTCATTTCCTCACATCAGTCCCTCATGACTTGTCATTTTGCATAAAGTCCTCATACTGTCCAACGTAATCTCTTAGAGCTAAGTTATGCACCACCAATAGTACTCATCACATGCTATAGGCCCAAGATTGCCTTCTTAAATCCCCATAAATTGCCATAGGCCCAGGATTGCCTTCCTAAATCCCCATTAGTAGCCATAGACTCAGGATTGCCTTCACTTAATCCCCATCAGTTACCATAGGCCCAGGATTGCCTTCCTAAATCCCCATTAGTTGCTATAGGCCCAGGATTGCCTTCCTAAATCCCATCCCTTTCCATAGGCCCAAGATTGCCTTCCTAAATCCCATTAGGTGCCTAATCTGAGGATCAACTCCTTCCTTCTCCAACAGGTTTAATTGCTCTAGCATTAGAACACTTTTTACCTAAGAGACTTATAGCACTTATTCTACCTTAGCATAAGTCTTCCCTAAGATGCTGTCAGGCTAAATTATGGAAATTGACTTTGTTTGCTACATGTTGCATCTGTTTGCATGTATTTTCATACATCATACTGCATCCTTATTAGGTCCAAACTCTAATTCCATGCTACAACTTGCAAGGAACATCACAGAACCATCACTCCCAAGAAGAGGTCCATCTCAAGAAACCCCAATCTTCTAAGCTCTCAGAGGTGGGATCTATGCCATGGACAATCTGAAATATTGGGCAAAAAGTATGGAAATAGACCCCCAAGTCAGGGACGAATACAATTATGGGAACATCCTTTCTCTCTTGAAGATAGATATCTATCAGCCATTAATCGAAGCACTAATCCATTTTTGGAATCCAAAAAGCATGTGTTTTTGCTTTGGGGAATTGGAACTTACTCCCACTCTAGAAGAGTTCCCACAACTATTGGGACTTTCACATAACAAATCCAAGCTAATTTCACCATTCAACGTAAGGAACAAGGAAAGCATGAGCCAACTTCTGGGAATCCCATTCTCACTCTTTGAGTCAACTCTCAGGCTATAGGGAACACTGAGCAGATATTCAATGAGGTTTTTACATGGGTACTTCCTTTTAGAGGGATGTTATTACAACAAGCAAAAGCTCTTCGGCAACAAAAACTACTGGTCAAAGTGTCGCTCCGAGGCACTTATTTTAGCAATTTTGGGAACTATAGTCTTCACCGGTAGCCCTGATTCCGTGGATAGTCATCTAGCATCAATCCTTTTGAGGATGGCCATGAAAGGTTCACTTGTACCAATGATTTTAGGCAAACTGCTGCGTTCCCTCACATACCGCAATACACATTGAAGAGCAACGTTCTTTAGTTGTGTAGCCCTTTTACAAGTTTAGTTCTTAGAGCACCTTGCAGAATTTAAGTCCATCAGAACCTGAGGATATTTTAAGCTTGATCTCATCGAGCAATGTGAGAAGTTTGCCAAAGACCCAAGTCAATACATTACAAGAGCATCATAGGTCTCCTACCTAGAGGACCTCACTAAAGATCAAATCATATGGAGAACACAATGGTTATCTCTAACACAAGCAATCATACAATGCCCAGACCACCACTTAGTCCCACTATGTGGATTGCACAGCATGACAGCATATTTCCCATATCGAGTACTCAGACAGTTTGGCCTAGTTCAGACCATCTTGATGTATGAGGACATCAGTACATGGTATTTTGATTACTCAACAGAAGACAGTAGGGTAAAAGTTGCAAGAAGCCTACAAATGTGAAAGCATCGCCAATACACCAAGGTCTTGGGAAATCAGAACCCCTCTCCAGAGCAAGCCACACTAGAATGCCAACAGTAGGCACTTCTAGGGTTCGACAAAGTCACGATCCTGATTGAACCAGAAGAGGCACTACCACCAAATCCTGATTACATAGACTACCTCATAGAACATTATTTGCACCACCAAAGAATCCATGAGATTTGGGAAGTAGAGAAGGAGTCACTACTTGAAAGACAGCGCGAACTCGAAAAAGAAAGTCATTGGCTATTTGAGGCTTTGAACCACTTCTAGACACCTGTCCAACTTCAGGCCAAGACCACTCCTAATGCCAATTCTGGAGAAGGTAAGGTTCTAGAAACTGGATCCACAACCCTGCTTCCTAAACGGTTCAGAGGGTTCTGATCAGTATCATTCAAACAGGACAATTTCCTTATCTTTGTTATACACTTTCCACATCAACGTGTGTTTGTATCAGTTATCATTGTGTTTCTGCATTCATGAATGATTGCATCTTTCATGTTTCAAGTCAATTTCCATGAATAGCCTGCTAGGATTAATATCCTCTTTGGAGCCCTAGTTAGAATACCAATCTCAGGATCATTCTCTCAGTAAGTAGAGGTTATTATCCCTTGAAATTGGGGTAGTTTTCCAAGAATTCATTTCAATCATATCAATCAAAGTCTTCTATGGGTGTCCCACCAACTTCAAAATCAGTCAATCAATCAAATCATACAATCATATTATCAATATCAGCCAATCAACTCAAATTATATCAACTCTCTTGGGATGGCATCCCATGTACACTTTCAATGTCCAAAACCCAACCATAATCTTAATTCTGCCATTACGTTACCTTTCATCAGATGGCTTCCCATGTGCACTTCCTATACCCAAAACCCAATACCAACCTCAATCATATCAATACCAACTCCCTTGGGATGGCATCCCATGTGCACTTCCTGTGTCCAAAACCTAAGCCCAATCAAAAATTCAATCAATATCCATTCTCATCGAATGGCATCTCGTGTGCATTTCCTGTGCCCTAAACCCAATTCTAATAAATGTCAACTCTCATTCGGACGGCTTCCCATGTGCACTTCATGTGCCCAAAACCAAAATCTAACTCCATATTCAAGTTCAATTTCAATGTCAAGAAGCCGAAGCAAACTTTTTTATTTTCGAAAGGCTCCTCTGACTCACCTAGTTGTGTCCAGGACTTGATCTGTTGCCATGCGCCTCCCTCCTGACCCACTCTTTCGCTTGGTTGTATACAACCACTCTGAAATTAAGTAAATTTGCACGAGTATCATATCCCAGACCAAGTGTCTAAAAACTGTTCGATAGCAGGGTTTCACTTTCCCTTTACACCTCGCAGCTACAAGCTACAATATGTTGAAAAAGTGTAGAATCCAGGTTACAATCCCCAAGCACAAGCTGTCTTCCACAGACAAGCTGCCTAAAAACTGTCAGGAACCCAAAGGTTTTCTGATATCCTAATCTTCACCGTTATTCGAAAGTAGTCTAAAAACTTACTGCCACAATCCTAGGTAGGGTTTTTGATTCCCTGGATGGGCATAATGCTGTCTTAAAACCAACTCGTTATTTTTCCTGCACAGAGACACGATGACTAACCAGACATCAGTAGAGGCGTGCCGCTTTTTACTTTTCATCATCATGCATTACATTTTTGGTTGGCTAGTATCCCAGATTCAAGGTTTAGATGTCTTAGGACGCCTATTCCTTCTTCTATGCCCTCCTAAAGGCCTAAAAACCTTTACTTCTTTACTATATAGATGCATTATAGCATTTATCTATATTATGTTATCAAGATATTTACTCAAGTGGTTTTTCTTTCCCTTGTCACCAAAAAGTTTCACAGGCAAAGCAAAAATAAGGAAAAATTAAACTCTAGAGGAAGAAGTAGCCACTGTTGGTCAGAACCACAAGCCAACTAACAGGAGCTCGATCTGAACCCGTAGTAGATCAATACTAATGTCAAACCCCACACAAAGTTCTACTACAATAGCAATGGAAGTCAATCAGGTAGAAAGTAAGGGTGATCAACAGAATACAAGGAATGAGGTTAAAGATAAGAAAGTACAGGAAATGATAGACGGTCTAGAAGAAAGAGTTAGAAGAATGCAAGGAACTGATGTTTGTGGTGGTACCACCTTCTCAAACCTCTATTCATTCCCAGACGTAGTGTTTCCTCACAAATACAAGGCTCTTGATTTTGAAAAGTATAACAGAAAGGGTTGTCCATACACCCACTTAAAGGTCTACTGTGGAGAGATGATCCAACACTGCAAGAATGAGAAACTACTGATGCATCAGTTCCAGAGGAGTTTAGTTGGCCCAATATTGATATGGTACTTCCAGTTAGAGCCACAAAAGATCAACACTTGGACTAATTTGGCCAATGCCTTTTTTATCCATTATTGATTCAATATTGAGATGGTACTTGATCGGTTTAAGCTTCAACGCATGGAAAAAATTAAAAGTGAGTCATTTCGTGAATATGCTCACCACTTGAGAGAATTAGCAGCACAAGTTCAACCTCTTACATCTAAAAAGGAAATAGTTAACATCTTCCTCAACACTCTAAAGGAACTATTTTATTCTTATCTCCTTGGTCACACTACTCACAACTTTGCAGAGTTAGGAAACGCTAGAAAATGAATTGAAGATGGTATCAAAACCAGCCATGTAGTGGACATGCGCACAGTATAGTCATTGTTGAAACAGAAAACTGGGGTAGGAGCCAATCAAAGGAGAATCTTGGAAACAAACCCAGAACGTGACAATATAGCAGCTAATAAGTTCACTGAAGCTTAATCAACTCATGCAGTTTTCCAACAGCAATCAATGGATCAAAGAAATTCTAAGCAGCAAAATGCTCCACCCATTGGCCAGAAGTCAAAAAAGTTTGACCAACTCCCAATTCCACCATCACAGATACTCTAAGAATTGATAGCTACCAAGCTAATCATGCCTATTCCATTCAAAACCATGCCAAAACCATTGCCAAGTCTTATAATCTAAACACTTGATGTGATTATCATATGGGAGGTATTGGGTATTCAACTGATCATTGTTCTCCTCTGAAGCACAAGATTGAAAACTTCATTGATCAAAAACTATGGTCATTTAAATCTCAAGGAGAGAAGCCGAATGAGAACCCGCTCTATACAAGCAACAGTAATACTAATTCTTTAGTCGATGTTATCAATAATCAAGGTCTTGATTTTGACCCTTCACAGAGTCGGGAACTATAGTTCGCCTTGTTTTGAAAAGAAGAAACTTGCTGACAATCAATATGATTAGTTCAGGAAAAGCATCTCAGTTACCATCAAATGATGCCAGCATAAGAGATTTTGGTCTCTAGAAGACACACTTAAGGATCTGAGATCTCGCCAGACATATGCACGAATCATCCCACAGTTAAAGACAATGCAATTCACTCCAATAAAAGCTTATGAGTTCCCCATCATTGCATATGATCAACAATTTAGACCCATCCATCAAGAGATTTTCACTGTTCAGGCTTTAATGCCACTATTCGATGAAGGAGTCTTTCTACTAGTCCTAGTAGGCGAATATCCCAAGATAGCTTATAATTAAGCAGAACTGGAAATCTACCAAGGGACAAATAAATATAGTCACCCATGGTGGAATTCATGTTATATCTAGGAAATTAGAACTCCAGCATAACTAATCAAGAAGGGTGAGACTCAAGGTTACCAAAGATTCCCACGTGTTGACTCAGAACAACCAGTGATAATCCCTTTAGAAAACCACCCTCCAGCACCCGAAGTATTGAATCTTCAAGGGCAAACCATCCAACTAACAAAGCAGAATACTAAATTCAAAAGAAAGGCTCCTTGTTAGGATTATGCCCTAGAGCCAATCATAGAGATGATTGTTTAGGGATTAGGAACAATCATTTGATTTCATTTATGTATGTCACATTTATTATTGATTTAATAAAAGGGCTTATTCTATTATGTTTATATGCATCATTTATATTTACATAATATGTCCATGGAGTTAGAGTTGAGAATATGGAATTACAAAGAGTTGTAATTTTGAGACTATAGATATATCTCTGTACTAAACTCCTTAAGCATTCCTAGTTGAAGGTTCACTATGATGGACAGTAATGAACCATAGGACTAGCACTTATTAGGTTGACTCTATAGGAGGATAGCTAGTCTCAAGCTATTTGTGTGGAGACACTACAACCAACAAGTGGGTGCCTATTATAAGAATAGGTACACTGAATGTGACCAAAGATATGAGATAAACTGAATGGAGTTTTTTCCTGCCTGTCAATCAGTTTCTCATTGTTATAGTGGTACAAGTAATCCTTAGACCTGAGACACCATAGTTGCCTTATGCATGTAGCTTTAGAAGTTTGATAACACTAAGTGCAGATCCTATTCAGGGGTTTGCAAAGGTGTTCATTGGCCCTACTGCTATGTGTATGAAGGCATGTGAGTGATCAACAAGGGATCCATCACTCTCAGGAAAAAGAGAGAGAATGTCTCATGTAGCATTCATAATATAACTCATTAAATCCATGGCCATGGTAGGATGAATATGAAAAGAGTTTCATGAGTTCATCAATGAGTTGATATCTATGAATGAGTATAAAGTAATTGAACTAGGGACTTGACAGACTTCCATGTCCTATTAGTTCAATTGGAGACATTGTGTTGAAGGAAGGATGCAATTGTAACCTATAAACTATAACAGAAGGGTTCTTTGTAAATGACTATTCACCTCATTAAGGACCACACCATGAGCCATATGCTAGGTGTTACTCATGGTTAGTAGAAGCCCTAATTGATATAAGTGAGTTATAATCAATTAGGGAATTGGAAGGAGTTCCAATTAGACCCTAAATGGAAAGAGTTCCATTGTGCACACCTCGTGCTATTCCTACTACTTAATGATGTGAACCCAATGGGTCACACACTGATCATGCAAGAAGGGCTTTAAAGTCTATGAGAGAAAGGGTTTTAGTGAATAAAGAATAGTTCTTTATAGGCCTATTTGTATTTGATACAAATAATAGGGGTTAATGTGCAATTAAGTGTAATTACACATAACCCTATTAGGGTTTCTTCCCCATGGCCAGCCCCCTTTAGTGGGCTGCCTATATAAGTCACACTTATGTGTGACATGGCATAAGAGGCTTGCTTGCACACTCCCAACCCTAGCCGTCCAAAGTGTTGGAGGCTTTCTTCTCTCTCTCTTTCTTCTCCACCTCTAGCAACAACAAGGAAGAAGAAGGAAAAGACTTGAAGCTCTAGCTAGGTGTGGATACCGTTGGAGGCAGCACACTTGGGCTGCTCATTCACCGTTGTCCGGAATCAAAGCTTGGAGCAAAAAGGAGAAGACATAATCAACTGTAAGTTCTAAACCCTCTCTTTGTAATTAGGGTTTTATTGTTTTGTATGAACCACAATCAGATTCATGGGTTGCATGGAATTGATAGGAAATTTTTGTTATTCAAGTTATTCCGCATTCTATTTCCTTCTAGTTCAATTCCCAACAGTGGTATCAGAGCCAGGTTGTGCTTCATACAAACATCATATGGGCTGGTATTTATGGTACAATTAATTGGACAATGGTGTTCTAATTAGTAATTAGAAAACTAGGGTTTTATAAAACTGTCATGAGGAGTTTTCATGATAGTCATGAAAAACCGTCATCTTGTTTTGCATGCCAAAATTTGAGTTCTTCTCCAAAATTTTCGAACCATATATGGTTAGAAAGCTCTTCGAATCAGCTTTCCAACCCAACAAACGGTTCGTCGATCCGAGTTCTGTAGAGAAAGTTATGAATTTTTTACTACAGGCTGTCTGGAAAGACAGTTTTACGCGGGAATGGAACTCTAGGTTGTTCTTCATCTTCTTCTTATATTAATTTGATTTATATTAATCATATGATGATTATATACAATTATATATACTGTATATATAATTACTATATGTATTTGATACATTAAAAATCGAATTTAAAAGAAAAACAAGATTGAAGTTCTTGAAGAGGCTGAATCTGGGTTCTTGAAAAACCCAGGTTAGTTTTCTGGTTTTTGTTCATTCTCTTCCATCAAAATCATTATGAATGATCATAGATTTAATATATATATTGTATATATGTTTATCATTGATGTTGGTATGAGTTTTGAATTAAAAACAATCAAAAAGTTTGAGTTTTAAAATTTTCCAGCAAAGCAGTTTTCTGGGCAGCATGATACAGCCATGGTTATTGGCATGTATCTTCTTCATAGGAGCAAGGCAGGGCATGAAACCACCTCTATTAGAATCGTGGGACACTAGGGGATAAACCCCAAGTGGTGCGGCAGCCATTAGATGGCATCTTCTAGGGTTTTAGAACCCATTCTCTTCATTATCGTTTTGCTGAAATTTTCTGGATATTCTTCATGGATTTATTTGCAGCGGCTGTTTGGGCTTGATTTGATCAATTAAATCTCACCTATGGGGGTCGAAAATCATATGGAGATATGACTTGAGGGTTGCCAAAGCTTGGGCAGCCATGGTTGGATCGTGGCAGCCATGAAAGCTTCTTTGAAGCTTCATCTTCTTCAGCAGGCAGCAGCTAGGGTTTATGGAAACCCCTCCCAAATTCGACCTAGGGCTCTTGGCCCTTAATCACCACCTCTGTGATGATTGTCCCAGATGTAGGAGAGTGCCCCAAGGCCTGGCATAGAATGGCAGCAGCCATGGGTGGATCGTGGCAGCCATGGATGCTCCATGGCAGCCTCCTTCTATTTTCGGAAATTAGGGTTTTCTTAGGAAACCCTAATCCTATGTGTACTAGGGTTTTAGAAACCCTAATTACCCTCATTAATGTGTCCTATTAGGGTTCTAATTATGACATTAATGACCAGCCTTGGTCATTAATGAACCCGGTTCTAATTAAATGCATTAGGGTTTGAGTTTATGAAACCCTAACCCTAATACATTTAAAATTTGATTTCTCCCAAATTAAATTAATTCCGAAATTAATTATATAATTAATATTGATTAATTTTAAGATGTTTTAAATTGTTTAAAGCAATTTTGGAATAAATTTATTTTCTGGAATTTTTTATTTAAATAAAATTGTTTTATTTATTTAAGTTAATTCCTAATACTATAGTATTAGATACTAGTTAGTATTATTTAATTGTTTTAATTATTCTAATGATTTTGATTAATATGATTGATCAAAATTAGATGTTTTAAAGAGTTAAAACATGTTAGGATAGATTAAAATAATTTTGGGAAATTAAATGATTAAAAGGAGTTTTAATTCAATAATTGATTTCTAAATTAGGGTTTTAGAAATTCTAATTTTAGAAATTAATAAATGCCATTTATTTTGTTTTATTAAGTTGTTTCAATTATTCTAGTAATTTTGATTAATATGATTAATCAAAATACAATGTTTTAAAGAGTTAAAATCATACTAGAATAGATTAAAATAATCTTTGAAAATTATTGATTAAAAGGAGTTTTAATTCAATAATTGATTTCTAAATTAGGGTTTAGGAAATTCTAATTTTAGAAATTAATGAAACATTACCATTTTCATTATTTTAATTTTGGATATGATATTTTGAGGTCCCCTAATGAGATTAGGAAGCATTAATGAGATTAATGAAGTCCAATTAATAGAGTTACCATAATGCCCATATGTTTTTAATTGCTTACAGTACTTTTATTTATGCGATATGATTGTATAATTGTGTGTGGATGATGATTATGGACTAAGCCCCCTTAAACCAATTGTGATTGGCCGTCTTATGGGTTGTGAAATATTTTTCAAAGGGTTGTAATTTATTTATGGTGATGTAATTTTTTAATTGGGGCTTGCATGCCACATTTTTCTCCTTCACTCTCTCTATCATTCTCTTATGTACCCCACATTCCCCTTATGTATCCCTTTCTTTAAATTATGTAAATGTTATGTAATCGAGAGCGCACTAAGGAGCATGGTGGACTCAAAAGAGCATAGTGGAGCCCAACAAGCCAATGGTGGAGACCATCAAGCCAAGGGA
The DNA here is from genome assembly GCA_039720395.1 of Liquidambar formosana. Lineage (NCBI taxonomy): Eukaryota > Viridiplantae > Streptophyta > Magnoliopsida > Saxifragales > Altingiaceae > Liquidambar > Liquidambar formosana. Next base: position 219,073 of record JBBPBK010000242.1, read on the forward strand.
GTAGATTGAAAGACTTGAAAGCTTAGAGAAGTTTTTCAAGAAAGCATGCATGTTACGAATGGTTTATTTTACGATCACCTACACCCACCTTAGACCTTGGATTCAATCTATTGGCTTGGATTGAATCCTCTCAAAGTCCATAATCATCATAGTGGGAGCTTTAATTTATGAGATAATTGTATTAGCTCCAATACCATAGTTTGGTATATGTTACCTATTCACTTAGGTACTAATATCAAAATATGGTACTTTATATATGTTGATATATAATAGCATGCGATGTATGATTTATAATAGCATGAGATGTATGATTATAAATAGCATAATTTATATGTTTAAATTTTGATACATAGGATGCATGTTAATTTGATGAGACCCTTTAAAACCCCTCTTATTTAATATTAAGTTGAAAATGGAGAAGTCATTGGGGAATGAATTCTTCATTACCTTCCATCATTATAGGATCATCTAACGTCCCTTAATGTGGGTACCTGGCTGCAGACATGTAGGAGCTACCCATGTTAAAGACATTACTTGAAACTATCACATATGTAGATATCATGGGGTGCCTAAGCTGGTATATACCAAGAAACTAACATGTGAGGTATATATTTGGTGAAACATACCTGTGTGAATGATGGGTTTAACTTAACTAGGGAAGTATTCCAAGAAACTAACATGTGAGGTGTATGTTCCCTAGAGGCAAAATGATTGGAATTTGCTTATGAAGCAATAGACAAAGAGTTGTCTTCTTATTGTGGGTTAGAAGTCAAGAAACTAACATGTGAGGCTTCTAGGTCACAATGGGACCCCAATCCCCATTAGGAATGAGATTCCCGAATTCCATTAGAGGGTGTATGGAATTTGATAAAATAGTGGGAGGTACCATATGATTAAAGACCCAATCATTATGGATAAAAATGAAATCTAATTCTTTGTTTATGTAGATTACCTAATTACTCACCTCAAAACCCCTATTTCCTAATATAGGATATTGATAGTTTGACTAAACCCGATTTCTTTGATTGACTTAGGAAATTGAGAATTGTTCTCAATTTCAAAAGATTGTTTATATGCTATTAGGCCTTTTATTAAAGGCCCTCCATAAAACATCCTAAGAAGAAAAAGACACTATGTGCAATTGGCATCTTGTTGCCATGCTATATGATAGTATTGATGACTAATGAGCTTCAGAAGCAAAATTAGTCAATGCAAGTGCCTTTGATGTCCTACATCACATACAAAGGTTGTATAGTGAGTAAAATAATACTATAAAGTATAGTAGTTATAAAGGACTTCTTCTGGACTAGGATGTAATAAAAGTTGTTTATTAATAATCATTCTTTTGAAAAATGATTAATCACATAGAATAGCTTGAGAAGCTAGATGTGATTTAAAATGGAAGCATAGAGGAAAGCAAGTCTTGAAAAGTCAAAGACAAAGAAATATAATTATTTTGTAGTAAATATAAGGTATTGTAAAGGCAACTTGATAAAGTATCAGTCTTCCTAGAAGAACCAAACTTTTGAAGTTTTGGTTCATGCTCTAAACTAAATTGTTGGTTAGTTCTGCTTCTTGGTTTTTGGATTCTAGTATAATCTAAATCGAAGCAGAAAGTTAAGTAGATAATAAGTTACCTTTAAAAATTTTAATAGAGCAAGAGTTGCTAGATTAATTTTGGGAACTTATTTCTTAACTAGGTCATTTAAGACATTCTAGAAATTTGATTTCTGAATTTAAATGACTAATTAGAGTGAATGCAACGTATTCCGAGAATACAAGAGATGTAGAGACTCTCATTTAAATGTAACGATTATGACTTGGTTATGAGATGACCAAACCCATCTTTTACTTGGTGAAGTGAAAGAGTTACATTTATAATTTGACTAATACATTGTGATGTATATAGTCATGTAGAGCATGCATTCAATTACAGTAGACTCATCTTAGAATACCATAGCTCAATGGTGAATCTAAGAGAACGAATTGAACCCTATTAAGATATGGTTTGATCCATGATGAGTTTTACTAACGTATCCATCTAGGATATACCTTAAAATTGCTACATATTGATAATTTAGGGTTCACTCCAGTTTTGTCCCAATTATATCAGATATGATATGGGAAGAAACCCAACTTAAAGAAGTTAAGGCTTGGGCTTGTGCTACGTATGTCTGGAAACATAATGTAGACAATCTGGAAATAAGGTCAAGTAAGTGTTGAATTGTGGTATATCCCAAAAGTGGTTGGGATAGTATTTCTATTACTCTAATGAACAAAAGTTGTCCATTAGGATGGTTGCTGGATTTTCTTGAGAAAGAGTTCATTCAAGAGAGATGCAAAAGTAGATAGAATTTACAGAATTGTTTGTAAAGCCACAAACCAACAAAGATCCAACCCTTGCCCCTGTTGAGGCAAAACCCTTAACTACACCACATTCTTTTCATAGATCAAATTGGATATTTCTTTAACATAAGAGAGATATTGTATCTCCATTAGAATGTGAAAGAATTGTTCTTTGGTGATAAAGATCACCAAGATAATCCTATTGATTATGATTAGGCGATGTTTGACATCAACTTGAGAAATGACTAAGAGTCATTAAATCCAATATGGATAGGTAGAGACCTAAAAGGCTTGGCTATTTAAGAATGTTTTCAACATAGGCAAAAAGTTGTCTATAAAGAAACTTGTTTGATAATAGTTATGCTGAAATCCATTTGGATCTTGTTATCTATAAACACACATTTTTATAAGATATGTCAAAAAGGATATAAAGATGTTATATCAAATGGTGAAAAACCATAAAAGTGTGTAAGTTATAGAAGTCTATTAATAGACTACAAGGTTCTCATAATTAGAACATCTATAAAGTTGAAGTAATCAAATTGTTTGATTTCTCTCATTGTATAGATGGACCATGAGTGTATAAAAGGTTAGTGGGAGTGCGATCGTTTTTCTTTATCCTAAGTATGGATGACATCATAATCATTATGAATGATATATGAATGTTATCTAATGTAAAGTTTTAGTTTTTGGAGAAAAACTAATTCATGAAAGATTTGGCAAAAGCATCCAATAAGATCTATAGAGATAGATCATATAGATTGCTAAGTATCTCCAAATCATCAAACATAGTTGAAATGTTGAAGGAGTTCAACATGGAGAATTCTAAGGGAGGTCTGATTTACTTCAGATAAGAATTCATTATTCAAGGGCATGTGCCCTAGGATAACACAAGTAAGATTCTTAAAGTGTTAAGAAGCCTTATTTTACACTATGTATTGAACCCGATATCTATTATGTTGTAATTGTTACAAATAGTTATGAATCAATTCAAATTTGGAATATTGGATTGTATATGGAAATTGTAAACTCATAGTAGATGGGTATATGGATTTGGATATAATCCATATGGGGTATATTTTATATTCACTTTAGTTGGTGAAATACTTAATGGAAGAACTGTATGAAAGATACAGTGGATTCCATTATTAAGGGTGAATTAATTGTCGCATTGTCTAGGAGACTGTTTGGATCTATAAGTTCATTTAGAACTTGGAGTTGTTCCTTCCATTGAGTTGCCCACACCTTGTTTTGTGACAACAATGGGTCTATAGCTCAAGTATAGGAATCACGGTCTCATCAAAAGTCCAAACTCATAGAGTGACAATTCCAAGTGATTAGAGGAATCATTGGAAGAGGTAATAGATACATTACAGAAGATATTATCTACATAAGTTTTTGTAGACCTACTGACTAAAGCTTTAAAACATAATTGGTTATGTCTAAGACCAACATCTTGAGAAGATAGGTATGCGATACATGGTCGATTGGCTTCAGTGCAAGTGGGAGATTGTTAGGACTATGCCCTAGAGCCAATCATAGAGATGATTGTTTAGGGATTAGGAACAATCATTTGATTTCATTTATGTATGTCACATTTATTATTGATTTAATAAAAGGGCTTATTCTATTATGTTTATATGCATCATTTATATTTACATAATATGTCCATGGAGTTAGAGTTGAGAATATGGAATTACAAAGAGTTGTAATTTTGAGACTATAGATATATCTCTGTACTAAACTCCTTAAGCATTCCTAGTTGAAGGTTCACTATGATGGACAGTAATGAACCATAGGACTAGCACTTGTTAGGTTGACTCTATAGGAGGATAGCTAGTCTCAAGCTATTTGTGTGGAGACACTACAACCAACAAGTGGGTGCCTATTATAAGAATAGGTACACTGAATGTGACCAAAGATATGAGATAAACTGAATGGAGTTTTTTCCTGCCTGTCAATCAGTTTCTCATTGTTATAGTGGTACAAGTAATCCTTAGACCTGAGACACCATAGTTGCCTTATGCATGTAGCTTTAGAAGTTTGATAACACTAAGTGCAGATCCTATTCAGGGGTTTGCAAAGGTGTTCATTGGCCCTACTGCTATGTGTATGAAGGCATGTGAGTGATCAACAAGGGATCCATCACTCTCAGGAAAAAGAGAGAGAATGTCTCATATAGCATTCATAATATAACTCATTAAATCCATGGCCATGGTAGGATGAATATGAAAAGAGTTTCATGAGTTCATCAATGAGTTGATATCTATGAATGAGTATAAAGTAATTGAACTAGGGACTTGACAGACTTCCATGTCCTATTAGTTCAATTGGAGACATTGTGTTGAAGGAAGGATGCAATTGTAACCTATAAACTATAACAGAAGGGTTCTTTGTAAATGACTATTCACCTCATTAAGGACCACACCATGAGCCATATGCTAGGTGTTACTCATGGTTAGTAGAAGCCCTAATTGATATAAGTGAGTTATAATCAATTAGGGAATTGGAAGGAGTTCCAATTAGACCCTAAATGGAAAGAGTTCCATTGTGCACACCTCGTGCTATTCCTACTACTTAATGATGTGAACCCAATGGGTCACACACTGATCATGCAAGAAGGGCTTTAAAGTCTATGAGAGAAAGGGTTTTAGTGAATAAAGAATAGTTCTTTATAGGCCTATTTGTATTTGATACAAATAATAGGGGTTAATGTGCAATTAAGTGTAATTACACATAACCCTATTAGGGTTTCTTCCCCATGGCCAGCCCCCTTTAGTGGGCTGCCTATATAAGTCACACTTATGTGTGACATGGCATAAGAGGCTTGCTTGCACACTCCCAACCCTAGCCGTCCAAAGTGTTGGAGGCTTTCTTCTCTCTCTCTTTCTTCTCCACCTCTAGCAACAACAAGGAAGAAGAAGGAAAAGACTTGAAGCTCTAGCTAGGTGTGGATACCGTTGGAGGCAGCACACTTGGGCTGCTCATTCACCGTTGTCCGGAATCAAAGCTTGGAGCAAAAAGGAGAAGACATAATCAACTGTAAGTTCTAAACCCTCTCTTTGTAATTAGGGTTTTATTGTTTTGTATGAACCACAATCAGATTCATGGGTTGCATGGAATTGATAGGAAATTTTTGTTATTCAAGTTATTCCGCATTCTATTTCCTTCTAGTTCAATTCCCAACACTCCTAATATCATTGCCAATCTAGTTGATTTCATCAAAACACATGAAACTTTGGCAAAGAAAGAACCAAGGATGTTCAGCCGACTACGAGTTCAGCCATCACAACTCCTCCCTCAGTTGCTAACAGAAGGGAAGGTCACTCTCTTGGCACCCCTTTTGATATCGAAGCCTTTACCGAAAAGATATAATTTAAATGCCAGATGTGCGCTTCATTCAGGAGGAACGGGCCATACAACAGACTAGTGCTACAAGTTGAAAAAAAAAAAAAAAATTCAGGATCTTATTAATCAGCGCATTTGGAGCCCGCTTGAAGCTTCTAACAAGTCTATCATGATGGAAAAAAGGTCAAGAAAGTTCGATCCTTTACTAATGTTGCCATCACAATTGCTTCCAAATTTGGTAGCAGTTAATCTTCTCAGCCTAGTCCTTCTTAAGCCAATACCATATCGACCACCAAAAAATTTCATTCTAAATGCATACTGCGAATATCATATGGGTAGAGAAGGACATTGGATTGACGACTGCTACAATCTCAAGCATGAGATTCAAGACCTTATTGATCAAAACCTTTGGAGCCCACTTGAAGCGTTCCCAAGCCAAAAAGAATCTCCACCCCAAGTAGCACAACAGAATCTGCTGCCAAGTTCCTTAGTAATGCCTGTTCTAGGGTATGTTTACCTTCCACCTCAGGGAATGCCATTGCAAGACATCCTGAAGAAAAATCAATAAGTCACTCATCCAAAGAGCAATTAGTAGAGGAAGTTTGACATGTTGCCAAAGCCTTTGTCTCAGTTTCTCCTATAGCTGCTAGCCGCAAAGCTTGTTTTTCCAGTATTGCTAAGGCCACCAGCAACCCCACTCCCAAGAAGCTACAATCCACATGCTTAATGTGACTATCATATGGAAATGCCAAGACATTGGACCGACCATTGCATTACTCTGCACCACAAAGTCTAGGACCTTATTGATCAGGGCCTTTAAAGCCCGTTCTAGGATTAGAAGTCTTAAGCAATTAGGATGCTATTCCATCCTTTTTAAAGCATGAATTTTGGTAACACCCTGTTGAGGTCATGCCTTCAGCAACTTTATGGAGGCTTATCCTGCTTTCAGTCAAAGTTTGTTTTCATATTATGTGATTTAACTATGTTGTTTGTCTTTTGAATATCATCCATTACTGTGCATATCATATATCATCTCATGTTAGTCTAAATAGCATAAAATTGCATTTTTCTCTCACCTAAATCTAGCCAAGTTGGAAATTATCAGAAAGATAATGAGGAACATCTTTCCTTTCAAATAAAACTTCAATATCGCATTTGAGGATGACCATTCAAAGCTCAAAACCAAGGATGATTTTGAGGAGAGATTATTAAAAGAATCATTGGGCATGTTGGAAAGACATGGAAAAGATGTAGCCAAGCATAGGATAATCCAAGGTAGGTCATTATTGGGAAAGTCAAGATTCCTAGAGCATTTGTGAGTTATGGCACACCAATGCAAGGAAACGAATGAGCCATGGAAACAATAGCAAAATCAAGAGTACGGACCCATGAGGGAGGTTCACATGCTAGCACAAACAATCATCAAGATGAGCAATCATTGGTCCACCTTAGATTATGGTCACCCTAAATATGTGAAGAACCATCATCAGAATATGGATCAAAGGGCATTACCTTATGTCAAAGGATTTCTCAACAAGAAGCATTCACATCCACAGATGGCACCAAATTGACTACTCAGGTAAACTCTGCCTCAGCAGACAAATTTATGCTTAACTATTAAATGATCTATTTAAGTAACCATTCTGAAAGTGAAATGATGAGAGGCTATCTTTCAACTTTCCTCACATATCCAGAAATAAATATCCTTAGTCAGCCATGTTCAAGCCGGATCATTTCTTTGCAGAACCCGATTAATGATCACCTCATATTGGAAGAAGTTTTGGAAGATCATCAAAAGCTGTAGAAGGAAACGCGATAGATATAATCGAATCCATTGATTGAATACATTTGATAGGAAATAATGAAAGGCTATCATTTCTACTATCCATGCCAAAACAAAAATTATCCCTTGCTAACCCTATTGAGCTAATGTTCGTTTCAATGGATACAACCCAACCCAGGTCACTCCCTTATGCTGAGGGTCATTTTGTAGATAAAGGTCAACACTTATGCCCTCTAAATTGGGGCAATTTGTTGAGAAATCGTGTTATCAATAAACGATAGACTGGGCAATTTTTAAGGAACGAAGTTCCTCAAAAACCCCAAAAAATACCTAAGCCAATTCAAAAAGAAAAAAAAATGAAGAAGAAAAGAAGAAGAACAAGGGAAAAAAAAAAAGGAAGAATAAGAAAACGAAAAAAAAAAAAAAGTCAAGAAAGAATCAAATGGAAAAGCAAAAGGAAAAGAAAAAATTCATCAAGAGAAAGCTATAAGACTGCCCCAAGTCTGGATCACAATGTCAACTGGGAAATATGAGGATAATGGGTAGAAAAATCTAGGATCCGAATGGTGACCTTGGTTTTAACCCCTCATTATACTTACTTTGAGCCTTTAATCCATTTCTTCTTCACCCATGAGCCATAGCGTACATTACAATCCAAAAGAAAGACCTTTCGGAGCTTAAGAAATGTAGTCAATCATGGAAATCAGTTGTGCCTAAAGAAGACTCATACAAGTGAAGGCAGTGACATCAACAAGGTAATCCTCAATCATGTAGCCTAGAATAGGAATTTTTGAGCCTACACATCTTGTTCTTCATGAACCCTCAGCTTGGCTACATTACAACCAAATAAAAAGTCCTCTCTAATCATTAGTAAGAATGGTTTAGTTAGGAGATCAATTTGTAGTAAACAGCTGAGGAGGTTTTTACTTGTCCTAGCCTAATGTTGCCAATCAGCTACACCATTCAAAGGAGAACATGTTCAATTTCAACAAGCACAAGTTTAGTTGAAATCAGCAAGACTTAGACTATAGCAGAAAAGTTACAAAAAGGAAAGAATGGTCTGATGGACATGGTAAAAACCCAGAAGGGCATTATGGGTAAAAAAAAGTAGGACCATGGCAAGATACAAAACCATTGGCATAGTGATAACCCCTAAAAGAGCACTGATGTGCAAAAATGTGGAGATGGCTTCGATGAAAATGTAGAAAAGCGCCAAAGGCAAAAATGTCAAGACAAAAAGAAGGAGTCACAAACATAAACAAAAGCAGCTGCAACAAAGAAAGTGATTGGCATATCATCCAAGGAAACAATCAATTTTAGAAGAATAAATAGGGATCTTGGCTACTATAATGGTTGGTTTGGCCTATCCTATGTTTAGGCACGTCATCACATGGACTTCCATCAGGGAATTCAAAGGGAAGATACCTCAGGATCTTTCCAATTATACTTTGACCATGCTTCCATCTTGTCAAATCAATAGCTAATTCTATCTCATTCATGCCATTTTGCATCATTGATAAAGTTTTTAAATAAAAAATTTTAAAAAAAAAATAAAAAAAAAAAAGAAGAAGATACAATTCTATATCATTATATATGCATCATCTAGCTAACATTTCAGATAAAGCAAAGCAGAGATCTCTACATTTCTCGTCAGTCTACATGCAGAGAGATGATCAATTCTCATCTGTCTAGATACAAAGATCCCTTCAACTCTTGTCAATCTACAAGCAAAGAGCCCAACATTTCTCGTCAGTCTACATGTAAAGATCCCATCATTTCTTGTCAGCTACATGCAAAGATCCCAACAACCCTTGTCAATCTACAAGCAGAGAGCCCACACATTTCTCTTTCAGTCTACATGCAGAGAGATCATCGATTCTCGTCAGTCTACATACAGAGATCCCATCAACTCTCGTTAGTCTACAAGTAGAAAGCCCAACATTTATCGTCAGTCTACATGCAGAGAGATCATCGATTCTCATCAATCTACATGCAGAGATCCCATCAACTCTTGTCAGTCTATAAGCAGAGAGCTTAATATTTCTGGTCAGTCTACAAGTAGAGAACCCAACATTTCTCCTCAGTCTACAAGCAAAGAGCCTAACATTTCTCATCAATCTACATGTAGAGATCCCATCAACTCTCATCAGTCTACAAGCAGAGAATCTAACATTTCTCGTCAGACTACATACAGAGACACCATCAATAGTTCATCAATCATGTCAAAGCAAACAAAGTTCCCACATCCCCAGAGAGTCACCAGTTCGCATCAGTCTACATGCAGAAACACCAACAATTCTCTTCAGTCTACAAGTAGGGATCCCAATATTCTCGTCGGTCTACAAGCAGAGACCCATCCATTCTCATCAGCCTACATGCAGAGACCTCATTAATTCTCGTCAGTCTATATGCAAAGACACCACCAATAGTTTATAAATCAAGTCAAAGCAAACCAAGTTGTCATAATCCTCAGAGAGTCTTAGATCCAACATGACTCTAAATCTCATCAACACATCATCTAGAATCCCTAGTGAGCTGCCAGACCAAGGGACTTTGGAGGAAGAAGGTGCAAGATCAACAAGCAATTCCAATGGGTCATCAAATGGAAAATGACATTGTCGAAATTCTCAACTGATCGCCCAAACAACACACTACTCCAAAAAAAAAAAAAAAAAAAAACACACCTACCCCCAGTAGAGCCAGTATGCACTGACTCACGAAGGACACCCTTCAGGAAACTGTAAGGTCCAAAATAACCGTAAACTACCAATGGGCAATAAACATAGTCGCAGAACATCAAACTCAAGAGATCAAGAGATATCCCCAGTAAATTCAAAGTTCCAAGGATTTCGAGAAGGACATTGAAGCGTAGCCAGCACAATCAACAACACAAAGAAGATCAATCCAGCAATAGCTCAACTATTTAGTAACACCCATCAAGCAAGGATTCAAAAATATTTCGATCACCTTGGAAGTAAGAACATCATCTCAAATATCATTATCAGTTATAGTTTGTCGTTATCTTAAGGAGACCCATAAACTGGCCTAAAATCGCCTAAATCTACCAACCCGTTAGAGCTTCCTAGTGGGTCGCGATCAAGAAAGATCCTGCACTACCATCTCACAGTTTGAGCATCAGAGCAGTTGCAACACCCCATTCAAGATTTTAACAAAGCCCTCGCACAAGTAAGAATCTAGAAGAAGCAGAGTCAGTCCGAAGGAGACCAGATCTCAATCTCTCGGGACCAAGACCGCTTGCGTTGACTCCTGAAGAAGTCCAAGGACCCCTAAGAGGAGGGTCATCTCAAGATCTCATCCAGTTCAGCAACAGCTCAAGGATTTATGTCAAAAGCACTAAAGATAGAGGCCACCACGTCTCTTAACAAATCAACACTCGTTGAAAGTAGATAGGCAATAAGAGCTCCCATCGACATAGTTGAGCGCAAGTAAATATAGTTTATTTTCAGTAGTTATAGTAGTATAGTATAGTTAAGGTTGCTACATGACCTGAAGCTCACTTTCCCCAGTAGACCTTATATCCTGGATGATCTAATCTTTTTGTGTGAGACATCGAGGAGTTTCACCACTCCCATGAATCTCGCAATCCACTATCTTGGAGCACTTTGACTTTCCCAGCTAAGACCATTGACCGAGTTGTCAAGCATTCATTAGGAACATCACTGTTGACGTACTAAGAAATGTAACTGTGTAAAAATAGAGTTTGTCTCTCAGTCTTTTTTAGGTATCTCTTTTCAGAGAAACTAAAAAAGATGGGCAGCTATAGACACCCCATTTTTACCAAGCATATCCATCAAAGGGATGTCATCTGAAGACCAGAACCATTTACAACCCCATTCCAAAAACTCACCCAGAAAACGAATCTTGCACAGGAGTTGAGACCTCAGTGGTCTTGAGGGGTTCATAATTATCTTTTCAATGACTAGTAGCATGCCCAATTTAGAGTCAGGGAACTCCGTGTGAAACCATTTGAAGTTTTAAGCCATTTCTGGTAGCATTGGAAAACGCGCGAAAAAAGAACTGCAACATAAACTTCTAAAAATCTAGGAACAAATGTTTTGGCACATTCTAAGACCTTTTTTGTGACATAGAAAAACTGCTAAAAATGTCTTGGTTCTAGATAATCTCACATAGCATTTTCGCAGCACTGGAACAAACTCGTAAAAATAAATCGCCTGAAGAATTTTTGAAAGTCTAGGAACGGATTTTCTGGTACATTTTAAGATCTTTTTGTGAAATAGCACAATTGCCAGAAATCCCCCATTCCTAGAACATTTCACTTCGCTTCTTTGAAAAACAGGGTTTTTTGCGTTTAATCCCGTGCTAAGGAAATCAAAGTTGTAGAACAAAGTCGAAATCATGAAGAACATGTCGAAATCTTTCCATTACCTCCGGAAGCACCTCAATCAGAGTTCCCAAGCTCAATCTGCCCCTGTGGGCATTGTACACTCCAAAAAGTCAACTTTGGTCAAAAAATCAACTGTAGTAAAAAAAATCAACTTTGCAGTCATTCAAAAGGAAACAGCAACACAAGCTTGTTGCCAGTAGTCTCACGAAAATCTGAGCTCTAAAACATTGAAAAAGATGCTGTAAGCCAAAACGTCAACTATGGTCAACTGTGTTGAAAAAGTCAACTTTGCAGTCACTCAGAAAGAAATAGTGTCTTGACACCCCATTTTGTACCGCCTAAACATTTCAAGTCCACCCCTTTTTAAGCCCAGTGATGAAGGGTGATCTAGTTTGAAATAATTGATGAATGATCCTTAGAAAGCCGACGTGATCGCAATCATAACCCAACCCGCAAAAGCCCACAATTAGCTATTTGTACGTACATGCAATTCAGTTGTGCGTACGCACCTTTTAATTGTGCGTACGCACATTAACTCCTAAATCTGGATTTTTCCCTCCATTTTGGTATTCCCCTTGTTACCTTGTAAAGGTTTGACCTACTTTGTAGCCACTTTGTGATGGCTAGAGAAGCCAGAAACCCTAACCTAACTTTCCCCAAAACCCTAATACTGCCTCTATAAATATAGCACTTTCAACCGGAAAAGGTGACCTCAACTATTCTCTAGCCATCACCATTCTCTAAACCATTCTATAGCCACCACTTCTATAAACCCTAGCTACCATTTCTACAAACTTAGAAGCTAAGAGAGAGAAGGACGGCTGTGATCACGGAGACTTGAAGGGGAGAGTTCATCAAAGTTTCATCCTACATATCGCTCAACCTGAGGGTAACGCTTACTTTTCCATCTCTTTCTCCATTATTTGAGATAGCCTGTTATTATTTTTGAATGTCCGGACATGCTTCTCTTTCTCCCATGATTGTGTATTTATTTTGTTTAGTTGTTTCTCATTTCTTATTAAATTTATTTATTTAGTTTTCTCTTTTGATTTTTATTTATTTCGTCTTCCACATGATTAGTAATTTTCTACATCTATTAATTTGTGTAACCGCATAGTAGAATAGGCGTATTCATCTCTACATATGTATTTTCATTTATTAGATTAAGATTTCTTTTTCTTAGTTCATTTTGATTTATTCCCATCCCTTATTAATTTTATTTTTATCATTTTAATCTTTCTAATTGTGTGCATATAGATTTAGGACTTGATTATCGTAGTTCTTTTATATATTTACATATTTTATTAGTTATGGAAGTATATCATTAATTCCGGGGTTCCGTAGGTGGAATGTACGTACGCATAAATCGAAAGTGCGTACACACTTTACAGTTATGCATACGCACTTCCTTTGTATGATCGATTGACTCTTTTATTATATTTATTTTATTCTATATTATTCATTCCATACATATTTGATTCCCTATTTTATCTATTCCCTAGTTTAAATTATTACCATATTTGTTTATCCCTCACATATCTTTCTTTCTTTGTGTCATTCTTATTTTATTATCATTTCTTTATTTAGATTAGTTCTGTATTTTATTTCTTTCTTTCTCTAGATTAGTTCTTTATTTAAACCATTCCTTTATTTATTTTTATTTTCTTCCTTACTTATTTGCTTGTTTCTTTACTTATTTGTTTCTCTTTCATTATTAGTAGATTATTTCCTCTCATACTTTTATTTTTCTTACTTGTCTATTCATTTATTTCTTTCTTTATTTGACTCTTTCTTTATTTTTGTATCCTTCTTTAGATTAGCCCTTTTATTATATTGATTCTTTGTATAATTCATTTATTTATGTATTTATTTGCCATCATTGCGTAATATCATTTGAATTAAATTGCATATCGCATGAATAGGGTTAAATCCAATTGATAATTCTTGTTAATTAAAGCCAACAAAACACGTGTGGGGGCTGGCTTTGGCCGGGCGTTGTTGGGTGCCTAACACCTTCCCAACAATGTACCCTAACTCCAAACCCTAAATTCTCTGGTAATACCGAATTAGACCCTTGCTAGAGGTCAAATCAGTTCTCGAAACCAAATCGGGTGGCGACTCTTCTTCGCACTAGCCCTCCTGGCTAGTGGTGTACTCCTGAGCTGGCGTGGTCAGGACACAGCGCTCACATAGTGAGATAGGACTGTCGCCACAAGTCTCATCCCAATCTGAGGTCCAGAACACTGAAAAAGTCCATGCGAGCCCCACACGCATAGAAAGTCAACTCTGGTCAACCTTGATCAAAAAGATTTGAATTTGTAGGCATATTGAAGGAAATAATGAAGGGAATCCATTGCAATTGACTGCATCTCAATTGAAGCTCAAAAACTCAAAAGGGTTGCAAACGAGTCCTACACAATTTGAGCAACATAGAAAGTCAACTTTGGTCAATCTTGATCAGAAAAAGTCAACTCTCAAGTCAACCTGAAGAGAGTAATGAGAAAAATCCATAGCCACTGATCTTATGTCATTTGGAGTTCAAGAAGTTAAAATGTTTCTAATTGAAGTTTCAGAGGGAGCCCGGGTGGGCCCTGCACGCCTCGCAATCCACGATCGAGAAAATTTGTAATCACAAGCCAGGACCATAGTCAAATTGAAAAGCTCGAAATTATCTTTCCAACAACAAGTGGATCATCCAATTTTGAGCACGTGGCGAGAAGTTTTGAGCATTTAAATATTTCCTGCACCGCTGTGAATAGTGAATAACGCGCGCGAAATATTTATCTGTGACTTGGAGACAAAGAGATAAGGAAAATCAATACTTAAGCTTTTGTGTTCCCCCTACACCAACAAGATAGGATATTTAGAAGTTACTTTAATTTCATTTTGCACCCAAAGCTATTTAACTTTAGGTTAATAGCACTTTTGCCCCAAAAGATGTGTGGCTAGGATGAGTCATTGATCACCAAGTCAAGATCTAGGGCTAGGATGAGTCCTGAGTCACCAAGCTAAGAGGTGTAGGGCTGGGATTAAAACTCAAAGAATGGATGGATGAGATCAACTCACCTATTTACAACTAAACCATCCACTTTCCCTATAAATACCCCACCCATTTCATCCATTTTTGCAAGCTTTTGAGAGCCAAGAAACCCCTACCAAATCAAAAAGAGAAAGTGTAGCACTTCTAGAGAGAGAAGCTCCCAAGAGTAGCCAACCAAAGGGGAAGGAGCTCCTCCTTGCTCCACCACTCCACCATCACACCACCACTCCACCACCACACCACCACCACCTCTACCACTTCCACCACCACAAAGCCAACATCAAACCCACTCAAAATGCCTTCCCAAGGTACTGTCCAAGAACACCCAACCACACAAAACCTCGATTTTTGGGCTTGGGTAGCTTGGAAGAACACACCCAGAAACTACTGTATTTTTACCACGGAACAAAAGTTAACTTTGTGTCGGTTGACTATCAACCTATTCTCAGGTGGCTGGTAACTTCATTGTGTTACCACTGTTTTCACTTCCAAATCACTTCAAAGCTTGTTCAAACTAATTCCACCACTTCAAATCAACTCCCAAACACCAAACCACCACAAAAACACCTCCCCCAATGGCTGGTTCAAGTGAGTGAGAGTGAGGTGTGTGTGTACAAAGTGTATGTAATTCAAAGAAAGCAAGCAATACAAAGCAAAAGCAAAAGCAAAAGAAAGTTTCAAAGGAATGGTATAAAGATGTGATTTTTTGTCAAGTTCATGTGTTTTGAATTGTGCTACTGATCTTGTTTGTTCATTGAAGCTTGGAAGGACTTATATATAATAGAACGAGGTGTACTATACATATAGATTCTATGCACAGAAATCATTTAAGGGTTTTTGTTTGTGTTTAAATACATGGAATTGGGCAAATCAATTGGGTGGGTGCTTCCAGCTATGGTGATGAGTTCCCCGAAAAGGATAAACCAAGTCATAAATGCATGCATTGATGACACTACGATTGGTTTGTTTGATCCATGTGTTTAGACCTAAATAAAAATAAAAAAAAGAATTCCTATGCTTTCAATCGCGCTAGGAAGTCTAAAAGATGATATATAGCGTGAATTGTAAATCAACTTTCCTAATATTTGTTTTGTAGGGTATTACTCCTATATATATAAAAGGGCAAAGAAATGGAGCTTAACTTGGAAATAGCCATGCGCATGTGCTCCTAAATAGTGCCAAGAGCTTGTTTTTTAAAACACACACATATCACAGATGCACAATTTTTTTTAGAAATATTTTGATATGCCGTTAGGCTATCGAAATTTTTATTAAACACACACAATCACAAATGCACAAATTTTTTCTAAAAATTTTTTGATACGCTGTTAGGCTGCCCAATTTTTCTTACACGTATCACAGATGCACGGAATTTTTCTAGAACATTTTGATACGCCGTTTTCCTACACATATCACAGACGCACAAAATTTTCTAAATATTTTGATACGCCGTTAGCCTGCCGAAGTTTTGCCACAAAGCATAACACACACACACACACACTAGATTAGCAATATCGCTTGTTGTAGACTCTAACTATGTCAAAAGCATGTCATCTACACTACTTTTTGTACAAAGCATGTCATATTCACTAACTATGTCACAAAGCATATCACACATGCACATACTAGCTATGTCACACACGCACTAAATTTTTCTGGAATATTTTTAGATGCCAGAAGGCTGCCCAATTTTTGCCATGAAAATATATATTGCATACATGCCCGAAATTTTTCAAATAACTTTTGAGACGCCAGAAGGCTGCCAAAATTTCTATAGGATTTTTTTACTAAATGAATAGTCCAAATTGATCATTTTTATTCATCCTCATCTCATTTCAATGTGGAATTCATCAAAAATTGTTCCATTTACCAACAAAAAAAAATGCATTATTTTTTTTCTTACGCCAAAAGGTTGTCCAATTTTCTGCAAATATTTGCGTAAAAATTGATTTTCAATTCTTTTCAATCCAATTCAATTCCAATCATTTCAAACCAGTTTCAATTCAATTCATTTCAATTCAACCAATTTCAATTCAAATGAATTCATTTCAAATCAATTCATTTCAATTCAATTCAAATTAATTTTCATCCAAATTCTTTAAAGCTTTCAAAATCAACTTTCAATATTTCAAAATGCTTCCAAATCAATTCAATTTTCAAGGTGCTATCCATGTCTCACCAATGTCATATCGTTTCACATATACCATGATTACCACGCATCTCTTGAAATAAAAAGTATGCTATCTTTAATTGCATCTTTTGAAATTCAAAGTATATGCCATATTTCATGACATGCACTTGCACTTGACATTGGGTTATCATACCCTTTTCAATGCATCTTTTAAAGCAAAAGTAAATGCCATCTTTCAAACCAAAAGCAAATGCCATCTTTTCAATGCATCTTTTAAAAACAAAAGCAAATGCCACCTTTCAATAAATTATTTCAAATCAAGTTAGGGCCACATTTTTGCACAAGCCAATGTCAATATCATATGCAAGCTTCATTTTGGGAATTTATTTAAAGTTTTGTACTATTGAGAATGCAATTTAGAATGTGGCAACTATGGTTTCAATCCACGGGTGTGAGGGAGTGCTAATACCTTCCTCCTCCTCAACCGAGCCTCCGTATCCATAATCTTTAGGTAACACAGACCTTAGGAGTCAATGAAATCCAAGTCAAACTTAATTGCTAATTTTTGGATACCTAAAAAATGATCAATTATGTCTTTGAACCAATAACTGATGGCGACTCTAAGTTTTGCTTTTCTATGAACGTTTTCCTTTTTAGAAAGACATTCACTTTAAAGCAAAGTAATCTGCAAGCGTAGACTACACCCATTCCAAATCACCAACTATAGATAAATAGGCCCTTTATCAATCAACACTCCACATACCTAGTGAAGGAGTCTAAAAGAAAAAGCAAAACCAGAAAGAAAGAGAGAGAAAAAGGACACCAGACATCATGCGGTGACACCCTAATCATCATGAATGATAAAGGAATGTTATCTAATATGAACTTTTAGTTTTTCAGAAAAACTTCTTCATAAAGGATTTTGCAGAAGCATCCAACAAAAGTCTATAGATATAGATCTTATAGCTTGCTAAGTATCTCCAAGTCATTGTACATAGTACAAATGTTGAAGGAATTCAACATGGAGAATTCGAAGAGATGTTTAACTAACATCAAACATGGAATTCATTTTTCCAAAGGCATGAGCCCTAGGATAGCACAAGTAAGGTTCTTTATTTTCTTTATCCTATATATAGATGACATCCTAATCATCATGAATGATAGAGGAATGTTATCTAATGTAAAGTTTTAGTTTTTCAGAAAAACTTCTTCATAAAAGATTTTGTAGAAGCATCCAACAAAAGTCTATAGAGATAGATCTTATAAGTTGCTAAATATCTCCAAGTCGTTGTACATAACTCAAATGTTGAAGCAGTTCAACATGGAGAATTCCAAGAGAGGTATAATTAAATTCAAACATGGAATTTATTTTTCCAAGGACACAAGCCCTAGGATAGAACAAGTAAGGTTCTTTAAGTGTTAAGAAGCCTTATTCTACACTATGTACTGAACCTAATATCTATCATGTGGTAATTGTTACAAACATATGTCAGTCAATCCAAATTTGGAATATTGGATTGTATATAGAAATTGTAACTCACAATTAATGGGTATATGAATTTGAATTTAATTCATACGAGGTATTTGTTTATGTTCACCTTATTTGGTGAAATGCTTAATGGAAGAACTATATGTAGGATAAAGTGGCTTCTGTTATTGAGGGTGAGTTAATTGTTGCTTTTATAGTTGTCTAGGAGATTGTTTAGATCTATAATTTCATTTTGAACTTGAGTCTTATAAAAAATCTAAACATACTAAGCAACTAGTTCCATATAATTAGAGATATCATTGGAAGAGGTAATATATACAATACTGAAGATATTATCTAGATAGGTTTTTGTAAACCTACTGATTAAAGCTTTAGCACATAATGGGTTAGCCCAACATCTTGAGAAAATGGGTATGCAGTATTTGGTCGATTGGCTTTAGTACAAATAGGAGATTATTAGTTGCATGCCCTATAACCAATCATAGAGATTATACTTTAAGGATAATGAACAATCAATTTATTTCATTTATTGTTAATTAGGTTTATTATTATTTAATAAAGGGCTTTATTCTATCATGTTTATTGTGTTATTTTATATTTACATTATATGTCCATGGAGTTAGAGTTGAGAATATGAAACCACAAAGTGCTGTGATTAGGAGACTATATATATCTCTTTACTAAACTCCTAAATCATTCCTAATTGAAGGTTTATTATGATGGATAATAATAAACTATAGGACTAGCACATGTTATATTAGCTCTATAGGAGGATAACTAATCTCAACCTATTTGTGTGGAGACACAAAGACTATGCACATGGGTGCTTGTTAAAGGAACAAGTACATTGAATGTGGCCATCTTACTTTGAGATAACTGAATGGAATTTTACTTGCATGTCAATTAATATCTCATAGTTGTAGTGGTACAAGTAATCCTTAAACCTAAGACACTATAGTTGTCTTATGCATGGAGTTTCAGAAGTTTGATAGCACTAACTGTATGTTCCACTGGGGATTTACAAGGGTATTCATTGACTCTATTGTTTCATGGGTGAACGCATATGAGTAATCAACAAGGGATCTATCACTCTCAATAAAAGAGAGAGTGTGTTTCACATAACACTTATAGATATAACTCATGTACATCTATGGCCATAGTAGGATGACTATGAAAATGGGTTTTCATACTGCATCTAATGAGTTGATATTTTGGGTAGGTTCATAAAGTATTAAACTATATAGGGACTTGAAAGACTTCCATATCCTATTAGTTCAATCAGAAGCATTATGTTGATGGAAGGATGTAATTGTAACCTTAACTGTAACTGAAAAGTTTTTTGTATGATTTATATTCACCTTATTTAGGATCTCACCTTGAGCCATTGCTAGATGTTACTCATGGTTAGTAAAAGCCCTAATTGATATAAGTTGGTTATAATCAATTAGGATATTGGAAAGAGTTCCAATTAGACCCTTAATGGAAAGTGTTCCATTGAGCACTCTTTGTGCTACTACCTACTACCAAATGTTGTGAACCCAATGGTCACACATAAATAAGCAAAGTGAGACTTTAAGTTGTGAGAAAAAAGGCATAATTGTATTTGGAATAGTTCTTTCGGGCCTCACTTGCATTTGATGAAAGTTAGAGGGATTAAAGTGCAATTTGAGGAAATTGCAAAACCCACACAAAGTGGGATTCCCCTTTAGCTATCCCCTATAGTGCTTACTATATATACAAGCTAGCACTTGATAGCTTGACACACAACACACTCTACACTCCCTTTCTTGGCTGACCCTATTGAGGAGCCTCTCTCTCTCTCTTTCTCTCTCTCTCTCTCTCTCTCTCTCTCTCTCTCTCTCTCTCTCTCTCTCTCTTCTTCTTCTTCTTCTTCTTCTTCTTCTTCTTCTCCTCTTTTAGCAAACCCTAAGGAAACGAAGAATAATAATTAAGGTTTTTGCTTGGTGTGGATACTATGGAGGCAGGACACTTATGCTACTCGTTCATTGTTCAATTAATCGTCATAAGAACCTCTTGTAAGTAATAATCATCTTCTTCTAATTAGGGTTTTGTTTTGTAATAAACCACAATCAAATTCATAGGCTATAAGGAATTTGTTCACATTTTGTTATTCATTATGTTCCGCATCGTAGTTTTCTCTACCTCAATTCTTTACAGTAAGTCAAAAAGGTGTGGTATTTTCTTTTGATTAATTCTCTTCCCCCTCCTTTGGGCTACATATTTCTAAAAACTTTCTATTTTTCTCAGGTTCCCTGTTTTTAAAAATGTTTCCATTTTCCCTAATTTCCTTTTTTCTAAAAACTTATATTTTAAAAACTTTCCTTTTTCAAATATATGGAAATTTAGAAATTGTTTTAGTTCCTATGAAAGGAATTGTCCATTCTTTTGAACTACGTGGACTTTAATGCTTGCTTAGTAACTTGTGGGGTACATAGGTGTTAACTTAAGCTCAAGTCCACCCTAAGATATTAAATATCTTACGTTTTTTCTTTTTTCTTTTTCTCTTTATTTTCTTTATCTTCTATTCTCTTTTTCTTTATTCTTTTATTATTGCTTATTTATTTTATTATGGATGTATGGTTGTGAATGAATAGATGGATGGATGGATGGATAGAATAGTTAGTTCTAAGTTGCATGGTGACAATTTATTAATAAAGTAATTAAAGTAGCCCAATTGAATTAGGAGACTTTTTGGGGCAATGTGAGTGCCTATTAACATTTTCCAGAACCTTCCCATGTCTTAACTTTGTCTCGAACCCTTTATTTGATTCATAGACTTACTTTTCTTAAAGTTAGAATCACTCGTTTTTTGAAGTAAAAATGTTTTCTTTTTCAATTATTTTTAAGGTTTCGTTACCATTTAAAAAATAATATGGCAGCTCTTTGTTTTCTTTTGTTAACCCAAAACTAATTTTTATTCAAAGGTTCAATTTTTGCATCTCACAATTCTATACAATTCCGCATCTCGCGTGGGCCACTATTCGTATATATATCAATGCATTTGATGTAAAGTTTCATTAAATGCACTACAAAACTCTTATCCACAATTCGTATATTTTGATACCAACTTTTGGATTAGATGGTCTTCTCATCTAGGAGATCCATGCCAAAAATCAAGTTGATTGCTATTCAATCCGAAAGTTATATTATTTAATTAATAACAACTATTCATTTATGGATATTTACAAATGAAACAGCTCTTAATCTCATATTTACTTATTTTTTACATGCATAACCTATATATAAATCAAATTTAATGTAACGATTGATTTCACAAAAGACAAGGAACACCTGTTAAAGGACTCGAATTTGAAAACTCCCTAGATGTGTGTGGGAAAGAATGCCACAAAAATTTAGAGCAAAAAAAAGAAGAGAGAGTGGGGGAATGGGGGGGCGGGGAACGGACGCTAGAAATTGAATGTAGTACGCGTGCCTTCCAATAATAGCATCTACGCAACGGTTAAAGGATAAGATTCAATAGGTTATTTTCCCCAAGTTTCATTGCATTAAAAGAAGCCAAAAGAAAATTGCTAAAGCCACTACCAAAGGAAGAGTGCCTGAGTTGAGAGTCTTGGGAAAGCACATTCAAATCTTGGCTTCGAAGTACCAAAGGTTTGATTGATAAAAGTTGTACCATCAGCATCTCTCTTTTTCCACTTCAACAGGCTTGTTTGGATGCCTGGAAAACATTCTTCTTGGTTTTTTTCCCTCCTTTTTCATATTTCTACTGAAAGGACATTTATTATAGGACGATCTACTCTACCTGGCATTCTTGTTTTTTTTTTTTTTTTTTTTTTAATTTTTAGTAAAATGACACATTAGTACAATAACTTTAAAATATATATATATATCTATACATACTTTTGAGATGTGGTGTGACAATGGCGAGTCTACCTTAGTGGGCATGGACATCAATAAAATTTATAAATATTTTTAAGAAATGCCTTCAATGCTGGGAAGAATAGCATTACTCTTTATTTTATGAAACGGATGAAGATGCCTCGTAAATTTGTTTGATGAGACCCAGAGCATGTAACACACGCTACATTCAAAATCCATGATCGGAAGTGCTTTGCAGTTTGCACAAACTATAGAGCACTACTATAAAGCACTTCCAGTGTTAGAAAAAGATAGAAAGCAGAAAACAAAGAAAAAAAATACACATCCAAACAGACCCTCGGAAGTTCAACTTTTTAAGCTGGCTAAACAATGACTGCCACTTTTGTAGTCAAAGTCATAGATATCGTCTAAGGTAATTTTGTGCCGAGTTCAGTAGAGTCTAATAAATGCCCTTTCAATGACACTTATCCTTTACATCATCTCATCATTGAAAGCTTCGTTTGAGTAAATAAATTGCTTACCGTGAAAGATCAAAAACCAAAGATAAAAAAACAGAATTGAGGTCGCCATCGCTGTGGGCACCCTTATTTCTTTATAGGTGGACCATTGTAAATAATAAGATTCATTGAGGTGGGGATACCTATAATGGATCAATGCAAGTGGGGGGGGGGGGGGGGGGGGGGGGGGGTGCCCAAATCATTGGAACATTATATTTCCATCAAAGGGAGGGTTGAAAGGTGAGAAATGAAATGGGGTTCCTCTACTTGGAAGAAAAGTATCACTTTATGGGTTAATTGAGATTGTGTGTGTCATCTTTCATACTCAAATGATTTGGTTTGCATATTCCCAAACAAATATTCAACAAAGCAAGAAAGGAGAAAATTATAGGCTTCATTAAAATTGGGGACATGGAGGCCCCACACCCCAAAAGTGGAACCAGGTAACATGATTTTACCATGATACTATGGACAGTCCTCTTCACTAAGCCAAATTGTTTTCTTATGTTTTTTTAATTTTAACGCATCCATTTATCACTCTATGTTGCCGCACTTTTTTCGTTGTATCCTCTAAAGAAAGCTGCATCATCCCATCCATCACTTTCTTCGAAGTAAATTTAGAAATTTATTTTTTTATCATTTTGTTTGTGATTAAAGGTACCAAAACCTTCGGCCAAATTGTCGAGGCACGAGTATAACCACAGCCCCCCGCATCAATACAGCTAGAGCTGTGTGCCTCGGGCGCTGCGTTGGGCCAAATGGCAGATCAATACAAGCCCAATCTAACAACTGTGAGATTAGGAGATGGTCAGCCCAAATCAAATGCAAAAGGTTCAGCCTTAGTTAAGGCTATGGTTTGTGCTGGTTTGGGCCCAGCCCGAAATTTAGTGGCACGCGATCTTAATGTCATTTAACAACAGCTTTAAATATTTTTATTATTTTCTCAAGAATTTTGGATGGTCTCTAAGATAATTGTCATATGGTAATAAAGGCTACAATTATTATGGTTGAAAAAAAAAAAAAAAAAAAAAAATGAAAAACTCTTACCAAATTTCTTTCTATTATTTGAGAGATTTTGTTTGTGTTAATAATCAATGGATCGGCTCTTAACTCAGACCCATGATCAGTCCGAATGTGTGGTGGCTCCCTACTTGAAAAGGTTGGAGAATTTGGTACGCCCATGTCTCCTAAGTGGAGTGAGACATGTTATTATATTCCCATTACAATTATGAGAAATTAGTGAGTTATATAAGATAACTAACTTCAAAACCCGTGTGATGCACAGATTTATTTATAAAAATAATATTATTAAAAAAAAATTAAAATTTTAATAGAATATTTATTCTCTAAAATAGTAAAATGTATTTGTTAATATAATATGTCAATTAAATTTATAAGATATAGACAAAAATAAATTAAATAGTTACATCAAAATAATCTTTGTGTGATATTAGTGTAATTTATCACACAACATTTATATATATTTCCAAAAATAATAAATTATATTGAAAAAAAATTAAGTTAATGGTGGAAGGTTGTCAAAAAATGAAAGTGGTGACACGTTATGGTATTTTGTGGAAAATAGTACGTATTCCGATGTATTGCGTTTTTTTTTTAATCATCATTGCCTCTATTTGTTTTTCTTTCTTATTATAACTATTTATAGTTTTATATGTTCAATTTTTTAGAGAGGAGATAAATAGGTATAAAGAAAATGAAAAAAATATGGTACAGTCTACTAAGTTTGGGTTGAACATTGTACAGTATAGGTTTTTTTTATTCTCCCACATAAAAACAAAGAGTGTTTTGATATGTTAATACATATTCCAGTGTGTCGCGTTTTCTTTTTTAATCATCATTACCTCTATTTGTGTCTCTTTCTGATTATAACAACTTTCAATTTTTGGGAGAAGAGATGAATAGGCATAAAGAAAACGAAAAAATATGGTATAGTCTATTAAGTTTGGGTTCAACATTGTACAATGTAGGTTTTCCGATTTTCCCACATAAAAACAAAGAAATATGTAGTTTACACCAAGCATCAATCTACCTATATCACATGAAAAAGAGCGGTGAAAAAAAAAAAAAAAAAAAAAAGGGGTTGGAGAATTTACCTTTGGTGATCACTTCTCAACTTAATACCAAACATGTAAAATTAGTAGTCCTTTTGAAGCATGAATATAGTCAATTTGTAACAAGTTGGTAGATTAATATTCTTTCTTTGGTATTAAGTTGGAAATTGATCAATAAGAAGTCATTTCTCCAAAAGTCATTAAAAGTAACTTTCTTTTTGGGAAAATTACTTTTTAGTGACTATTTCCTAACTTAACACGAAACAAAGAAAACTGATAGTTATGTTGACGTAAGTATATAGTTAATTTGTAGCAAATTGTTATCCTGTTTTTGGCATTAGGTGGGTAAGTGGTCATTAAAATGTAATTTTTGCCTTTTTCTCTAACTGTTCACTGTTTCAACATGTGATTTGAAAAAATAAATGAATAAATAAATTCATAGCTTGACACATGGCATCAACAAGGAGCTACTCCTCTATTTTATATATATACTAGAATGGACCCACGCGATGCACAGGAGCCAAACAATAACTTCATTTAAATACTATATAAGTACCAAAAATGTTATTATTTTCTCTCAGTCTAGTTAAATAGGATTATTAAGAAAAAGAAATTTAACAATCAATGTGAAAAAAAAAAATGATTAAAGTTAAGTGATCAAGCTTTTAATTTTTCCAAACAACCCTTTAGTGTTGATTTTATAGTCAAGATTATTCTTGAGAGGGAAGGCTGTACAACAGGAAGGGAAGCAAACAAAATAAAAATTAAAGAAAGAAAAGAAAAGAAGGGATAGGTGAGAAGAAGAGGGAGAGGAAGGCTGTAGGGGGAAGGAAAAAAATAAAATGTAATATATAGATAAGGCATTTTACTATCCACTGTTCACAGAACATTTTGTGAGGGCTTTTATTATTCATACTGTTCATGCCATAATTTGTGAGAGTTTTTACTGTTCATCCACTATTCATGTCACGTTGATAGTCAGTTTGTAGCAAGTTGACTATCAACTTTTTAGCTTTTCATTGTGATGAATCATATCACATTGATAGTTAGTTTGTCGCAAGTTGACTATCAATTTTTCAACTTTTCTAATTGATGACAGTCGTTTTTGAGCTTTGTGAAGCCTATCATATCACGTTGATAGTCATTGCGTAGCAAGTTGACAATCAATTTTTCAACTTTTCTAATTGATCAGAGAGCCATTCTCGAGGTTTGTGAAGCATATCACGTTGATAGTCAGTTTGTAACAAATTGACAATCAATTTTTCAACTTTTTCTCCCATGGATCAGGCAACCTTTTCTTCTTTGTTATTATGGAATTACCTTTTTGCCCTTCTCAATTCATCTCTTTAGTTTTTTTATTACTTGGCTTTTTGGTCTTTTGGGTGAATAGAAGGACTGCTAACATCATCATGTGGGTCTAAAATGAATGAGAGAAGGGGATTTTGGAGGAAATGGTTATGCACTTGCCACGTCACCTATTGCTGATGTCATCATAACTCTTAAATATAATATGTAATAGATCGATAACTCTTTTAGAAAATACATATGCTACTACATAATCTCACAACCTTCCTATCTCTCTCTCTCTCTTTAACACCCTCTCTTGAGCATCACCATGCCATAAGATTTGGAAGCAAAAAAATAAAAAATAAAAATAACTCTTGTAGCAATTCCTTCGATCCAAAGCAAGACATATATAATATGTACACAAAGGTTATATTCCTACAAGAAGCATACCACTGGCTCGTAAGTCGTAACAACAAGAAAAGCATATTTCATCAGGTCTCCTTTGCAATAGGTAACCCTAAACCCAAAATTGATGTTCTATGTGTTATATGTAGATTGTTTATATTGGTATCAATGCCATGTGCTTTTGGATTCACTGTATGGGTGCCATGCATGGGTTTTCTCTTAAAACACCATTGATTGTTCCCTTAAAATTCATTTGTAATAAGGTGTTTTTATCCCAAACTTTTTAGGTTTTGTTCCTCTGTGTGAGGAACCTCCCTATAAAATTTTGCAAATATTTGTTGAGTATCTTGGGGAAAAAGTTAAAAACAAGGTTTTGAACTTTTTTATTTTTATAAAATTTTAGGCTCCTTTTTTAGTAGGAATTATGGATTGGCCCAGCTGCAGGCAAATAATTACAGTTTAATACAAATGATTACTAACTTAACTAAGAACGACTACTAACTGTAATTATTGTCCATAGCTGGACCAATTTGTAATAGACATGTCCTTATTGTATGGATTTTATAAACATTAACACAAAAGTAGAAGCTAAACTCAAAATCTCGAAGAAGAAGAAGATCGTACTAAAGTAAAGTGAATTGTAAATGATTTAGTAGGCAAACAACACAAACCTGGAGTATTTGAATGCTTTATTGGCTGTACACATTTTTTCTAGGGTTACTTAAATGTGGTTTTGATATTAAAAATAAGAATGCGTCCTCCTTGTAATTATTGATACGATCACGTGGTATTACAAATCAATGGTAGTAAAGTAAAATGGGATTGCAAGATCAAAAAGTATCCTAACAATCCCATTTTTCTTTAATCTCATTGACTCGTAATACTACATTAGTCATATCAAAGTTACATATAAGTTTTTCTCTAAAATAAACTAAAAGAAGTTTTTTAGAAGGGGAAGGAGGGAAGGAGAATTATAGATTGGTCGAGCTATGGGTATATAATTAAAGTTAATAGTCATTTATTAAGAATTAGTAATAATTTGTATTGAACTATAATTATTTTCCCGTAGGACCAATCTAAACTCCACCCCCTAAAAAACAGAAGACAATGGAAGAAGTTTTACCAAAAACGATGGGGATGGTCTGATTATTTCAGATGTATTAACAACGAAAGAGCCCGAAGTTAAACACCACGAACTTTGATTATTTCAATGCTCTTGTTTTCCGCACATATTTTGTCCCATATTACACAATTAGATTTGAGTATTTTAAAAAATAAAATAAATTAAAATAAAATAAAAGGAAAAGAAGATAAGAATTAAGAATCTTTACAAATAATAATAATAATAATAATAATAATAATAATAATAAATGACTACCAATAACAAATTTTAATTCTGCGTGATAAGTGGTTTTGGCTACACTTATTTTTTCTAATGTTTGCTGGACACCTTATATATCATTGATTGGTAAAATTAAGGCACTGTTTGGTTATGTCTTTTTGAAAAAAAAAAAAAAAACAAAATTGCTTTTGAAAGCCAAAAGTTACAAAAATAAAAAGTAACGTTTAGTTACAACTTTTAATAAGTAAAAAGCAATTAGAAGCCAAATTTTGTTTTTAATCGAAAGCAAACAAAAGTTGCTTTTAAAAGCAAAATTTATAAGTTTTACACCTAATTCAACCTCTCAACCTTAACCAACGAAAGTTAGCTTGGCGGCAAAGGAATGAGATGTAAACTCAAACATCCTGAGTTAGAAACCAGCCAATCTCTCTTCCAACCACCAGTCAGGGCTATTAGGCTGAACGTTAAACAACCTCATGGGACAGTGGCCCCGCGTGGGAAGCGTGGATTAGTCTAGCTTTGACAATTCAGACACCTCGTTGCTTGGCAAAAAAAAAAAAAAAAAAAAAAAAACCTCTCAACCTCACAACTTTCTCCAATCCTGTCTCGAGACAAACAACTAGAGGGGCGACAACATCTGCCATATTCCAACGACTTCTGCCGTACTTACGTTTACTTTTGTAATGAACAGTAAAAACAAAAATCAATTTTACTAAACATGCTTTTGCTTTTATTGCTTCCACTTAATAGCACAAAAAAAAAAAAAAAAAAAAAAAAAAAAAAAAAAAGGAAGAAGAAGAAGAAGAAGAGGAAGTTTTCCTACGTATAAAAAAATATTTTGAAAGCACAACCAAAAAATGCCTAAATTAGCATCACTTGTCAGATAGCAGCATTTTAGAACCTGTAAGAAGCATATAACGTGCGTCCCTCATAATTTGGAACCATGTTTTCAGTGACAGTGAAATGAAAACTCATAAATGCTTTTTTTTTTTTTTTTTTTGGGTAAATTACAAGAAACTTTTTTAATGTTTTGCTCTTTTTCATGTAACACACCTTTAAAGAAAAAATCAATGCAATGTTCCACATCAGCTAGATTTTAGGTGAAAAATCGAGTAAAAATTGGGTAAAAAAACAATATTAAAAAAAAAAACTATATCCCTCTCATGTGGTTAATATTTATTCATTCCTATAATGTTTTTTAACTCAATTTCTACTCGATTTTTCACTAAAAATTTTACTAAAGAAAACATTGCATCAATTTTTTCTTTAAGCGATTATATGAAAAAGATTAAACATTAGGAGATTTCTTGTAATTTACCTCCTCCTTTTAATCGAGTTTGCTCATGAGAAATTTTTTTTATTCAAGAAAAAATTTTAAAACAAAAATGAAAAAGGAAATGAAAAGAAAGAGCTTTCGAAACTATGAAGACCGTCAATCACTGGGTTTGATTCACATGTTACAGTCAAATCTTAGAAGGAAAAATAAATAAATAAATTCAAAGAGAGAGAATTAGAGACGTGGGTTTTTTTTGGGGGGGGAATTTTGGTCATAACTCCTATATATAATACTCATTTTACAATATATCCTAAATAAGAATCAATTTTGTAAAAACCCCTTTCAATCCCGTATGGACCAAAAAGCCCTCATTTTACTGTTGGAACTATTTACAATCATGCCATTATACTCTTAATACCCGAAAATCAGGGATTTCAAACCCACCTTGATTTCTGGAAAATTTATAGAAATAGAATCCCTATCAAAAACCACTTTCTAAATGCACAAAACCACCTTCCAAATGTATGAAGCAACATTTCTAGGTTTGGAGATGAAAAAGAAGAAGAGGAAGAAGAAGGAAACGGCATCCATGGCAAGACAATGGTTATAGAAAGTCCGATCACCGTTAGAGAAGAAAGTCTGGTTTTTTAGATCTGGTACTATAGTCGAATGCCTCCCCTCCCATTCTTCTTCTTCTTCTTCAAATCCCAACTTGCTTTATGAAGACCAAATTTGTTGCCATGGCAAAAAAAAAAAAAAAAAAAAAAGAATTCCAAGGTATACATATTCAAAACAATAATTTAGACAGTGACATCATACTCTTTGGTAAAATAAAAACATGATAATAGATACGTACCAAAACAAAATGTTTAGTTGCACAGTAACAGCATACTATTCCATATTTAAAAACACAACAATGGGTGACAGTATCATCATACTATTTGAAACAAAAAATATGAATTCCAATGTATGCATACTCAAAATAATACTATAGATAGTAAAATGATACTTTTGGCGAAGGTGAACAGTTTACTGTTGTGTGCTTTGAAAAATTTACACAGACAATAGTAACAGTTTACTCTTGTGTGTTTTGGAAAAATTATACACCACATAATAACAGTACAACCCTCAATCCACCACCGTCCCTTTACCACACCAAACCACCCGTTGTGAACCCCTGCCATAAAACCACAAACCTGTTGATAACCACCAAAACCACCATCATCAAACTCTACCAAACCCACACCATCCTCCCCGTAGTGTCTCTAGCATCGTGCAACAAATCAAAAACCCAAATCAAAACCACAACCCTTTTCCCTTCAAACCCACTGTCAAACCAAAAAATAAATAAATAGATAAGATTTGGTTTTTCTAGTTGCCACCGACAAACATCAACGGCGACTCACCACCAGCCCTGCCGTCGTCGTTTGAGCCCTCTACATTCGCAACCCCGTTGCCTCCCCACATTAGCCACCGTCTATTCCTCACTGCCAGATCGCCGTCGAGCCTCGACCATCGAGCCTCAAGCCATTGAGGCACACTTGCCATCTGCCCCCTATCACCGAAGACGACCACCATCAAATAGCCAATGTACAGCCGTTCGATCTGGTGGTCGGAGCTTGATCGCCACTCTCCTCTCTCTCTCTCTCTCTCTCTCTCTCTCTCTCTCTCTGATCTGGGTTGGTTGTACATATAAAAAGGTTAAAAATCTTTCACTCCGATCTTTCTCTCTCTCTCTCTCTCTCTCTCTCTCACTCCCGATTTGGGTTGGTTGTACATATAAAAGGTTAAAAATCTTTCACTCTGATCTGGGTTGGTTGTACATATAAAAGGTTAAAACGGGTATTTTAAAAAAATTTCCTTTTGCTTAAAAAATCTTTAAAAAAAGGGGTTTTGGAGTTAAAAAATCTTATGGTGGGTTTTTTGTTAAAAGCAATCCCTTAATAGGGGTTATTGCCAATTCCCCCCCCCCCTTTTTTTTAGAGAGAGAGAGAAAGAGAGAGAGCGCCAAAGAGGCATGGGAGGGAGACTTGGTGGAAGTTATGAGAAGTTGGGACTTGGGTCTCACAAGGAGATAACGTGGGTCGTGGACTTGTAGCAAGTGGTTTTGAAAATTTGGTTTCTGTTTAGGCTAATGACATTTGCAATTTACGATATTACCCTCTTTATTATTTAAACACAATAAAAGCAAAAATAATAAAATAGAGGACTAACAGGTTTTTCCACATCCAACCAACGACATGAAGAGTTGGCTTAATATTATCACGAGCATTATTTCGAGTTTTGGCTAGATGAATTAGAAAAATGGAATGCAACTTGTGATGCCACTATCAAGTAACAATGCTCTTAGGTTAGGGAAAGGGGAGACTTACATATAGGTCTGGCTACGAGCAAATAATTATAGTTTAATACCAATCATTACTAACTTCTTAATAAATGACTACTAACTTACATGAAATCAAGCAGCCACAGATCGAGTGACATTCTTCCCCCTTGAGAAAAGGTGACCGTAAGCGAAATCTTTTGAGTCTCATTTCATGGCCAGAAGTAACTGGAAGTGGATTTAAGAATGAGATCGCGTAGTTTAGCAATATGCCAATATGTGATGATGGAGATTTGGAAGATGTACTGCATCTGATGGTGAGTTTACCTGTTGAAAACATTTACTCTAATATAATGGCCACAAGATAGTTGTCTGAGTTTCCAATAGGCTGGGCAATAGGACTGGTCTATTTGAATCCAATCAACATGGACACTAATTGAAATAAGCTACTAATTAAATCGTCTAATCATCGTCAACTCTACTTACAAGAAATTGAGTACACACTAGAACAGCACATCAACAAAGTCATTGACATCTATCTTTATATGCTGCCACACCAAGCAAAGTTTACGACAATTGGAAACCACTCTAGCCCTCTTTTGAACCAAGCAGCTGCCTTTTTAGGATCTCGTTCTCCTTCCGTAGTTTCATAATCTTCTCCTTAAATGCCCCAACATGCCGATTTAAAGTCAAATCTCGTTGCTGTTCAACAAGCTTTGTTCTGCACAACAGCACTGCAATATACCACAAAAAACTTATGTGCATCACAAACATGAAGATTATTAACTTCCTAAACAATCATTCATAATTTTATCTAAAAGAGCTAGCTGCACATTTTGTTCTACATTTATCCTTAATTCCAAAGACTGCAAGTCAATCACGATCCCAGCGAGCCTACAGCACACCACAGCTTGGCTTTCAAAGTAATGAGCAAAGAAAATATATGATAGAAAAACCAAAAAAAAAAAAAGAAAAAAAAAAGAAGGCTTCTGTCAACATTTCTGGTCAAACCCAGTCACAGAAGGTTTTAAGATCAAAATTCAGTTATTGGGTATCACTACATCCATATTAATCAAGTAATTTATTCAAGTTAAACCAAAAATATTTTATCCTCTCAAACAAGCACCAACAAGAGAAGCATAAAAATGTATTTGAACTTTAGAGACATGAAAACCAATTGGGCACTAACATTCCTTTTCAAAATTATGCAGCTTCTTATTCAACTCATTTTTCTCTTCCTGCTCAACCAGGAGACAATCCTTCAAATCCTGAATCTCATGATGATCTGTCATAAAATGATCAGCAAACTCATAAATATGTTCCAATGCAACATAATGGGACAAGGGAATTCAAGATGTCAGTATAAGCTTCCTGAGGACCTCACATTTTGCTTCAACATCAGAACGAACACATTCCAACCTGTTTGTTAGAGCATGTATACGAATCTTATGAGCTGCTAAGTCTTGGCGGAGGTGATTTATGGTTGCTTCATTTGCTGCTTTTTGAAGTAGAAAACCTCTGATGATATAATACAAGTTCCAATATCAAGCAACAGAAAGAAAAATAAGTGAGCAGCGTATTTGCATTCATAACAAAGTCTCACCCAATTTGAATCTCTAAGTCCCCAACCTTTGTTGCATGATCTTGTTTAAGCAGTTCCATAGCCTTCCTATGCCCCTGCTAGCAGATTTCAGCTCTCTCCAGTGTAAAGCATATTACTTATAGTTAATATGTTATAAGGAGAAGGTACCCAACAGTTACTACAAGCTGTCATACCCAACAGATACTTGAGATTCTCCAACCAGGAATTATATTATTAGAACTTCATTTTCATTTTAAGATTTCATAGGATCCGCTGGTATCCATTTCCATTAATCATCCTGGGCCAGGATTGCACTTGGTGGACAACTGGTGAGAAGAAATAGAGAGAGAGAGAGAGAGAGAGAGAGAGAATGATGCTACACGATACCAGATCCCTCCCTTGGCAAGTATGTATTGGAGTAACTTACATCTTCTCTACTGAGACGTTCATCACTCGCCCTCTTCAGTTCCTCTTCCAAGCCTTGGTATTTCACACGCTGTTCAAGCTGCTATGTCATAGATAGTGAAGAAAATTAGAATAGGATTCTGCAAGGCATTTGTTAGATTATTCTTACAGGGTGTATACTCAAATTCTCCCTTCAATTAATTAAGAAATGAAGACCGAGAAGTGCCCACCGCTATGTAAATTAGAAAAGAATGCACACCTGATCAGCCAGTTTGTTTAAGGATTTTGTGTGCAGCTTTGTCAGTCGCCCATTGTCTGCGTATAAGTTTAATACTTGCGTTTAAGTGAAGGCTTTGGTTTTCTGAGTCCCAATTTTAACTTTTGTTATGATTTGTAAGTAACCAAACAGAGCACAATGGAAATGGAATTGAATGAAAACACAGAGAAGGGAAGAATAAAGTACGGTAATTATGAAGTCGAGAATAATGAAATTGAACAAGGAGTGACCTAGTTTGAGACTGTTGCAAGCGATTTCAAGAGCTTCTCGCCTCCTGATTTCGGCATTGCACTTCGATTTCAGGAGTTGGATCTCTGTCATACCCTTGTTGAAATCCTGAGAGAAATGTTTGC
The DNA here is from genome assembly GCA_039720395.1 of Liquidambar formosana. NCBI lineage: Eukaryota > Viridiplantae > Streptophyta > Magnoliopsida > Saxifragales > Altingiaceae > Liquidambar > Liquidambar formosana. The sequence continues at coordinate 253,256 of JBBPBK010000242.1, forward strand.
TTTAATTAGAAATATGAGAAATATGAAGAAGCTGATGCTGATCGACTCTATCAATCTACGCATATTATACGTCGTAGATATGATCGACGCTGGATAGAAGGGTTTCCATTTCTTCGTCGGAAGTTGCCGTCATTTCCCTTTCTTTTTGGATTCTCTCTCGCTTTTAAATTGGAAGGAACAAGGAATGCTACCAGCATCGATCCAGAGAGCCTCCTCCAGTCCTCCTCCCTCCTGCAATAAGGTCTCTGTTTCCTTTGTTGTAAGTACTTGGTAGTGAATCGCACGGGACAAAATTTTTTTTTTTAAATTAATATAAATATTTTTAAGGGTAAATTACATGAAACCCCTTAATGTTTGGCTATTTTCCATGTAATCCCCTAAAAAAAATAATTGCAATGTCTTCCCAAACAGCTCATGAATTTAGCAATTAATACTACCGTTAATCGTTTTTCGTAAAATTAGATTAAAAAAAATGTTACACTTACCATCACTCATACCACCTTATTCATCATTCCACCATCACTTGCACAATAATTTTAGGGGCTAATTTTTAGGGAAGTCAATGGGAAATCCCCTACTTTTAAGTTTGGGTAGTCTTAGAAGCACAAAAAATTATTGTTTTACGACTTTTGGGAAATCCCCTACTTTTGGATATGGGTTGCCTTAAAATCACCTACTTGTGTGTTATAGTGGAATCCCGAAGCGAAACTCTTGAGGCGAGGACATAGGTTGAAAACCGAATCTCATTAAAATTATTGTTTGTAATCTCTCTCTCTCTCTAAACTCCTTATTTGTGTGTTTACTTCCGTAATTGTTGAGTTTTATTATACTTGTTTTAGTTGTTTCTGAGATTGCATTTAAGTCTATAGTTTGCTATCAACTTTATTCACCCTCCTCTAGAGTTGATTCTTGGACCAATATTATTTGATTTTTTTCAAAATGTTTAAATTTTGTTTTAAATTCTAAATCATCGCAGCCCCTTTCCGGGTCATGACAGTGCTTTTTTGACAGGATGTGTGATGCCATGATTAATTTAGTTGGACTTATGCTAAATGTTATTGGAACAATGGTTAATTATGGACTTGTAATGTTTACGTATTATATTTGGCCTAGAAGCTTTTGGGATACGTAACTTAATTTAGATGACTATAATAACTTTAATTATGTTGTTTTATTCATATGACTTATGATACATGTGATAATACTATGAATAGATAGCTGGACTAATTTTCTTATATATAGAATCTTTAAACAGGTCAAGGGTTTCAAGTGATAAGTCCCAATTACTAATAGTCATGCCAAAATTTTTACAAAAGTTTATGATTTTTCTAAGAACTTAAATTACAGTTGTATAATTTACAAAAAGAACATTCTAATACAGGATCTGAAATACAATCTACTGAAGACATTAATGAAATCGAAGAAGATAATATTCCAGAAACATCTTTATCCTCTTCTTCCTCTTATTCTGAATCTAAACAAAAAGAAAGACAATTATTAGACTTTGCTGATACAATTACGAATCCAGACCTTAAAAGAACATATTTACAAAACCTTTCTAATACAATTAGCCAATCCATGAAAACAAGCTATAATATACCTTCTAATTATAATTTAAAATCCATTCTAAATAGATTTAATAAAACAAAAACTAGACATACAACTATTCAAGATTTACGATATGAAATAAACCAAGGAAAAATAGAAATTAGACATTTAAAATAACAAGTAAATTTTTTAGAGCAACTCAGCACAAGTAGAAGATTTACAAAGAAAACAAAACTATTTGGCACAACAATTGCTTTCTTCAACATCAACCTCCTTTCCAAAAAACATTTCTAAAGAAGACATTACATCTGAGCAAAATCAAGATTTAGATGCAATACAAATAGCAATATTAATTGATTATCAAAAATGGCATGTAGATATTAATCTTGTTATTAATAAAACATTAACAATAAATACATTTGCTTTAGTAGACACAGGAGCATATATGAATTGTATAGCCCAAGGTATAGTTCCAACAAAATATTGCCAGCAAACAACAGAAGAACCATTAACTACTGCTAATGGCACTAAAATGTACATTGATTATAAACTTGAAAAAGTACAAGTGTGTAACCAAGAAATTTGTATTGAAACCCCATTTATAGTTTTAAAAGATTTAACCAAGCCAGTAATTTTGGAAACTCCTTTTCTAAAACTTATCACTCCATTTAGTGTAAAAAATGATGATATCCATACAAAATTAGCTGGACAAAAGATAATTTATAAATTCCTCAAGCCTCCTCAACAAAGAGAACTTCATACTTTTGATTTATTAAAAGCTAAATTAATTACAACATTAAATCTTATTTCCAAAAAAGAACAACATCATAAATACTTACATTACGAAATCCAATCCTTAAAATTCGAACAAGCCTTACAAACTCAAGAATTAAAAACAAAAATTAAACAATTTCATACTCTATTAAAAAATACGGTTTGCTCTGATTTACCCAATGCCTTTTGGAATAGGAAAAAACATACAGTAAATTTACCTTATGAACCAAATTTTAAAGAATCTCAAATTCCCACAAAAGCTAGACCAATTCAAATGAATCAACAACTTTTAGAATATTGTAAAAAAGAAATTCAGGGATTATTAAAGAAAAACTTAATCAGGAAAAGCAAATCTCTATGGAGTTGCTCAACTTTCTATGTTAATAAACCTGCCGAAATAGAAAGAGGAGCTCAAAGATTAGTCATTAATTACAAACCTTTAAACAAAGTTTTACAATGGATCAGATATCCCATTCCTAATAAACAAGACCTATTAAACAGATTATACAATGCAAAAAAATATTCCAAATTTGACATGAAATCTAGTTTTTGGCAGATTCAGCTCAAAGAGGAAGACATGTACAAAATTGCATTTAATGTACCATTTGGTCAATATGAATAGAATGTTATGCCATTTGGACTAAAAAATGCTCTATCAGAATTTCAAAATATTATGAATAACATTTTTAATCCATATTCAGTATGGTCTATAGTTTATATAGATGATGTTCTAATATATTCTGAAAATATTGAACAACATTGGAAACATTTGTATACATTTTTAAACATTATTAAAAAGAATGGTTTAGTTCTTTTAGAATCAAAAATAAAATTATTTCAAACAAAAGTTAGATTCTTAGGCCACAATATTCATAATGGAACAATAATTCCCATTGAAAGAAGTCTTGAATTCTCAAGTAAATTTCCAGATGAAATTAAGGATAAACATCAACTACAAAGATTTTTGGGAAGTCTCAATTATATTGGAAATTTTTACCAAGATCTACACAGATTGTGTAAACCATTATACGACAGACTTAAGAAAAATCCTCCAGCATGGTCTCAACACCATACTGACATTATCAAACTAATAAAATCAAGAATAACCCATTTACCGTTATTACACATTGCTAATCCTCAAGCTTTTAAAATAGTTGAAACAGATGCTTCAGATATAGGATATAGTGGTATTCTCAAGCAAAGATTAGAAAGAGAACAATTAGTATGTTTTACTTTAGGTGTTTGGAATTCTTCTCAAAAGAATTACAGTACTATTAAAAAAGAGATTTTAAGTATTGTTTTATGTGCTTCCAAATTTCAATCTGATCTTTTAAATCAACCATTTCTTATTCGTGTTGATTGTAAGAGTGCCAAAACAGTTTTAGAAAAAGATGTCAAAAATATTGCTTCAAAACAAATATTTGCCAAATGGCAAGCCATTTTAAGTGTTTTTTATTTTGAAATCGAATTCATCAAAGGAGAAAACAATAGCCTTCCTGATTTTCTCTCATGGGAATTTTTACAGGGTTCCCATGGGTGACAAACCCAAACCAACCAGTAAAGCAGATTATGCGATGCATAAGAAGGAATCCCCTTCTTCGAAAACTTCTAGTTCTCTAGTACATTATGCACAACAACATGACGTCCAAGGCCTTCGGCCTCCAGGCATTCGGCCTCCAGGCATTCGGCCTCCATTGTCCCCTTCTAGGAAACAATCTTATTCAATTCCAACTACTCCCAATCCATTTGCACCATTAGATTATCCAGAACTTCCTCCATCAAAACCCCCAACCTATGCCAAAATGGCAGCCAATCCTTCTTCATCCCAAACAATTTCCAATCCAGCCCAATTTGATGAACCAGCGAATGTTAACCCTTCTTCATACATTTATAATAAGAGCCTTTTGCCCATTCTTGCCATTGAACTCGAATTCAAGTCAGCAGCTACTCTACAAATCTCCCAGCAAATATTCCTTCCCAAAAGACATTAGCTTTCTCCTATTGGCGACAAATCTCAAAACTATTATGAATTTATCCTTGTGGATACTGACTATGTTGTCATCGCTCATGTTCCAAATAAAGAAGTTGCAAACCATTCTAAGTGTAGGATCCTTAAGGTCCTCTCTTATTCTGACTGGAACCAAGCTCTTGATACTCCAAAAAGATTTTCACAAGAACATTATCCCCCAGTCTATACTTACTTTGATTATATTGATGCCTGGTATAAAACCTTTTCTTTTTAGAATTCCAATAGGAATCATTCTTGATTCTTCCATTTTTGTCATAGCACCATTCCAAAATATCCAGCTTGGTTTAACTAATGGTTTTTTATGGTATGGCCCAGATAACAGAATGCTTCCTCCTCCCGTCCTAGAAAGATTTGAACATTTCTTTAACCACTATTTGTTCCCAGGACAAGAACATAGTCCTCCATTACTCATTTTCTTTACGCTTTTCTAACTCCCTTGGATTTCTAAAGGGGATTATGTAATTTCTCCCATTGGAGGTAATCCTCCAACTCCTCATCTATGCCGAAGATTCTCATTTAAATGGTGGGATAAAGTTGTTGCTCAGAAAGCTTATGTCCCCAACATTATTTTATATCTCCATAAAAATCCATCAGTTCAAACAGACTCAAGTAGTTAATTTTTAGTTGTCAAGTCCAAACAACAGGCAAAGATAGCATCTACCAGATCCAAAGCAGAATATAAACAACATTTGCGTGAAGCTCTATCATAAGTTGATTCAGACAAAGAACATTCGGATGAAGCTTCTTCCTATCCAATCTATCAAAATGAAGATGATTGCTATGGTATTGAGTTCTTTTATCAGATGTAAAGCATCTGACATTCCAACTTTTAATTTGCACAGTACAAGTTTCAAGCCATCCGGCTTCCATGGCTTAAGCACCGACACTCAAATCCATTAGCCCAACTTCTGGATTCCATTTTCTTCGTGATTCTACAGTCATCCGACAGCATCGTTCTATAAGGACAGCTTTCTGCACCATTAAACAATATTAGTACATATTCTTGTAAGTAAAAAAAAAAAAAGGTATAGATTCCAAAAAAGTGCTCCAGCACATTATTGCTCCCGTCATTATTGCTCCAGGACATTATTTCGCTCTAGAACATTATCGCTCACTTTTCAAGATTCCAGAGAAGTGCTCCAGAACATTATTGCTCACTTTTCACTATTTCCAGCATGCCAATGTCTACCACATATCTTCGTTCCAGCTCATTAAAATCTATTCAGACTGATTCATAAGCACAAAGGGACAATCAGGAAAAAGAGGACAAGACAGCACATTCACGGGTGTATTTGAAATCCGTCCAAGCTTAGGTTATATATATAGGAACCAAACTAGTTGGTTCGGCATCTTATCTTTTGTAATCTCTCTTCTATCTTGTAACCTTTCTCCAGCTCTGTATCCATAACCCCCTTTTCTTACTATAAGCCTTCTATCTCCTTCTCCTACTTTTGTAAGTATTTTAGTATTTCTACTTTTGTATTTTAAAGTTTGTATAATAAAGCTTGTATAATATATTTATATGTTCTATCTCCCGTTGTGATCATTTACTGTATGTTTTTTAGTGTGTTTTAGTATATTTTTATTTCCTGTATATTTATATCCTGGGTTCGCTTATTTTGTAGGGTTTACTTATTTTGGTATCAGAGCCAGTTGATTTACTTTGTTGACAGATTTATTCATAAAGTATTTTGATTGATCTGGTTCTAGATTGATCTCTTCATTTTTACTGGTACTGCATTTTTGGTGTGTTAAGGCAGGACTTGCCGCAGTGTCACCTTAGCAATGTAAAAATGGTCAGTCTCTAGAATTTCAGTCTCTTAAATACGAATATGAATAGATATTTCCGAAATAATTCTACTAGGTCTAATGCCTCAACAAGTGAACAAAGTACTAGTAGTTCTGTTTCTGATTTTTCTCCAGATAACACCACAGTTAATAGTAAGCAAGAAGTATATGAAGATATGGAAAAAGATTTTGATAATTGGGAAATACCAAAGGTACATCCCACAACAATATATAAAAGGGGAACATTTAATTTTAAAACTGATAATGCGATAAAAACTATTGAACAAACTATTCCATTTTCTTCTGATCATAAAACAATTCCATTATTATCAAAACAAACTATTTTAAAACATTTAACAAAAAATTATAAATATATACATTTTGGATGTAAACAAATAGCCCTTAAACCATTAACCAAGGATGGCTTAAAAGTCTCATCATTAATATGTCTAAGAGATGCTAGACATGGACAATTTACTGATTCTATTTTAGGATTAATAGAATCTAGTTTATATAATGGTCTAGTATATTTTGATTGTTATCCTAACTTCATAGTATGGTTACATGATCCGACTATTTGAAAATTTTTAACATTAAACATTAAAACACATGGATATGATATGGACAAAGGAGCTGCACCAGTAACTTTAGTATATCGATTATATTATTAGGTAATGCTAAGTATAATACCAAGAGCATTAAAAACAAGTCCGAAAGGATATATAACATTAATACAGACACAATCCACTCATTCAAACATTGTAGTACCCCAGAGAATCTCTTGGAATGAGGTAGTGTTACCAGAAGACTGGTCCTTACCAGAAATAGTTCCCCCATAAAACCAAGAGAACAAGAAAATAGAACAAATAACACAACACCCAGATGGTTCAGTAGGAATTAGATTTACACCAACCAGACAAATTATATTGAACATTACAGACTTTACTTCAATTGTATATATTAGAGTATTTATATTTTCTGAAACAGGTTGTCCTCTCGCATCTAGAATAGGATTATTATTATCATCAACTTTGGTTGCATGTTCAATATTATAACGATCTTGGTCATGTAAAAAGTGATCCCACCAGCCTTTAAGTTGGCTAGTAAAACCAGTGATGATTAAATGAAAAGCTTGGTTGTCCGAGGCATTTTGTCTATGCTTATAGGCAGTAACTACCATAAGGATTTCATTCATTAATCCTAAAATTTGATATTCAGACATACCATCAATATTCCATTCATAGATAGAAGATCCACTATATTCACCTTGTAGATATTGTGGGCGTTCTTCAAATTAGACATCAACAGGTGTAGGTCGAGAATAATAATTTCTTGTTATTAGTCTTGGATGGGAAAATGTTTTAGAGTGTAATTCTAATGGTTCTTCTTGGGAAGTAGATTTAAGATGTATCAACGGGGTAATATTTTTTGTGGTGGAGTTGAGAGGTAATTGGGCTAATCTTTTAGTAATTTCATCCACTAATTCATCAGAAGTATCTTTAAATCGAAGTTCATGTTCTTTTGGTATTTGATGTGGTTTAAAGAGGAAAGGAGATTTTATAGGTTGAGTTTTTGGATTTTGAAAATATGATGTGTTTGGTGTTGAATGGTTTTCATTTTTAGGTTTAGTATTTGTATGTATTTGGTCTTGGATTAATTTAATTCTATCTAATTGTATTCCTATGGTATGTAAATGTTGATTTGTATAATTATTTTGTTCAACAATCTTTTTTCCCTCAGAATTTATAGCAGAAGCATTACAGTCTTTGAATGGAGAAGCAGTAAGTATATTTTCTCTTACTTTTATCTGAATGTCTTCTAAAGGAGGATGTATTGCTTGTATAATTTTATTATCTAAAGTTTTCCACTTGGTTGTTTCTTTGGTTTGTACACTAATAGTTTTAGATGAAAATGGAGGATTATTGACTTTATAATTTCCTTTAGCAAATATTTGATACCATAAAAAGAATTCTAGATTTATTTTATGATAATTGAAATATTCAATATGTAAATCTTGTAGAATTTCTAACTCAATTGGATGTATATCTTTTAAGGGAAGTTTCTTTTGGAATCTATAATTGTTAATATCTTCTTGGATAGTTTGGACAGAGTTGTTTAACAAATTTGGATTAAGTCTAAATGTTGATTCTTTTGATAACATATTTATTTGTGGATCATATCTTGTTCCTTCCATATCTGATCTTGTTGGTGACATATTTTCAGGATTTTCGGAGCTAGGTGTATCAACAGTATAATATGGTTGAGAAATATTTGGGAGATTTGTTCTTACTCCTGTTATTCTCTCTGAAGGGGTCATGGAAGGTATGTGTACTTCATATGGTGCTGTTGGTTTTGGGCCAGAATACAAAGATCTAGCTGGTGTATATGGCCTAGAAGGGTTTGAAGTAAAGTCTATAATGTTCAATGTAACTTGTCTGGTTAGTGTAAATCTAATTCCTACTGAACCATCTGGGTGTTGTGTTATTTGTTCTATTTTCTTATTCTCTTGGTTTTATGGGGGAACTATTTTTGGTAAGGACCAGTCTTCTGGTAACACTACCTCATTCCAAGAGATTCTCTGGGGTACTACAATGTTTGAATGAGTGGATTGTGTCTATATTAATGTTGTATATCCTTTCGGACTTGTTTTTAATGCTCTTGATATTATACTTGGCATTACCTTGTAATATAATCGATATACTAGAGCTACTGCTGCAGCTCCTTTGTCCATATCATATCCATGTGTTTTAATGTTTAATGTTAAAGATTTTAAAATAGTCGGATCATGTAACCATACTGTGAAGTTAGGATAACAATCAAAATATACTGGACCATTATATAAACTAGATTCTATTAATCCTAAAATAAAATAAGTAAATTGTCTATGTCTAGCATCTCTTAGACATATTAATGATGAGACTTTTAGGCTATCCCTGGTCAATGGTTTAAGGGCTATTTGTATACATCCAAAATGTATATATTTATAATTTTTTTGTTAAATGTTTTAAAATAGTTTGTTTTGATAATAATAGAATTGTTTCATGATCAGAAGAAAATGGAATAGTTTGTTTAATAGTTTTTATCACATAATCAATTTTAAAACTAAATGTTCCCCTTTTATATATTGTTATGGGATGTACCTTTGGTATTTCTCAATTATCAAAATCTTTTTCCATATCTTCATATACTTCTTGCTTACTATTAACTATGATGGTATCTGGAGAAAAATCAGAAACAGAACTACTAGTACTTTGTTCACTTGTTGAGGCATTAGACCTAGTAGAATTACTTCGGAAAAATCTATTCATATTCATATTTAAGAGACTGAAATTCTAGAGACTGACCATTTTTACACTGCTAAGGTGACACTACGGCAAGTCTTGCCTTAACACACCAAAAATGCAGTACTAGTAAAAATGGAGAGATCAATCTAGAACCAGATCAATCAAAAATACTTTATGAATAAATATGTCAACAAAGTAAATCAACTGGCTCTGATACCAAAATAAGTGAACCCTACAAAATAAGTGAACCCAGAATATAAATATATAGGTGTGAACCCCGGAAATTGGGCCCACGAGGGATTGGCGAAAAGATTTGGTTAGGTGGGGTTTTGAAAAGAAAAAAGGAAAGGAGTCGCCACCTTATTTTTTAAAGGAAACAAGGAAAACCCTAAAAAACAGTTTTGTTTTAGGAAAACAAAAGATTGACTCCACGTTTAAAAATGGTAAGGCAAAAAGTCTTTTGGAAACCAGAGAATTCGGGGATTCGGAGGCTAAGTTACGATATGGGAAGGTTCTAGGCAAAGCCTATAGGCACCCATATCGCCCTAAACGGTCTCTTAATTTAATTGGGCTAAATCAAAGTCTTAATCACACACAAATCAACAATTATCATCACAAGACAGCATGCATATCATTCATTCATTCATCCATATAGTCAAGTAAATCAAAGAAAAACAGAAAAAAGAAAGGGGGAGAGGAGAAAACCTAGGATACTTAGTATCCTAGGGCGGACTTGAACATCACGAAGAGCGCCTACGTACCATGTATGGAAATACATGGATCAAAGTCCACGTAGTTTGAAAAGGAATAGGGTTATAACCTAATCAAGGCCTATGGTAAACCCTAAGTTTCCTTTTAAGTAAAAACATGGTAAGTTTCCAAAATAAATGATTCTCAAAAGATTTTTGGTAAAATATGGAATTTTGATAAAAGATGGAAACTTTGATTTAAAAGGTATTTTTTATTGAAAGGAAACTATAGAATCTACCATACCCCTCTATTAGGAAACAACCCTAGGGGGGGAGAAAGGGAAAGTTTCAAAGGAAGGAAAGAAGGGTGAATTGGGGCACCCTCACACCCTACTTACCTTAAGCAAAAGCAACCTGTCAAAGTAACCACCCTATTGCATAGGGTAATTACCTTATTTGTAAGATTTCATCTCACAATAGCCAAAATAACCACCCCACATTGGTGGGGTAGTTGCACCTGTTGTACCTGTCAAAGCACCTGCAATTTCCATGCAAAACATACCAAAAATACCAACCAAACAAGCTAGATTCCAAATCAAGCCATTATCATGCCCAAACATGGGCTAACACATGCTCAAAATATCATATCAAGGACAAATAACAGATCTGGACAGAATTGAAATAAGGTTTAAAATCAACCACAAGTCATGCAACAACATGAATCATAAGCTAACTAAAACCCTAATTCAACCCTACATGCAATGACATGCAAAAAACACTAAAATCCACTACTATGAATGCAGAAGAATATCATAGTTATCAAATATGCAGCACATATATATCAACTATGAAGAAAACACAAAGAAAAACCCTGAGCTATCATGCTATATGCTACTTTCCTAATACAAGGATGAATGAAACCCTAGAATCACAATTGTGCTCAAAATCACATAAAATAACTCTAAATCATGCAAAACTCATTGTGGACATTATTCTAATCATGCATATTAATCAATAGAAGCATCAACACATGATAAAAACACAAGCTTGCACATGAAATATAGCTATTCTAAGTGAAAACCTAATTTCAGCACAAGAGAAACCCTAGAATTGCAAACATGCATTAACTCACATGGGATAGCATCCTAGCATACTAAACAGCCCATAAACATTATCCTAATCATGCATACTAACTAATAGAAGTAACAAAACACAATAAAAACACAAGCTTCAATATGCAAAAGTGTTATTTCATGCAGAAAACCAATTTCAGCACTAAGGAAACCCTAAAGTCCCAAACATGCAGTAAATCACATGGAATAGCATCCTAGCATACTAAACAGCCCATGAATATTATCCTAATCATGCATACTAACTAATAGAAGCAATAAGACATGATAAAGATACAAACTTGAACATGAAATAATGACTATTCCATGTAAAACCCTAGAAAAGACTCTAAAAAAAACCCTAAAAACACAAACACTCATAAAACCACATAGAATGACATTATATCATGCAAAACCAGCCATAAACAATATCCTAATCATGTATTCTAAGCATTAGAAGCATCAACACATGATAAAACAATAAGCTTTTAACATGAAGTAATGCAAAGCTATGCAAGAAACCCTAGTTTGAATGAAAGAGAGAAAGGGGGAGGGGTATACCTTTTGTGGCTGCTGTAGAGAGTCCTCCTCCTCTTGTGTGCTGCTGGAAACAACCTCCTTCAAGCCTTCAAGCAATGCTCCAGCCTTCCTTCAAGCTCTCTCTCTCACTCTCTCACTCAAAATATAGGTTAAACTACCCTAAGGATGGCTGCCATAGCCTCCAATGTCCCTCTCACTTCCGAAAATTTGCCTCCCCAAGTGCCTCCCCTATTGCTGAAGTATAAGGGGGTATTTATAGGGATTGAGGGAAAACCCTCAATGGTTGGGATTAAAACACTAAGGATTGATCCAAGGGCTCTTAGAGGTTACCTTGGGGCTCAAGTAGGTCAAAAAGGGCTGAAATTAGGGTTAAATGGCGGCTGGAGGCGAGCAAATCCGAGAAAATAGGGAAGGAGCCGCGTCAAGGCTCAAAAAAGGAAAGTGGCTCGGGTGACCACCTGGGGCTGGGCGGCTAGCAGCCTGGGCCCAGGCGGCTAGCCGCCCAGGCCTGGGTGGTCACCCGAGGCCATGTCACCTTATGCCCATTTTTGACCCCTTCGACTTCCAAATGTGTTTCAGGGCCCAAATGAACTCTGATTTTGACGAAATGAAAGCCAAAACGACCGTGTTTCGAAGGGGAATGTAATTTGAGTCACTTGAGGGAAAGAAACCCTAGCCATGGCTGCATGGTTGGGCCCTACAAAGGTGGTTAACCGCTATGCCTCACCATCGCTTAGCTTAGGTATGCACATAGGGTCGCACCGAATGCTTTCTAATTCGAAATTCAACCTCCCTAAACACATTTGGGGATGAAATTAAGACCAATCAAGGTCAAATGAGTAGTCATAGAGTGAAAATCATGAACTAATTCGGGCTATCCCGAAGTAGGTCTCTTAGCCAACCTGAGCCTTGTTGAGCCATTCTAATCCCGAACCTTCAATTCATCGAATCGAACCCACAAATACCTCAAATACAACCATATGAACTCCAATTGGCAACTTGGAGATCATTTCAAGGTCAAATGGAAAGTTTGTGATCAAAAAGACGATTATGCCCCTCAAGTCACAAAAGTTCTTATTAACCCTCAAGATCAACTCCAAATCGAACCAAAATTCATACACACCATCCTTAGGACCCTAGAAACTCAATGCAAAAGACTAGACTCAAAAAGGAAACAAAAAGACACATGCAATGATGAACCCTAGCTAAGGTGGCAAAAATGGGGGTGTGACAGAAGCCCCTCATTGGTGAGCAAGTTTCACTTGCGAGCCAATGACCAAAAGAACAACCCATTTTTGCCCGGGGAATTAATTTCATCAAGACCCATTGGGGAAAAGAGGGTGAACATGTCATTGAATTCTTCGAATTCATCATACACAAGCACAAAGGTACTCCTCATAAGTTCTACAGAACTCCTCTCATACTGTATACCAGTTTCACTGGGGAACAAGATGAGGTATCCATAGCTTACATCGAACTTCGTTCGACGAAAGGTCTTTTCATGCTATACCAGTGACAACTGGTAAATAATACGAGGTATCTATAGCTTACACCGAACTTCGTTCGATGAAAGGTCTTCCAATACTGTACCAGTGACAACTGGTGAATAGTACGAGGTATCCATAGCTTACATCGAACTTCATTCGATGAAAGGTCTTCCCATACTACACCAGTGACAACTGGTGAATAATATGAGGTATCCATAGCTTACATCGAACTTCGTTCGATGAAAGGTCTTCCCATACTATACCAGTGACAACTGGTGAATAATATGAGGTAACACTATGCCATCAAGGCTATCCCAAAATATGAGAAAGATACATCCTTCTCATATTCAAACCATCAAGGTTACCATTCAAATGTCGAGGTAATCACATAACACGAGAAAGATCACGTCCTTCTCTTACTCAAATCAATCAAGGTAAACACATACCACAGGAAGCCATCAAGGCTATCTCAAAACATGAGAAAGATACATCCTTCTCATATTCAAATCATCAAGGTTATCATTCAAATATCAAGGTAATCACATAACACGAGAAAGATCATGTCCTTCTCCTGCTCAAGTCAATCAAGGTAAACACATACCACAGGAAGCCATCAAGGCTATCTCAAAAAATGAGAAAGATACATCCTTCTCATATTCAAACTATTAAGGTAAACACAAATCGTGGGAAAGATTGCATCTTTCAAGTCATCAAGGTAAGCATGTAATCATGAGAAAGATTGCATCTTTCTCTCACTGAGTCATCAAGACAAAGGTAAGCCTCTACTTACCAACACACAACAAGTTCACCAAGTCATCTCATATGGAGGCTATTCATGCCTCAACTCAAACACCAACTCATATAGGAGACACAATTATCTTATGAAAGCAATCATTCACATGCATATAGGGAAGGTATCTTTATCCCAAATGACAACAAATCATAGTGACATAGGAGGGAATTCATCCCTAACAATCAAAACCATATGCATAGAGAGGGTTGTTCAACCCTACTAGCATGCCATGCCCACACAAGGGCCACCAATGCAATCTCATTCAAATCATTTCATGTCAAACAATGTCAAGATATTCACTCATTTTTCAACTCAAAACAAGCTTGAGAATCCATCTCAAGGAGGGTTCAAGAGCGCGAATAGGCGAGCAAAGGCCAAACGAGCGCAACGAAGCGAGCGAGGGGGGGTGACCACCTGGCTGCTGGTGGCTTGCCGCCCAAGCCCAGGCGGCTTGCCGCCCCATGCTGGGCGGTTACCCGAGGCTAGGGTCCTCAAAATTCTGGGTTTTTAAACCCTTGACCCCCCATTTGTGCACACACACACCCAATTCGAAAATAGAGAGTTTCTCTCTCTAGAAACTCATTCCATCTTCTCCAAACACTCACAAACACATTCTCAATCAAAGTTTCACTTGCAATTCAAGTTGTGTGCATGAAATAGCATCAAGAACAAGTCATTCAACAACAAAAACAAGCATCAATCATCAAGTTGCAAGATCAAATTCATCATCTTTCTTATCAAACCCATTTTTCTCACATACAAGCTCAACCACCAACAATGGCTTCTAGCAATGATTCCAACATCAAGTATCCATATTATGTGATCAAGAATACATACAAGGCACCAATCTATGATGCATCCCAAGAAAAGGTGTTGCTTGAACCTAAGAAGCATCTCTCATACCTCCATTCCCAACATGAGGTTAGTTCTTCCCAACTTAACATGTTTATCTTGAAATCTTGATTTCTATTGGATAAAATGCATTCCCATGATCTTCTTTTGATTATTTCTATCATTGTTAAGCCAAGTTCATTGATTTGGCAAGGATTGAATATGCAAAAAGCTTGTTTCCCAATGCTTGAGAAAAGATGCCCACCAAGTGTTTGATAAAATGCCAAAGAGACAAAAACATGTTCAATTCTTGAAAAATCAATTGGTTTGCATTGTAGAACCAAGTCATATGGTTTTGGCAAGGATTTGATATACAAAATCTTTCATTTCAATGCTTGAAAACAAGTCACACACCAAGTGTTTGACAAAATGCCCGAAAGGCACAACCATGTTCAATCCTTACAAAATCAATGAATTTGAATACACAAAGTCATGGGCATTCATTTCTAATTCATTTCATGAATCAAAACCCATATTTTAAAACTTTTGGAAAACCATTTGAAATCAATTACCAATGTATGCCCAATATCTCAATGCTAACTCAATACACAATCTTTTGACATAGCCCGACTTCCAAAGTCTCCGTACAAGGACATCAATAAAGGGGCTCATCTCATGGTGGAGATATATAGAACATGCCCAACCACGTGCTCCAAGATAGTAAAGAAGGCGGGTTTTGGGCCCTTCCTAGATGCTCTATGGAACGAGCAATGGGATAGGCAGGCATTGTTTGCCTTGACAGAGCTATGGTGGGACACCACCAACACTTTCCATTTTAGCTTCGGGGAGATGACCATGACTCCTAAGGATTTCACCATGATAACTGGGTTGAGCTTGAAAGGCAAGCGCTTGGAATACTATAAACAAGCCAACATGGATCAAAACTACATAGTAGCTCTACTTGGGGTTGAAGCGGAATTAAGCCCAAAAGGTGTGCGCCGTACTTGGCTCTACAACACCTTTGCCACTGAAGAAGAGAGTGAGGGGACGGATCCCAAATACATTGTGAGAGCTTTCTTGCTCTACATGATTTCATGCACCTTCTTTGCGGGCACCAATGACATGGCTCGACTTGAGTTGCTAGCTAGCATGGAAGATGTGAACAAAATTGGGAGATACAATTGAGGTGGAGCTGCTTTCGCAAACATGTATCGCTCCATGACTGACATGTCCCGAGGAGTTGCAAAGAACTTTGGGGGACTTCCTTTCGTTTGGAAGGTGACAAAGAACATTCAATTCTCTATTATTTCCCGAAACTTAACACACACATGATTTCATCTATATTTTTTTGGTTTTCCCCAGATATGGTACTACGAATACCTGAACATGTGTCGCCCAACTCTTGCTAGTGATGCCATGTCATGGCCCATCCTTCAGAATTATGCTCCATCTTGCTTGGCTACAAGAGCCTCCAATCGACACGATTATGCCCATGCAAGGGCATATCTTGCTAGCTTAACTGCTGATATGGTAGAACCTTTCTTTCTCCTTATCTTTTTTATCTTTCTTTTTTCATTTCTCATTTCAAACTCAACAGGTGGAATGGGATCCATGGAGGCTGTGGGAGCATAGGCTTCCCGAGAAGTACTCCTCTTGTTTGGAGTTGACAAGCAAAAGGGTCCTCTTTGAAGGCCCCACAGGTAGATGCTGGTATCTTGGGGAGCGAGTCTTAAGACAAGTCCATGGAAATATGAATGCAGCTGTGACACCTTCCATGCCACCAAAGAACATGAGGCATACTAGCCACTTGGTGGGGGATGAACTAGACGAGGCTCTGAGGGGTTGGGATGCTGAGGGATTCACCTCCCCTCGCATAGAATACACTGCCTTCTGTCGACAATATCTGATGAATCCTGGGGTCACTGGTCTCCCACCTCAAGGGGTGAACTCCCCAAACTCTCAAATTCTTTTTTAAGATCATAAGGAAGACTTCACTTGACAAACATTTGAATTTCAAGGCCGACGGGCAAGGGGACACAGCTCCACAGTTGGATCTGCCACTGGGATGACTTACAACGACGAGGATGAGGACCTTGAAGGAAATCAACCTCCACCCCTCCCACAACTAAATTGGTATGTGAACTTGTGCAGTGGGACAAAATTTGTGAAGACTGACATTACCCATCCACCATTCGATGAATATCCCAAGATCGATCCATATTATGAGAATGTGAGTGCTAAACTCTTATCTTCTTGAAATTGGATTCTTTCATTATTGTTAACCATGTTTATACTTTCCTAGGTTCCACGGGAGTATGCCCAGGAATGCATTGAACTCAATGAAGGGTTGAGGAGGGATCTTGTGCGAATGAGTTTAGAGAACTCAGTTCTGGAAGCACGCTTAAATCCCCAAGTGAGTGATCATCTTATTAGCTTTCAACTAGGATTGGCACCATTACCCTCCTAACTCATTATCTTTGTTTGCAACAGGCATCATCGTCTAATCCACCACAGGATATGCCCCCTTCTAGAGCACCTCGTTCAGGGCATGATGGAGCTGGGCCAAGTCGAAAGAGAAGGCCCACGGGAAATCATTGAGTTTCACTCACCTCTTGTTAGGAATGTTGGAGCCTTTCTATCTATCTTGTTATGTATTAATTAGGAATTTCAATTCCCAACCTTGAACTCCTATTATGGATACTTGATGAATCTATGTTGAACTTTATTGCAATGATATGATCTTGTATTGTGTGAAAAATGGGCTTAAATCAAGCACAAAAAAGTCAAAACATCACAAAAGGGCCAAACGAAGGCATAACAAGGCAAAAATGGGCAAAACAAAGCGGCGCCCTCGGGTAACCACCTGGGGCTGGGCGGCTAGCCGCCTGGGCCCAGGCGGCTAGCCGCCCAGGCCTGGGTGGTCACCCGAGCCCGAAGCGGTGTTTCGCCTGATTTTAGGAAACTTCCTATTTTGACGGGATTCCACCTTCCAAAACACGGATTTCCGAATTTTTTCCTATAAAAGCACATCCAAGGGGTCTCAAACCCTACTAACATTCATTGAGAGAAAGTTATGGAAGCCCTAGACAAGCTCTTGAGTGATTTTCTGAGGGTTATGAGTGCGGAGGCAAGGAAGGAGTTCAAGCGCTACTGCTTGGATCCATTGTTTTCTTTGATGCATGTGAAACTTGAAACCATTCTTCTTACTGCTGCTACATATTTTTGGGATCCCCAACTTCATGTATTCCGCTTCAACTATGAAGAACTATGCCCAACAATGGAGGAATTCTGCACTTTGTATGGAGTTTCACCTGTAGGACCTTTCATTCTCCCTACTCCACGCTCAAGTTACTCGATTTCCTTCTCCAACTTGCTTGGGATTTCTCAACAAGAGGCCTCTATATTTGTGAAGGATCACATGGTGAACCTCATGGAGATAGCAACTTCCTTTTTGGCTCATGATAGCAAAGGTACCCTGAATTTCAACCTTCCTACTCAACATGCTCTTGCTTTCTGTTTGATTGGTCGCTTCCTTATATCCACGGGGACTCTCTGTGTCCCTATTCAAATTTGTGAACTGATCCCTTTTCTTCTTGAACACAACAACCTGATTCCCATAGTGCTAGCTGAAACCCTTAATAGCTTAGACAAAGCTCATGATAACCCACAAGCCCCATTAGGAGGGAGCCCCGTTCTACTGCAGATGTGGCTTCTTGAAAGGCTTAATTTCTTATCTCCTGCCACCATTAACCCATACAAACCCCAACATTATTGTTGCCGTCGAGTTGAACTCCCTGGTCAATTTTCTTTGAGGGAATGGTTGGGCTACTTTCACACACTCTCATGGCGAAACATTAAGTGGTTTGTCTTTATATGGGGATGCAAGGAACAAATTCTTCTTCGAACTTCTGGGTGTGCTATGGTCAAACTCATAGGGTTGAGGTCAACTTCATTCTATTGGACTTCAAGAATCTTTCGCCAAATGGGTGCCATGCAAACCATACCTACTTCTGTGGTATTTGATCATTCTGTCGAACCTGTGGGCCCCACAATGGTTAAGTGGGCCAAGACTAGATGGACTGACCAACTGAAACTGACTCGAGTTGAAAACACTGATGGGCCTTATGTCATGAGCCCTGAATACAAGACATGGTTGAAGAATAGCTTGGGTGAAAGAGAAACCATACGCAGGGAAAGGATTTATGACCTTATCAAGGACACAAGACTTGGATTTTGCAGGGAAGACATTCTGGAAGCAGTGGAAGCAGCACATGCTCATGACTTGCGAAAGAAGCAAAGACTTGAAAGAAAGGAGCAGAAAGCAAACCAAGAGACTCTGAAGAAGAACAAAAAGACTTGAAGACCTTAGAAATAGGATATCTATGGCATGTCAATAGTTCTTTATCTAACATCAATAAATTGCTATGTCAATCAATTAGTTCTAAATGAATTGCCAATAATAATTCAATTTTGAGATTTGTTGTTGTGGTGTTGTTTGGACCGCACCCAAAGTAACTTTATGGGCTGCCTACGTATCCCCATCCTTTTTTCAATTTTTTTTCATTTCATTCATTTTTTTTTTTTTTCATTTTTCTCTTTTTTTCTTTTTTTTTTTTTTTTTTTTTTTTTTTTAGGAATGGGGAATCAGGCCCTCGTAGTTCAAATGCCTTAACTTTTGCCTAGGCCGCCCTTATGGGTTTTCAACCTAGCAGGCCTTACACATAATACTTCTTCAATTGATCCAAATTGGTAGGGCGAGCGAACTCAATTCCATCCAAATCCATGAGGCGAACAGCCCCTGCTGGTAATATCTCCTTGATAACATACGGGCCACCCTAACTTGGCTTGAACTTCCCTCGTGGATCAAAAATTGGAGCTCTGATTTCTTTCAACACCAAATCCCCTGTCTTCAAACCTCGGTCTCTGACATGCTTGTTGAATGCTCTCGCAACCCTTCGCTGATATCCCTGCACATGATACAAGGCCCTCAATCGCCTTTCATCGAGCAATGCCAGCTCATCATAATGGTTCTTAACCCAATCTGCTTCTACTATCTGACTTTCCACAGCAACCCGTAATGACGGTACCTCCATCTCAATAGGCAAAACAGCCTCCATCCCATACACCAAGGAATAAGGGGTAGCCCCTGTTGATGATCTCACAGATGTTCTATAGCCCCACAAGGCTAATGGCAACTTCTCATGCCAATCAGTGTAGGTGTCAGCTGTTTTCTGTAGTATCTTCTTAACATTCTTGTTGGCGGCCTCCACTGCGCCATTAGTCTGCGGGCGGTAAGGGGAGGATAGATGGTGCACTATATTGTACTTCTGCAAAAGCTCCTTGGTTTCTTTCTGAAAGTGCTGACCATTGTCTGAAATAATCTCATGGGGTACCCCATACCTGTAGATGATTTTGAGCTGTATGAACTATGCTACCTTCTTGGCGTTCAAGGTCTTGAAAGATGCTGCCTCTACCCACTTAGTGAAGTAATCGATAGCCACCAAGATGTACTCATGCCCATTGGAGGCTTTCGGCTTAATCTGTCCAATTATATCTATTCCCCACACTGCAAACGGCCAAGGTGATGACATACTTGTCAAAGGCATGGAAGGTAAGTGTTGTCCATTAGCAAAGACTTGACATTTGTGACACTTCTTAGCATGTGCATGGCAATCTCTCTCCATTGTAGACCAATAGTAGCCCAACCTCATGATTTTCTTAGCTAGCATATAACCATTCATGTGCGGTGCTCCAACTCCTTCATGGATTTCACTAACAAGACGTTCGGCTTCTTCCTCAGTGACACACAATAGATGGACCCCATCGTATGACCTTCGGTATAGCTTTCCTCCGCACAAAACATAGTGACTTGCTAGCCTCCTCAGTGTTCTCCTATCAATGCGGGTTGCTCCTTCAGGATACTCCCTCTCCTTAATGAAATTCATGATGTCATAGTACCAAGGATGGCCATCTTTCACTTCTCCTTTTCGAATAGAACAGCAATACATAGGTTTTTCTCTACATTCTATCACCAACGGTTTTACATTCCCACCATCCGGGATTTCCACCATGGAAGCTAGAGTTGCCAAAGCATCGGCGAACTGATTCTTATTTCTTGACAAATAATTGAACTCTATTTCCACAAATTCTTTAGTCAAGGCTTCTAAGTATGCATGATATGGTAGCAGCTTCTCATCACGAGTCTTCCACTCTCCCTTTATCTGGCAGATAATCAGTGCTGAATCTCCGAAAACCTCTAACTCTTTGATCCCCAATTCTAGTGCAGCTTCCAACGCGAGGATGCAGGCTTCATACTCAGCAATGTTGTTGGTTGCTTCAAACCCTAGCTTAACTGCCAAGGGTGTAAATGCTTCTTCAGGTGAAACCAGTAGGACTCCTATCCCATACCCTCTCTTATTTGCAGCTCCATCAAAGTATACCTTCCAGACCTTCTTTCCAATCTCCAGGACATCCTCATCGGGGAATTGGTCATTAAATTGTTCTGATGACGCCACAGGGCAGCTAGCCAAGTAATCTGCAATGACACTTCCTTTTACTGACTTCTGTGTTACATACTTTATGTCAAATTCATTGAGAAGAATCGACCAACGAGCAGTTCTGTAGGACAAGACCGGCCTTTCTATCAGGTACTTCAGTGGGTCCATTCGGCTTATCAAGAAAACCTCATACGACATCATGTAGTGACGGAGTTTCTGAGTTGCCCATACCAAAGCCACACAAGCCTTTTCTATGGCATTGTACTTCACCTCATAATCTGTCATCTTCTTGCTTAGATAGTAAATGGCATTCTCCTTTTTTGACCCCTCAAGGTACTGAGCTAGCATAACTCCCGTCGCGGTTTCAGTGACCGTCAAGTGTAACAATAACGGCTCACCTTATCGCGGGGGAACTAGAATTGGCGGATTACTCAAATACCTTTTAATAGTCTCAAAGGCTTCTCGACATTCTTCATTCCATACCTTCGGCACACCCTTCTTAAGCAACTTGAAAATCGGCTCACACACCATAGTCAAAGTAGCAATGAACCTACTTATGTACTGAATTCTCCCCAAGAACCCTCGAATCTGCTTCTCTGTGCTAGGCGGCTCCATCTCTACAATGGCCTTGATTTTTCCCGGATCGACCTTGATTCCCCTCTGAGTAATCATAAATCCTAATAGCTTGCCTGCAGTGACACCAAAGGCGCATTTCTGAGGATTCAACCGCAAGTTGTACTTCTTTGCTCGCTCTAGGAACCTTTCTAGGGCCATGAAGTGTCCTTCTCAATCCACGGACTTCACGATCATGTCGTCCACATATACTTCCACCTCCTTATGGATCATGTCATGCAGCAATGTTGTAGCAGCTCTCTGATAGGTAGCCCCGGCATTTCTCAAACCGAACGGCATCACTTTGTAACAATATGTTCCCCACTGTGTGATAAAGGCCGTTTTCTCCATATCTTGCGGCGCCATCTTTATCTGATTGTATCCGGAAAACCCATCCATGAAAGAGAGGAGCGCATGTCCTATAGTACTATCTACCAATACATCAATGTGGGGCAAAGGGAAATCATCCTTAGGGCTTGCTGCATTAAGATCTCGAAAATCCACACACATCCTCACTTTTCCATCCTTTTTAGGCACGGGAACTATATTGGATAACCACTCGGGATACTCCACAACCTATAGGAACCCCGCATCGAGTTGTTTGGTTACTTCCTCCTTTACCTTCAATGCCCACTCGGGTTTCAATCTTCTCAATTTTTGCTTTACCGGCTTTTTAAGGGGATTGGTGGGGATGAAGTGCTGCACAATATCTGGATCTATGCCGGGCATGTCTTCATAAGACCATGCAAAGGCCATTATGTTGGCCTTTAAGAGGGCTATCAGCTTTTCTTTTTCAAGTGGTGAGAGGGTTATCCCAATTTTAATTATCTTTGGCAATTCATTTGTCCCTAAATTGATTGATTCCAATTCATCCATGTTAGGTTCGGTGACACCCCTTTTCCTTCGCTCGACGAGCTCCGGGGGGACGTCATTCCTAGGATCTATATCCATGCCATAAATATCCATAGAAGAGAGAAAAGAAACACTGCAAGCAAACAATGTATAAAAGAAACACACTTCATTAAAGGAACAAACAAAAAGACACAAACTTGAAAAGGAAACAAAACTTGGTGCCACAAAGTGGGATAGGCGGACACACTTTATTGAAAGCAAGAAAGACTCTAACTAAGGAACCTACAAGCTATTATCAGGCAGGTCATGATCTTCCTCTTCAAGGATCTCTGCAATGGCTCCATCTTCTAGGTACCAATTGTGAAGTGGCATGGTTGCATGGTGAATTAACGAATCTTGGCAATCTTCTGTTGCTGACTCCCCCAAAGTAAGAACCATATCTTGGAACATGGTAACCATAGCCTCGGTATCCACATGCCTTACCCAGTCTTCTTTCTTCTTTCCTATAGAATTGTACCAACTTGTCAAGCTCTGAGGATTCAGCCCCTCTGTAAAGTACTTGTCACAAAAATCCTTATCTGCCAATGCTGGATCAGAACTTGGGTAAAAAGTGCAATAGTGTGATGGCTCTTCCTCTTGTACACTTTCAAACCCTATGGTAAGGACCATGTCTTGGAACAAAGTGACCATGGTTTCAGAATCCATGTGCTCCATGTTAGGATTATGCCCTAGAGCCAATCATAGAGATGATTGTTTAGGGATTAGGAACAATCATTTGATTTCATTTATGTATGTCACATTTATTATTGATTTAGTAAAAGGGCTTATTCTATTATGTTTATATGCATCATTTATATTTACATAATATGTCCATGGAGTTAGAGTTGAGAATATGGAATTACAAAGAGTTGTAATTTTGAGACTATAGATATATCTCTGTACTAAACTCCTAAAGCATTCCTAGTTGAAGGTTCACTATGATGGACAATAATGAACCATAGGACTAGCACTTGTTAGGTTGACTCTATAGGAGGATAGCTAGTCTCAAGCTATTTGTGTGGAGACACTACAACCAACAAGTGGGTGCCTATTACTAGAATAGGTACACTGAATGTGACCAAAGATATGAGATCAACTGAATGGAGTTTTATCCTGCCTGTCAATTAGTTTCTCATTGTTATAGTGGTACAAGTAATCCTTAGACCTGAGACACCATAGTTGTCTTATGCATGTAGCTTTAGAAGTTTGATAACACTAAGTGCAAATCCTATTCAGGGGTTTGCAAAGGTGTTCATTGGCCCTACTGCTATGTGTATGAAGGCATGTGAGTAATCAACAAGGGATCCATCACTCTCAGGAAAAAGAGAGAGAATGTCTCATATAGCATTCATAATATAACTCATTAAATCCATGGCCATGGTAGGATGAATATGAAAAGAGTTTCATGAGTTCATCAATGAGTTGATATCTATGAATGAGTATAAAGTAATTGAACTAGGGACTTGACAGACTTCCATGTCCTATTAGTTCAATTAGAGACATTGTGTTGAAGGAAGGATGCAATTGTAACCTATAAACTATAACAGAAGGGTTCTTTGTAAATGACTATTCACCTCATTAAGGACCACACCATGAGCCATATGCTAGGTGTTACTCATGGTTAGTAGAAGCCCTAATTGATATAAGTGAGTTATAATCAATTAGGAATTGGAAGGAGTTCCAATTAGACCCTAAATGGAAAGAGTTCCATTGTGCACACCTAGTGCTATTCCTACTACTTAATGATGTGAACCCAATGGGTCACACACTGATCATGCAAGAAGGGCTTTAAAGTCTATGAGAGAAAGGGTTTTAGTGAATAAAGAATAGTTCTTTATGGGCCTATTTGTATTTGATACAAATAATAGGGGTTAATGTGCAATTAAGAGTAATTACACATAACCCTATTAGGGTTTCTTCCCCATGGCCAACCCCCTTTAGTGGGCTGCCTATATAAGTCACACTTATGTGTGACATGGCATAAGAGGCTTGCACAATAAACCCTAGCCGTCCAGCCCCTTGGAGGCTCTCTTCTCTCTCTCTCTCTTCTCCACCTCTAGCAACAACAAGGAAGAAGAAAGAAAAGGCTTGAAGCTCTAGCTAGGTGTGGATACCGTTGGAGGCAGCACACTTGGGCTGCTCATTCACCGCTGTCCGGAGTAGAAGCTTGGAGCAAAACGGAGAAGACAGAAATCCTGTAAGTGTTCTAACCCTCTTCGTAGTTAGGGTTTGATTTTGTGTTATGCATAGTTAGATTCATGGGATTGGGAATTGTAGGAAAAATTTTTATATTCCGCACTTGTATTTTTCCCTCTTGTTCGATTCCCAACAGTGGTATCAGAGCCATGATTATGCATAATACAAAATACATATGGGCTGGTAATTATGGTGTAGTTGAATGATTCAAAAATCTGGAAAAAATTTTCTGCATAATTGGTTTTCCTCCATGGCTGAACCTAGGGTTTGGAACCCTAGGTCAATTCTCTTCTACTCCTCTTCTAATTGATGGTTAAGTGTATCCATGGATGCAATAGGTTGCATAGGGTTTGAGTTTGGAGAAGAAGAATAAGGAAACTAGGGTTTTATAAAACTGTTATGAACAGTTTTCATGGTTGCCATGAAAAACCGTCATATTGTTTTGCCTGCCGAATTCAGAGTTCTTCTCCAAAATTTTCGAGCCATATATGGTTAGAAAGCTCTTTGAATAAGCTTTCCAACCCAACAAACGGTGCGTCAATCCGAGTTTTGTAGTGAAAGTTATGAATTTTTTACTACAGGCTGTCTGGAAAGACAGTTTTGCTCGGGAATGATGCAATAGCCACAACTTTGAGTTATTGATGGAGATCAAAGGCATGGCAATGGTTGCCACCACTTGGGTTATGTTCGAGACATGGTAGGGAAAGGTTCCCAAGCATTTAGATGCATCATAATTGGATTAAGATGCTAGAACAGAAGGAAGAAGGAGAAGAACACCATGGAGGCTGAATCTGGGTTTTAGAACCCTAAGGTTCTTGCAATTAATTCTAATTAAAGCTGCTGTATTTATGATGGAAGATCATTGTAGGATCATTATATATCATGTGTATATGATTTTCTTTAAGTTTCAAAAAGGTTTTGATGGAAAAAGATTCAAAAAGTTTGAAAATTTTTCATGAACAGCATAGCAGATTTTCTCTGCAGAAAAGTCATCAATGGAGTTTTGATTAGAACTTGAGTTAGGGAACTCCAAATTGCATGAAACCAATTGCATTAGTTTCCTAAGACATGTAGGATACTGGGAAAATTCGTTTGGTAGCCTGACTTAATCATCTTGCTGGGTTTTAAATCAATTTCTGACCATGGACAGTATGCTGTCAAATTCTGGGCAGCCTACTGTTGTTTTAATTGTTTAGAACAATTGGTGATGATTTGATCATCCAAACCTCTTCTATTAGCTTAGTATTTCATTTAGGGACATGATACAAAAGCTGGTTTCAATGGAGGAGTCGAATTGATAAGGATTTAGAAGCTATTGTGACCTTCAAGGTCTGCAACAATGGCTCCAGCAATGGGTTTGGAAACCCTGATTGTTCTTGATGATGGCAGCCACTTCCACCACTTCTCACGTGTCCAGAGGCTTGTCCCACACCCCTAGGATGTTCTCCCATGACTGGCCATGGCCTCCCACAGTCGTTGGTGGCCATGGCAGCCTAGCCAAGCTCAGGCAGCCCCCTCGTAGTGACGGCTGCATAGAGTTAAGGATGAAACCCTAATTTTGAGTTAATGATGAAACCCTAATTTCATTATGGCATTAATTAAAACCCTAATTGGAATATTAATTACCTTAATTAAGAGTTAATGATTGGTCATTAAATGACCAATCATGGTTATTGATTGTTAGGGCATAATTAATACCATTAATGATGTCTAGGGTTAGGGTTTTTGATAACCCTAATTAGTGTAATTAATTAAGGGTAATAAATACCCTATCTGGCATTAATTAAACCCTAATCCCTTTTATTAAATACCGTATGAACCTAGGGTTTTAATGATTGGACATTAAATGACCAATCATAAGGCATTTAATGATTAGGGCTTGCATTTAGGGTTTAGGGTTATGCATTTAGGGTTTAGGGTTTTAGGAAACCCTAATACACTAATTCATCATTTTAATGATTTTATTTAATTCCTATATTAATTATTTAATTAATATTGATTAATTTTATAATGTTTTAAATGGTTTAAAACACAATTAGGGATTAAATTAAAAATCTGGAAATTCTTAATTAAATGAAATTGTTTTGTTTAATTAAGGAAACCCTAATATTGGATATTAGAGTTATTTTAGGAAACTTTACATGTTTTAAATTAATTTGATTAATTGAAACTAAATGTCTTAAATGTTAAGACTTTATTTAATTCTGGATATTTTTGTTTAAAACCTAATAAGATTAGGATGCATTAATGAGATTAATGTAAATCATTCAAGAGAATTACCATAATGCCCATATGTTTTAATGCTTACAGTTTTTCTTTACATTATGCAATGAGATTGTATGTATGTGTTTGGATGATGATTATGGACTATACCCTTTAAACCAATTGTGATTGGCCGTCTTATGAATGGGTTGTAATAATTTTTCAAGAGTTGTAATTTTATTAAGGTGATGTAATTTATTTGGGGCTTGCATGCCACCTTCCCTCTCCCTCTCTCTCTATCATTCTCTTATGTACCCCACATTCCCCTTATGTATCCCTTTCTTTAAATTATGTAAATGTTATGTAATCGAGAGCGCACTAAGGAGCATGGTGGACCCAAAGGAGCATGATAGAGCCCAACAACCCAATGGTGGAGACCATCAAGCCAAGGGAGCAGATTGAAGGACTTGAAAGCTTAGAGAAGTGTTTCAAGAAAGCATGCATGTTACGAATAGTTTATTTTACGATCACCTACACCCACCTTAGACCTTGGATTCAATCTATTGGCTTGGATTGAATCCTCTCAAAGTCCATAATCATCATAGTGGGAGCTTTAATTTATGAGATAATTGTATTAGCTCCAATACTATAGTTTGGTATATGTTACCTATTCACTTAGGGACTAATATCAAAATATGGTACTTTATATATGTTGATATATAATAGCATGCGATGTATAATTTATAATAGCATGAGATGTATGATTATAAATAGCATAATTTATATGTTTAAATTTTGATACATAGGATGCATGTTAATTTGATGAAACCCTTTAAAACCCCTCTTATTTAATATTAAGTTGAAAATGGAGAAGTCATTGGGGAATGAATTCTTCATTGCCTTCCATCATTATAGGATCATCTAACGTCCCTTAATGTGGGTACCTGGCTGCAGACATGTAGGAGCTACCCATGTTAAAGACATTACTTGAAACTATCACATATGAGATATCATGGGGTGCCTAAACTGGTATATACCAAGAAACTAACATGTGAGGTATATATTTGGCGAAACATACCTGTGTGAATGATGAGTTTAACTTAACTAGGGAAGTATTCCAAGAAACTAACATGTGAGGTGTATGTTCCCTAGAGGCAAAACGATTGGAACTTGCTTATGAAGCAATAGACAAAGAGTTGTCTTCTTATTGTGGGTTAGAAGCCAAGAAACTAACATGTGAGGCTTCTAGGTCACAGTGGGACCCCAATCCCCATTAGGAATGAGATTCCCGAATTCCATTAGAGGGTGTATGGAATTTGATAAAATAGTGGGAGGTACCATATGATTAAAGACCCAATCATTATGGATAAAAATGAAATCTAATTCTCTGTTTATGTAGATTACCTAATTACTCACCTCAAAACCCCTATTTCCTAATATATAGGATATTGATAGTTTGACTAAACCCGATTTCTTTGATTGACTTAGGAAATTGAGAATTGTTCTTAATTTCAAAAGATTGTTTATATGCTATTAGGCCTTTTATTAAAGGCCCTCCATAAAACATCCTAAGAAGAAAAAGACACTATGCGCAATTGGAATCTTGTTGCCATGCTATATGATAGTATTGATGACTAATGAGCTTCAGAAGCAAAATTAGTCAATGCAAGTGCCTTTGATGTCCTACATCATATACAAAGGTTGTATTGTGAGTAAAATAATACTATAAAGTATAGTACTTGTAAAGGACTTCTTCTGGACTAGGATGTAATAAAAGTTGTTTATTAATAATCATTCTTTTGAAAAATGATTAATCACATAGAATAGCTTGAGAAGCTAGATGTGATTTAAAATGGAAGCATAGAGGAAAGCAAGTCTTGAAAAGTCAAAGACAAAGAAATATAATTATTTTGTAGTAAACATAAGGTATTGTAAAGGGAACTTGATAAAGTATCAGTCTTCCTAGAAGAACCAAACTTTTGAAGTTTTGGTTCATGCTCTAAACTAAATTGTTGGTTAGTTTTGCTTCTTGGTTTTTGGATTCTAGTGTAATCTAAATCGAAGCAGAAAGTTAAGTAGATAATAAGTTACCTTTAAAAAAATTTTAATAGAGCAAGAGTTGCTAGATTAATTTTGGGAACTTATTTCTTAACTGGGTCATTTAAGACATTCTAGAAATTTGATTTCTGAATTTAATTGACTAATTAGAGCGAATGCAACGTATTCCGAGAATACAAGAGATGTAGAGACTCTCATTTAAATGTAACGATTATGACTTGGTTATGAGATGACCAAACCCATCTTTTACTTGGTGAAGTGAAAGAGTTACATTTATAATTTGATTAATACATTGTGATGTATATAGTCATGTAGAGCATGCATTCAATTACAGTAGACTCATCTTAGAATACCATAGCTCAATGGTGAATCTAAGAGAACGAATTGAACCCTATTAAGATATGGTTTGATCCATGATGAGTTTTACTAATGTATCCATCTAGGATATACCTTAAAATTGCTACATATTGATAATTTAGGGTTTACTCCAGTTTTGTCCCAATTATATCAGATATGATATGGGAAGAAACCCAACTTAAAGAAGTTAAGGCTTGGGCTTGTGCTACGTTTGTCTGGAAACATAATGTAGACAATCTGGAAATAAGGTCAAGTGTTGAATTGTGGTATATCCTAAAAGTGGTTGGGATAGTATTTCTATTACTCTAATGAACAAAAGTTGTCCATTAGGATGATTGCTGGATTTTCTTGAGAAAGAGTTCATTCAAGAAAGATGCAAAAGTAGATAGAATTTACAGAATTGTTTGTAAAGCCACAAACCAACAAAGATCTAACCCTTGCCCCTATTGAGGCAAAACCTTTAATTACACCACATTCTTTTCATAGATCAAATTGGATATTTCTTTAACATAAGAGAGATATTGTATCTCCATTAGAATGTGAAAGAATTGTTCTTTGGTGATAAAGATCACCAAGATAATCCTATTGATTATGATTAGGCGATGTTTGACATCAACTTGAGAAATGACTAAGAGTCATTAAATCCAATATGGACAGGTAGAGACCTAAAAAGCTTGGCTATTTAAGAATGTTTTCAACATAGGCAAAAAGTTGTCTATAAAGAAACTTGTTTGATAATAGTTATGCTGAAATCCATTTGGATCTTGTTATCTATAAACACACATTTTGAATATGAGATATGTCAAAAAGGATATAAAGATGTTATATCAAATGGTGAAAAACCATAAAAGTGTGTAAGTTATAGAAGTCTATTAATAGACTACAAGGTTCTCATAATTAGAACATCTATAAAGTTGAAGTAATCAAATTGTTTGATTTCTCTCATTGTATAGATGGACCATGAGTGTATAAAAGGTTAGTGGGAGTGCGGTCGTTTTTCTTTATCCTAAGTATAGATGACATCCTAATCATTATGAATGATATATGAATGTTATCTAATGTAAAGTTTTGGTTTTTGGAGAAAAACTAATTCATGAAAGATTTGGCAGAAGCATCCAACAAGATCTATAGAGATAGATCATATAGATTGCTAAGTATCTCCAAATCATCAAACATAGTTGAAATGTTGAAGGAGTTCAACATGGAGAATTCTAAGGGAGGTCTGATTTACTTCAGATAAGAATTCATTATTCAAGGGCATGTGCCCTAGGATAACACAAGTAAGGTTCTTAAAGTGTTAAGAAGCCTTATTCTACACTATGTATTGAACCTGATATCTATTATGTTGTAATTGTTACAAATAGTTATCAGTCAATTCAAATTTGGAATATTGGATTGTATAAGGAAATTGTAAACTCATAGTAGATGGGTATATGGATTTGGATATAATCCATATGGGGTATATTTTATATTCACTTAGTTGGTGAAATACTTAATGGAAGAACTGTATAAAAGATACAGTGGATTCCATTATTAAGGGTGAATTAATTGTCGCATTGTCTAGGAGACTGTTTGGATCTATAAGTTCATTTAGAACTTAGAGTTGTTCCTTCCATTGAGTTGCCCACACCTTGTTTTGTGATAACAATGGGTCTATAGCTCAAGTATAGGAATCACGGTCTCATCAAAAGTCCAAACTCATAGAGTGACAATTCCAAGTGATTAGAAGAATCATTGGAAGAGGTAATAGATACATTACAGAAGATATTATCTACATAAGTTTTTGTAGACCTACTGACTAAAGCTTTAAAACATAATTGGTTATGTCTAAGACCAACATCTTGAGAAGATAGGTATGCGATACATGGTCGATTGGCTTTAGTGCAAGTGGGAGATTGTTAGGATTATGCCCTAGAGCCAATCATAGAGATGATTGTTTAGGGATTAGGAACAATCATTTGATTTCATTTATGTATGTCACATTTATTATTGATTTAGTAAAAGGGCTTATTCTATTATGTTTATATGCATCATTTATATTTACATAATATGTCCATGGAGTTAGAGTTGAGAATATGGAATTACAAAGAGTTGTAATTTTGAGACTATAGATATATCTCTGTACTAAACTCCTAAAGCATTCCTAGTTGAAGGTTCACTATGATGGACAATAATGAACCATAGGACTAGCACTTGTTAGGTTGACTCTATAGGAGGATAGCTAGTCTCAAGCTATTTGTGTGGAGACACTACAACTAACAAGTGGGTGCCTATTACTAGAATAGGTACACTGAATGTGACCAAAGATATGAGATCAACTGAATGGAGTTTTATCCTGCCTGTCAATTAGTTTCTCATTGTTATAGTGGTACAAGTAATCCTTAGACCTGAGACACCATAGTTGTCTTATGCATGTAGCTTTAGAAGTTTGATAACACTAAGTGCAAATCCTATTCAGGGGTTTGCAAAGGTGTTCATTGGCCCTACTGCTATGTGTATGAAGGCATGTGAGTGATCAACAAGGGATCCATCACTCTCAGGAAAAAGAGAGAGAATGTCTCATATAGCATTCATAATATAACTTATTAAATCCATGGCCATGGTAGGATGAATATGAAAAGAGTTTCATGAGTTCATCAATGAGTTGATATCTATGAATGAGTATAAAGTAATTGAACTAGGGACTTGACAGACTTCCATGTCCTATTAGTTCAATTAGAGACATTGTGTTGAAGGAAGGATGCAATTGTAACCTATAAACTATAACAGAAGGGTTCTTTGTAAATGACTATTCACCTCATTAAGGACCACACCATGAGCCATATGCTAGGTGTTACTCATGGTTAGTAGAAGCCCTAATTGATATAAGTGAGTTATAATCAATTAGGAATTGGAAGGAGTTCCAATTAGACCCTAAATGGAAAGAGTTCCATTGTGCACACCTTGTGCTATTCCTACTACTTAATGATGTGAACCCAATGGGTCACACACTGATCATGCAAGAAGGGCTTTAAAGTCTATGAGAGAAAGGGTTTTAGTGAATAAAGAATAGTTCTTTATGGGCCTATTTGTATTTGATACAAATAATAGGGGTTAATGTGCAATTAAGAGTAATTACACATAACCCTATTAGGGTTTCTTCCCCATGGCCAGCCCCCTTTAGTGGGCTGCCTATATAAGTCACACTTATGTGTGACATGGCATAAGAGGCTTGCACAATAAACCCTAGCCGTCCAGCCCCTTGGAGGCTCTCTTCTCTCTCTCTCTCTTCTCCACCTCTAGCAACAACAAGGAAGAAGAAAGAAAAGGCTTGAAGCTCTAGCTAGGTGTGGATACCGTTGGAGGCAGCACACTTGGGCTGCTCATTCACCGCTGTCCGGAGTAGAAGCTTGGAGCAAAACGGAGAAGACAAAAATCCTGTAAGTGTTCTAACCCTCTTCGTAGTTAGGGTTTGATTTTGTGTTATGCATAGTTAGATTCATGGGATTGGGAATCGTAGGAAAAATTTTTATATTCCGCACTTGTATTTTTCCCTCTTGTTCGATTCCCAACACTCCACCCAATCTTCTTCTTTCTTCTCCCAATAGCTGTCATTGATGGCTTCACCATCCACCATTTCTGTGGTGATTGGATACCACTCGGTGAAGAAAATCTCAAACCCCGGGATTCTGATCTTGGTTGTTGGATTGAACATAGGCTCTGGGAACCCACAGTACAGGAAGTCATCCCCTTCCTTGATGAAATAGCCATTCAGAGTCGGCCTGTATGGTGAAATCTTAAAGTCTGGCACCCTTCCTTCTGCTCTAGCTTTTCCCTTCTCCTTATTCCTCCTTGTCATTTCGGCATAGTCATTCTTAGTGGGCTCATATCCTAACCCAAAAGTGTAGGAAACAACCCGGCTTTGAATAGAATGGGGAATTCCTTGTTGGCAACGCCCTAGGCCCATACCCGGGAAGAAATTCATTTTCCGCATTATCTCACCAACATGTAAATTACCATGGGGACAATAGTCAAGGGGGATCAGTTCTTCCTTTTCCAACTCCTTTTCAATGCATTGCACATACTCAAACCCAGACAAGGGTATCTCAACTGATTCCGGTTTTATTTCACATATGGGTACAGCCGCCATTTTCAAATCATAATCCCCGTGAAGTGTGACAATGGCTCCCTCATGTGGGAACTTTACCTTTTGATGCAATGATGATGGTACAGCCCCAGCGGGATGAATCCAAGGCCTTCCCAATAACAGATTGAAACATGACGGCACATCCAAGACTTGAAACTCCACTCTGAACTCCGTGGGTCCTATGATTAAAGGTAGAGTGATCACCCCAATTACTTCTCTACGGGTATTATCATACGCCCTCACTGTCTGCCCAGATGGAGTGAAATCAGTGGGCCCCAAGCCCAAAATAGTTGCAGTTCTCAAGGGACATACATTCAACGCGGAACCATTATCAATTAGGACTGTGGGAACCCTCTTCCCCATGGTATCAACAGTTATATGCAAGGCTTGGGAGTGGCTTGGCCCACTTTTAGGTAAGTCAGCCTCTGTGAATACTATAGTGGAATTCTTCAGAGCAAGGTTTACTAGATTCACCAATCCCTCAGGAAACAAATCAACCGGAACCTGTATCTGGTTTAACAACTTCAGCACTGTCCGTCTGTGTTTGTGAGAGGCCATAAGCAAGCCCCAGATGGTGATATTGGCATTGGTCTTCTTCAATTGTCAGAGTACTTCGTCCTCTTCTTCTTGCACATCAAGGCGCTTATCTAACTCACCCAGTGGATTATCAGATTCCAAGTGCGGAGGCTTGAAATGGCGACCCCCCCTTGTCATGTGGTCTACTTCTTCATCACTAGCCCATATGTCATCAATTTCATTTGTGTCACCCATTAGGTCATCCCATTCAATCATGTCAATGTCCTCCATCTGCACCTCTTCAGGTATATCATCCCAACCAGTGGGAATTATGGGCTCACTTGGCAATGGATCAGGATAAAGCACATAGTAATCAAATTTCCCCGAAGGTTCTCCCAATAACCCCACTTGAGGGTCTCCTGCTTCATACCTTTCTTTCAACTGCTGTTGGATGGACTTCTTCGGCAATTGCAGGGTCTTTTGATCAATGAGGTCTTGGACGACCTTTCTCAACATAGCACAGTCCTCAGTGTCATGGCCGGGTATACCATGGTATTAGCAATATTGATGGGGTGTTTGGGGTCTTGGCTTTGGAAGGTGAGGTATGATAAGGCCTTGGTTACAGCATTGGTGAAAGGCTTGGGTCAAGGACATGGGTAACGGGGTATATTGTCTTATGGGTAGGCAAGGTCGAGATGGGTCGGCTTCAATGGTATTTATGGAGTTGGATGAATGATGAGAGGGAAGTGGATTTTGGGTAACATTTGGGCGATTTGGTGGAGTTGGTGGTGAGATGATTTGTTTGTCAAGTAAGTCTTGAATCTCATGCCTAAGGCGATAGCAACGGTTGGTTGAGTGGCCTTTGGCTTGGTGAAATTTGCAGTATTCATTCTCATTGTAGCTCTTGGGCAATGGGTTTGGTGGTGGTTTTGGGTCGAGAGGTTTTAACAGGCCTCGGCTTTTTAGCTTTTCAAGTACTTTCTCAAGTGGCATATGCAGCTCGGTGAATGGGCGAGGTGGGTTGGTGTCATTTAGGGAGATAGGTTGAATGGGTTGGGCTATGGCATTGACCTCGGCATTGTTTTTCCCAGCAAAGTTCGGCCTGCGGCTCTTTTGGACTTCTTCTGTCTTGATTGACCCATCGGCAATGGCATCCTCAACTTGTGTACCTGCTCCTATAAGAGCCTTGAAATTAGGGAAGTAGTGAGCAAAGATGTGATACACCGGCAATAGGTTCTTAACCACCAACTGAATCTGATCTTCCTCATTTGGTCTATCTGCCATTCTCGAGGCCTTTTGCCTCCACCTTGTAATGAAAGCGGAAAAGGTCTCATTAGCCCCTTGTTTTGTGGTCTCTAGGTCCCTTCTTGTGACATCCACCTCAGTGTTGTACTTGTAGTGCTCTGAAAACTCATTACATATGTCCTCCCAAGTTCGGGTTCTATTCTCATCCAAGGCTAGGAACCACTTCAAGGCAGACGTGGCTAGGGTTTCATGGAACATTTGGGCCAAGAGTTCATCTGTTGCTCCTCGAAGGTGCATAGCTCGCACATACATCTTCAAATGGGTCTTAGGGCAACCCGTTCCATCAAACTTTTCTAATTCGGGCATCTTGAATTGTAGTGGAATACGAGCTTGAGGGAACAAAGATAGGGTACGTACATCCACCATGTCATTTGTCCTACGGATTCCCTTTATAGTTCTCTCCAAGGCTTCTACCTTACTAGCCAACACAGAGTCTGTATCAGAGGTCTTCCCCTTACTTCCCCCTTCTAGGTTAAAAACTTCAGGTGATTCATTCCCCTTGGGCTAAGTGCTTCCCCCATCATTGGTCTTAGTGCCTTCTCCAGACTGGGTCCCATTTTCGGTGTTATCCCCCGGGGTACGGCCATTATTCTGTTCGGGTTCGGACATCTTATGTTGGATATCTTGGGCCATTTTCAATGCTCTCTCGGATACATCAGTGGTGTAATCAAGTTTGGTCATGATAGCCTTCAAACAAGTCTCAACATCAAAACCCCCTTCACTAGTTGCTTCATCGGCCATGTCTGACTGGTTGGTAGAATCAATCTTCACTAAGCGCCCTTGCTGGTCGCGGATCCAAGCCAGTACGTCTTCTCACTCCTCTAAGAAAGGAAAAATCAGTCTCTCATCCTAAGGGTATGTCCTAGGCTTCCATATTTGTCTCAATGACTTCACATCATATATACTCAATTAGTCCCTTTTAATCCAATCACCTTTGCAAGGGTCATGGGCGAAAGGTACGTATTAAGGATATAGGGTGCAAAGGTCCTCTATTAATTTTTCCATTAAGCACATCACAAACACGGTCATGATATCATTACAAACAATGTGGGTGCATAAGGGTGAAACCATAGTGTCCTACAAGTCTGTCTATATGGACTAATGATAAGGGTAGGCTGGGGTCCTTCACTTGCTTGAGCAATCTTTATACCTAACCACATGTGGCATCAGGAACCCCGCGTGGGTCCAGCAGTACGTGATTAACTCATTTAATATACCCAAGGGCAAGCCCAAGGGTACTTGGTAAGAGAGGTTGAGAGCTTTCGCCCCAACTCATGGAATCAGGAAAACCAAGGTTGAGGCTAGGCCCGTCAGTGGCAAGGGACATCGATCCTAACTTACAAGAGTTTGCGCACACAATGCAATAGATGAAAGCACACAATCAAGCGAATGCAATGTGATTGATTTTAATTAAACAAAAGAAATTAACTTAGCCCAATCAAATTGTATAGAGTCTAGCCCACAAATCCCCAGTGGAGTCGCCAGTTCTGTGAACCCCGGAAATTGGGCCCACGAGGGATTGGCGAAAAGATTTGGTTAGGTGGGGTTTTGAAAAGAAAAAAGGAAAGGAGTCGCCACCTTATTTTTTAAAGGAAACAAGGAAAACCCTAAAAAACAGTTTTGTTTTAGGAAAACAAAAGATTGACTCCACGTTTAAAAATGGTAAGGCAAAAAGTCTTTTGGAAACCAGAGAATTCGGGGATTCGGAGGCTAAGTTACGATATGGGAAGGTTCTAGGCAAAGCCTATAGGCACCCATATCGCCCTAAACGGTCTCTTAATTTAATTGGGCTAAATCAAAGTCTTAATCACACACAAATCAACAACTATCATCACAAGACAGCATGCATATCATTCATTCATTCATCCATATAGTCAAGTAAATCAAAGAAAAACAGAAAAAAGAAAGGGGGAGAGGAGAAAACCTAGGATACTTAGTATCCTAGGGCGGACTTGAACATCACGAAGAGCGCCTACGTACCATGTATGGAAATACATGGATCAAAGTCCACGTAGTTTGAAAAGGAATAGGGTTATAACCTAATCAAGGCCTATGGTAAACCCTAAGTTTCCTTTTAAGTAAAAACATGGTAAGTTTCCAAAATAAATGATTCTCAAAAGATTTTTGGTAAAATATGGAATTTTGATAAAAGATGGAAACTTTGATTTAAAAGGTATTTTTTATTGAAAGGAAACTATAAAATCTACCATACCCCTCTATTAGGAAACAACCCTAGGGGGGGAGAAAGGGAAAGTTTCAAAGGAAGGAAAGAAGGGTGAATTGGGGCACCCTCACACCCTACTTACCTTAAGCAAAAGCAACCTGTCAAAGTAACCACCCTATTGCATAGGGTAATTACCTTATTTGTAAGATTTCATCTCACAATAGCCAAAATAACCACCCCACATTGGTGGGGTAGTTGCACCTATTGTACCTGTCAAAGCACCTGCAATTTCCATGCAAAACATACCAAAAATACCAACCAAACAAGCTAGATTCCAAATCAAGCCATTATCATGCCCAAACATGGGCTAACACATGCTCAAAATATCATATCAAGGACAAATAACAGATCTGGACAGAATTGAAATAAGGTTTAAAATCAACCACAAGTCATGCAACAACATGAATCATAAGCTAACTAAAACCCTAATTCAACCCTACATGCAATGACATGCAAAAAACACTAAAATCCACTACTATGAATGCAGAAGAATATCATAGTTATCAAATATGCAGCACATATATATCAACTATGAAGAAAACACAAAGAAAAACCCTAAGCTATCATGCTATATGCTACTTTCCTAATACAAGGATGAATGAAACCCTAGAATCACAATTGTGCTCAAAATCACATAAAATAACTCTAAATCATGCAAAACTCATTGTGGACATCATTCTAATCATGCATATTAATCAATAGAAGCATCAACACATGATAGAAACACAAGCTTGCACATGAAATATAGCTATTCTAAGTGAAAACCTAATTTCAGCACAAGAGAAACCCTAGAATTGCAAACATGCATTAACTCACATGGGATAGCATCCTAGCATACTAAACAGCCCATAAACATTATCCTAATCATGCATACTAACTAATAGAAGTAACAAAACACAATAAAAACACAAGCTTCAATATGCAAAAGTGTTATTTCATGCAGAAAACCAATTTCAGCACTAAGGAAACCCTAAAGTCCCAAACATGCAGTAAATCACATGGAATAGCATCCTAGCATACTAAACAGCCCATGAATATTATCCTAATCATGCATACTAACTAATAGAAGCAATAAGACATGATAAAGACACAAACTTGAACATGAAATAATGACTATTCCATGTAAAACCCTAGAAAAGACTCTAAAAAAAACCCTAAAAACACAAACACTCATAAAACCACATAGAATGACATTATATCATGCAAAACCAGCCATAAACAATATCCTAATCATGTATTCTAAGCATTAGAAGCATCAACACATGATAAAACAATAAGCTTTTAACATGAAGTAATGCAAAGCTATGCAAGAAACCCTAGTTTGAATGAAAGAGAGAAAGGGGGAGGGGTATACCTTTTGTGGCTGCTGTAGAGAGTCCTCCTCCTCTTGTGTGCTGCTGGAAACAACCTCCTTCAAGCCTTCAAGCAATGCTCCAGCCTTCCTTCAAGCTCTCTCTCTCACTCTCTCACTCAAAATATAGGTTAAACTACCCTAAGGATGGCTGCCATAGCCTCCAATGTCCCTCTCACTTCCGAAAATTTGCCTCCCCAAGTGCCTCCCCTATTGCTGAAGTATAAGGGGGTATTTATAGGGATTGAGGGAAAACCCTCAATGGTTGGGATTAAAACACTAAGGATTGATCCAAGGGCTCTTAGAGGTTACCTTGGGGCTTAAGTAGGTCAAAAAGGGCAGAAATTAGGGTTAAATGGCGGCTGGAGGCGAGCAAATCCGAGAAAATAGGGAAGGAGCCGCGTCAAGGCTCAAAAAAGGAAAGTGGCTCGGGTGACCACCTGGGGCTGGGCGGCTAGCAGCCTGGGCCCAGGCGGCTAGCCGCCCAGGCCTGGGTGGTCACCCGAGGCCATGTCACCTTATGCCCATTTTTTACCCCTTCGACTTCCAAATGTGTTTCAGGGCCCAAATGAACTCCGATTTTGACGAAACGAAAGCCAAAACGACCATGTTTCGAAGGGGAATGTAATTTGAGTCACTTGAGGGAAAGAAACCCTAGCCATGGCTGCATGGTTGGGCCCTACAAAGGTGGTTAACCGCTATGCCTCACCATCGCTTAGCTTAGGTATGCACATAGGGTCGCACCGAATGCTTTCTAATTCGAAATTCAACCTCCCTAAACACATTTGGGGATGAAATTAAGACCAATCAAGGTCAAATGAGTAGTCATAGAGTGAAAATCATGAACCAATTCGGGCTATCCCGAAGTAGGTCTCTTAGCCAACCTGAGCCTTGTTGAGCCATTCTAATCCCGAACCTTCAATTCATCGAATCGAACCCACAAATACCTCAAATACAACCATATGAACTCCAATTGGCAACTTGGAGATCATTTCAAGGTCAAATGGAAAGTTTGTGATCAAAAAGACGATTATGCCCCTCAAGTCACAAAAGTTCTTATTAACCCTCAAGATCAACTCCAAATCGAACCAAAATTCATACACACCATCCTTAGGACCCTAGAAACTCAATGCAAAAGACTAGACTCAAAAAGGAAACAAAAAGACACATGCAATGATGAACCCTAGCTAAGGTGGCAAAAATGGGGGTGTGACAATAGGAAATAAAAATATACTAAAACATACTAAAAAACATACAGTAAATGATCACAACGGGAGACAGAACATATAAATATATTATACAAGCTTTATTATACAAACTTTAAAATACAAAAGTAGAAACACTGAAATACTTACAAAAGTACGAGAAGGAGATAGAAGGCTTATAGTAAGAAAAGGGGGTTGTAGATACAGAGCTGGAGAAAGGTTACAAGATAGAAGAGAGATTACAAAAGATAGGATGCCGAACCAACTAGTTTGGTTCCTATATATATAACCTAAGCTTGGATGGATTTCAAATACACCCGTGAATGTGCTGTCTTGTCCTCTTTTTCCTGATTGTCCCTTTGTGCTTATGAATCAGTCTAAATAGATTTTAATGAGCTGGAACGAAGATATGTGGCAGCCATTGGCATGCTGGAAATAGTGAAAAGTGAGCAATAATGTTCTAGAGCACTTCTCTAGAATCTTGAAAAGTGAGCGATAATGTTCTGGAGCGAAATAATGTCCTGGAGCAATAATGACGAGAGCAATAATGTGCTGGAGCACTTTTCTGGAATCTATACTTTTTTTTTTTTTTTACTTACGAGAATATGTACTAATATTGTTTGATGGTGCAGAAAGCTGTCCTTATAGAATGATGTTGTCGGATGACTGTAAAATCACGAGGAAAATGGAATCCAAAAGTTGGGCTAATGGATTTGAGTGTCGGTGCTTAAGCCATGGAAGCCGGCTGGCTTAAAACTTGTACTGTGCAAATTAAAAGCTGGAATGTCAGATGCTTTACATCTGAGAAAAGAACTCGATACCATAGCAATCATCTTCATTTTGATAGAATGGATGGGAAAAAGCTTCATCCGAATGTTCTTCGTCTGAATCAACTTGTGATAGAGCTTCACGCAAATGTTGTTTATATTCTGCTTTGGATCTGGCAGATGCTATCTTTGCTTGTTCTTTGGACTTGACAACTAAAAATTCACTGCTTGAGTCTGTTTGAACTGGGGTCTTACAGACAGATGGATTTTTATGAAGATATAAAATAATGTTGGAAACATAAGCTTTCTGAGCAACAATTTTATCCCACCATTTAAATGAGAATCTTCGGCATAAATGAGGAGTTGGAGGATTACCTCCAATGGGAGAAATTACATAATCCCATTTAGAAATCCAAGGGAGTTGGAAAAGCATAAGGAAATGAGTAATGGAGGACTATGTTCTTGTCCTGGGAACAAATAGTGGTTAAAGAAATGTTCAAATCCTTCTAGGACGGGAGGAGGAAGCATTCTATTATCTGGGCCATACCATGAAAACCATTAGTTAAACCAAGCTGGATATTTTGGAATGGTGCTATGGCAAAAATGGAAGAACCAAGAATGATTCCTATTGGAATTCTGAAAAGAAAAGGTTTTATACCAAGCATCAAAATAATCAAAGTAAGTATAGGCTGGGGGATAATGTTCTTGTGAAAATCTTTTTGGAGTATGAAGAGCTTGGTTCCAGTCAGAATAAGAGAGGACCTTAGGGATCCTACACTTAGAATGGTTTGCAACTTCTTTATTTGGAACATGAGTGATGACAACAGAATCAGTATCCACAAGGATAAATTCGTAATAGTTTTGGGATTTGTTGCCAATAAGAAAAAGCCAATGTCTTTCGGGAAGGAATATTTGCTGGAAGATTTGTAGAGTAGTTACTGACTTGAATTCGGGTTCAATGGCAAGAATGGGCAAAAGGCTTTTATTATAAATGTATGAAGAAGGGTTAACATTTCCTGGTTCATCAAATTGGGCTAGATTGGAAATTATTTGGGATGAAGAAGGACTGGCTACCATTTTGGTATAGGTTGGGGGTTTTGATAGAGGAAGTTCTGGATAATCTAATGGTGCAAATGGATTGGGAGTAGTTGGAATTGAATAAGATTGTTTCCCAGAAGGGGACAATTGAGGCCGAATGCCTGGAGGCCGAAGGCCTTGGATGCCATGTTATTGTGCATAATGTACTAGAGAACTGAAAGTTTTGGAAGAAGGGGATTCCTTCTTATGCATCGCATAATCTGTTTTACTAGTTGGTTTGGGTTTGTCACCCATGGGAACCTGCAAGAATTCCCGTGGGAGAAAATCAGGAAGGCTATTGTTTTCTCCTTTGATGAATTCGATTTCAAAATCAAAAACACTTAAAATGGCTTGCCATCTAGCAAATATTTGTTTTGAAGCAATATTTTTGACATCTTTTTCTAAAACTGTTTTGGCATTCTTACAATCAACACGAATAAGAAATGGCTCATTTAAAAGATCATATTGAAATTTGGAAACACATAAAACAATACTTAAAATCTCTTTTTTAATAGTACTGTAATTCTTTTGAGAAGAATTTCAAACACCTGAAGTAAAACATACTAATTGTTCTCTTTCTAATCTTTGCTTGAGAATACCACCATATCCTGTATCTGAAGCATCTGTTTCAACTATTTTAAAAGCTTGAGGATTAGCAATGTGTAATAATGGTAAATGGGTTATTCTTGATTTTATTAGTTTGACAATGTCAGTATGGTGTTGAGACCATGCTGGAGGATTTTCTTAAGTCTGTCATATAATGGTTTACACAATCTGTGTAGATCTTGGTAAAAATTTCCAATATAATTGAGACTTCCCAAAAGTCTTTGTAGTTGATGTTTATCCTTAATTTCATCTGGAAATTTACTTGAGAATTCAAGGCTTCTTTCAATGGGAATTATTGTTCCATTATGAATATTGTGGCCTAAGAATCTAACTTTTGTTTGGAATAATTTTATTTTTGATTCTGAAAGAACTAAACCATTCTTTTTAATAATGTTTAAAAATGTATACAAATGTTTCCAATGTTGTTCAATATTTTCATAATATATTAGAACATCATCTATATAAACTATAGACTATGCTGAATATGGATTAAAAATGTCATTCATAATATTTTGAAATTCTGATAGAGCATTTTTTAGTCCAAATGGCATAACATTCCATTCATATTGACCAAATGGTACATTAAATGCAGTTTTGTACCTGTCTTCCTCTTTGAGCTGAATCTGCCAAAAGCCAAATTTCATGTCAAATTTGGAAAATATTTTTGCATTGTATAATCTATTTAATAGGTCTTGTTTATTAGGAATAGGATATCTGATCCATTGTAAAACTTTGTTTAAAGGTTTGTAATTAATGATTAATCTTGGAGCTCCTCTTTCTATTTCGGTAGGTTTATTAACATAGAAAGCTGAGCAACTCCATGGAGATTTGCTTTTCTTGATTAAGTTTTTCTTTAATAATCCCTGAATTTCTTTTTTACAATATTCTAAAAGTTGTTGATTCATCTGAATTGGTCTAGCTTTTGTGGGAATTTGAGATTCTTTAAAATCTGGTTCATAAGGTAAATTTACTGTATATTTTTTCCTGTTCCAAAAGGCATTGGGTAAATCAGAGCAAACCGTATTTTTTAATAGATTATGAAATTGTTTAATTTTTGTTTTTAATTCTTGAGTTTGTAAGGCTTGTTCGATTTTTAAGGATTGGATTTCATAATGTAAGTATTTATGATGTTGTTCTTTTTTGGAGATAAGATTTAATGTTGTAATTAATTTAGCTTTTAATAAATCAAAAGTATGAAGTTCTCTTTGTTGAAGAGGCTAATAAAATATTATGAAATAGGGTTACAACGCATAAGGGAACATAGAACAGGGTGATCACAATGGGTAATTAAGGTCCTTGAGTTTTAAAATTTTTTCCGATCAGTGAAAATGTTTTAATTGTCGACATTTTTAAAAGAGAGTTTTGCCCTTTAAGAACCACATAGTCA
Organism: Liquidambar formosana; assembly: GCA_039720395.1. Taxonomy (NCBI): domain Eukaryota; kingdom Viridiplantae; phylum Streptophyta; class Magnoliopsida; order Saxifragales; family Altingiaceae; genus Liquidambar; species Liquidambar formosana. Next base: position 297,505 of record JBBPBK010000242.1, read on the forward strand.
CAAGATACGAAAGAATTTGTAATGATTTTATCATCTTAGTTACTTTTTTTTTTCCAAACTTCTTTTTTTTTAAAAAAAATTTCTTTTTGGTGAAATCCAAACTTCAAAATAGCATAATTTTTTACTAATAAAACTTATATTTTTTAAATTTACTCGTCGAGATCTTTGAAATAAGAACTATGATAAACATGAAATTGTGTTTGCAAAAATTGGCAAACTTTCAAACAAATAAATTTCTATGTTGAGTAAAATTTCATTGTCTTATAAAGTAATTTCATAGTCTAATGGAGAAATTGTAGTATCGAATTGATTAGACAGAGAAATTTCACTATGTTGAATGACATTTCACTATCCAGTTGAGAAATTTTACATATTGGATAGCGAAATTTCAAACAAAGAAATTTTACATGTTTTAAAAAAAATTTGCAATACAATTGAGAAATTTCACTATATTGAGAAATTGGACAAAATTAGATTCATAAATATATCATATCTCTTTAATTTTCCCAAAGAACACATCTAACTCTTCATAGATCTTCTTAAACTATAGATGTGATCAATCCTAACCAAGGAAGGTGCGAACCTGATTACTTTTATTTTATTTTTATTTTTTAAAAATTTCTCAATCTAACCTCGTAAAAATACAAGAGCTATCTCAAAAGAATATATAAATTTTTTTTTTAGTTGCAAAAATACATAGCACGTTATTAAACTTTCCCTTAGTTATATATAGAGGCCAACTTTGTGATTTATCTTAGATTTTAGTCGAACTTTAATAATCGAGCTACAAGAGATGGGGGATTCCTAGTGCCTGTATTCTTTATCTAACCTCTACTAATATAAATATGAGTTGTAGTTCTCCAAGAAGAATATCATGAGAAGAAATAATTTAATTGAAACCAGCAAGATGGATCGGAGAAGGTAGTATATGACTCTATCATTCACACTCCCCTAATACATTTCTGACTTTCGCATCGGAGTGTCTTTGGTAGGCACCACACTAGTGTGAGATTCAGGAAAAACGATCCAACTCATTTGGTGCTAGTGAGGGTTTTAGAAGGAAATCAGACACTCTTGTTGGGTTTATCAGGTTGGATCCTCCACGGAGTTCCAGCGATTGGCCCAGTAAGAATTTTTGGTAACACAAGTGAAATTGAGCAATTCATTGTCAATTGAGCAATTGATGCTGACAAAGTGAAATTCATTGTTAATTGTTTGTCAATTACTCAATTAATAGTGAAATTCACTGTCAATTGAGCAATCAACAATAATTCATTATCAATTGAGCAATTAATAGTGAAATTTCGTCAATTTTTTAATTTTTTTTATACATAATTTCCTATTCATCATGGGTTTATGTTTCAAAGTCAGGCAAGTATATTGAAAATTTTGAGCTAGATTTTAAATTTTTTATAAGGACGAATCTGTCAATTAATAATAAAGATGGAATTTAACCAATAAATAATTAAAAATCAGGAACTTAGGAATTAGAAACTTATGGCTTGGACTCATACTCATAGTGGAAAGTTAGGAGGGATTTTAACCAAATTTTCTTAAAAATTATTGCCAATTAGCTTACCAACGAGGTGGTGATGTTAAATGTTGTTTCCAAGAGCGGCTCGGTAATTTACAATGGGATGGGTTGGCTATCGTAGGCCTTGCCCAATGTTGCCCATGATCTACAATGTAAGAGGGAGGCTATTGCCATCATATAAAGTACTTTAAGCCCTCATTTAATTTAGGGGAAATTAGCAATTATCCCTAATAGGGGACTGCTTTTAACAATAAACCCACCATAAGAATTTTTAATTCCATAACCCCATTTTTCAGATATTCTTTTAGTATAAGGAAAACCATTTTTTAGAAATTCTTGTTTTAGCCTTTTCTATTTATCAGATTTGTTTTGGGTTATTCCTCTCTTACATGGTTCCACCAACAACAACTCCCACCGATGACGGCTCTTCTCCGACAATGGCTACCATTCTCCCATGTTTCTGACCAGCAACATCTCTCCGACGATGGCCAAGCAACGCCTCTTCTCTAACAGGCCACCGATTACCATCTCCACTTCGACCACCTATCATTCTCTTCTGTCTCTCTCTTCTCCCACCCTCACCAAATCTGTTACAAGCTAGCCATGGCTGTCCTTTGTTTCTTCTTTGTCATCTTCTTCTTCTTCTTTTCGTTTTTTTTCCTTTGTCCCACTAGATCTGGCCAAAGTTCAACCATGGCTATCTTCTTCCTTTCTTCTTTTTTAAAGTTTTTATTCAACCATGACTATCTGCTGTAGAATTTTTAGTAGCACGAGAAATGCTGTTTTTTATAGCCATAATAGTAAACTATTACTATTTGCTGTAAAAATTTTAATAGCACTTGAAATGCTGTGTTTTATAGCCACAATAGTAATCTATTACTATTTGCTGCTGTGTTTTATAGCCAAAATAGTAAATTGTTACTATTTGCTGTAAAAATTTTAATAGCATGAAAAATGCTATTTTTTATAGCAAAAATAATAAACTATTATTATTTCTTATAGAAATTTTAGTAGCATGAGAAACAATAGTTTTTTATAGCCGAAATAGTAAACTATTACTATTTGCTGTAAAAATTTTAATAGCACAAAAAATGTTGTTTTTTATAGCCAAAATGGTAAACTATTATTATTTGCTGTAGAAATTTTAGAAGTACGAGAAATGCTATTTTTTATAGCCAACATAGTAAACTATTACTATTTGTTGTACAAATTTTAGTAGCACAAGAAATGTTGTTTTTTATAGCTAACATAGTGAACTGTTACTATTTGCTGTAAAAATTTTAATAGCACGAAATAGTAAAATGTAACAGTTTTCAGATGAATTTTGCAATTTTTTGTAAATAACATTTTATATTATGCCATTTTTTCTCCATTCTAAACAGGAACAGGTTTCAAAGAAAAAAAAGAAGAGAAGATGAATAAAGAAGATGGTGATCTAACTGGTGTGATGAGCTCGGGCTTACTTTTTTGCTGAGATGAAGGCATAGGAGAATCACAAATCTCGTAGAGGTTGCTAGAGATGGAGAAGGATAGGGTCGTTGGAGGTCGAACAATGGTCGATAGATGGTCGGAGTTCGATCGCTGGTGGCAGTCGTCGCCGATGGTAACCATGGAAGAGAAAGAGAACATCAAAAGAGAGAGAGAGAGAGAGAGAGAGCATAGGGTGAGAATGAGGGAGAACGATGGGTTAGCTGTATATAAAATGTATTTTGGTCCATTCATGCTCAAAAAGGGTTATGAGAGAAACAAATTTGTTTTGGGTTTATTGTAAAAGGTGTCTTATACTAGGAGGATATGGCTAAAATCCCTTTTAATTTACACTAGTTAGTGCACACGTGCATTTCACGTGAACTATTTTCAATATAATCACTTACACATTTATTTATGTTAAAATAAATAAATAAATATGTCATTATTGTACATAGACCATTTTACCTTGAGGGTTCGCCTAACATGTTGGCTTGTGGGTTTGGTCCCAAGAATCATTTCGCTTATTTTAATATTATTTAGTCTATTCGTTGTAAAATATGTCGTATAATGAGACCACAATCATTTACTCTCACAATTACAATCATAATCACAACTATTAATTGTTCCCATTATCACAATTATAGCCATTAATTTCACAAACGGTTAAAACCCGCTTTCTCACTCACCATGAAAATCCACAATATGGCGAACACCCCTTCCCACCACGTTTCTTTCAACTAGTCATACTCTCATCCCCTCTCATTTACAGCCATCAACCCTCTCCCCTCCATGTTCCTTCTCTCTTTGTCTTATCATCAAAATTACCCAATCTTATGAACAAAAACAAGCTATTTTCTCTCAATCATACTTTTTCTGTCATGAACAACTATCAAGATTCGATGATGATCTTTGAATTCTTCTCCTCCTTTTTTTTTTTTTTTTGGTGTGTGTGTGTGTGTTTTTCATTTATAAAATTTTCTAACAATTTCCACTGATTCTTTTTCTCTTTGTTTCATTTTTTCTTTGGATTCCTCTATTTAGTCGATGCTATTGTCGTCCACTATAAAGGTATGATCTTTGATCTTTGCAAGGTAAACTTGTTCATAAATAGGTTCTTGGTTTTTTTTTTTTTTTTTTTTTTTAAGCAAAATTGATTCCTTAGAATATAGTTTTTCTGATTTTTTTTTTTTTATTGGTCTTGTTTTCTTATGGGGTCATTATCTACATTTTTTTTTTTTTTTTGAGGTCACGCAGAGATTGAAAAAATAGTGAAGAGTTTTCTATACTTTTTTTTCCCTCACGTTGAGTTTCATCTATAATTTTTTTTTTCTCCCTTCACATGATTATCAACATATAAATATAAATAAATAAATAAATATATATATATATATATATATATATATATATATATATATATATAACGGAAGAATGGCTCCCTGTTAAAGCCACGTGTCAAGTTATGAATTTTTTTGAATGGCTCCCTGTTAAAGCCATGTGTCAAGTTATGAATTTTTTTTTTTCAAAACAGATGCTGAAACAGTGCAGTTAGAGAAAAATGCAAAAATTACATTTTAGTGACCGCTTTCCAACCTAATACCAAAAAAGAATAATATCTATCAACTTGTTATAAATTCACTGTATAGTGGACTTTTGCCATAGGTCCATAAAATAGGACTTGTGTAAGCATAAGTCCATAAAAAATTCTTATGTAGCCTTAGGTCCACCTTAGATTTTTCATACCAATATACCTTTACCCACAGCGTAATCTGGCTCCCTAACAAAACAAAATGTTAAACCTGTGTGCAACTTGTGCGCCTTCTCCTTGAGGTGGCAACTTGTGCGCCTTCTCCTTGAAGCTGTAAGCGTGGTGACTTCAAGCATCCATTTTGTCACCATAAATCCATCATGCCATCAAGCTGTTGTTGTTGTCATATTCTCAAAAAAAACTAATCTAAAGTAACATTCAGATCTGTGAAATCAATATTGTTTTTCTTTTGTTTTTTGCTAGATTTTCTTGGGAACCAAAAACACTATATAATTTTTAAAACATAGATATTTACATGATGACAAGGAATTCAATGAGGTGATTGGTGTAGGAGCAATGATGCTCTTATATATTCTACCACAAAGCAATATGTAGCAGGAAAGTTAATGCCTTTGTCTATTAATGGTGGCAGGTTTGATAGTACGTGCTCTTTTTATATGGAAGCCAACTTTACTTAGCCTCTTCTTAATTCATCGTTCCCCTTATCACACCCATAGAAAACAGTTATATGCAACTGTTTCAAAAAATCCATATTAAAGAGCTCAATTTAGTCACAAACCAATTTAATACGTTAAATTTAGTTACAAATACTAAAAATTATTTGTTTTCATAATATATTTAAGTCATATTATAAAAAATATTCAAAATTTAGTAAAAAAAAATTATATGTAACTGTTTCATAATACCCACTTCAAAATGTTAAATTTAATCATAAGCTCATAAATATAAGGTTTTAATAAATTAAATTAATCACAAACACTTAGATTTAACTATTTGTATGAGATATTGAAGTTAGATTACATAAACATTCAAGATATAATTGTTTTTTCAAAACTATTTCACATAACTCACTCTGAAGATTTTAAATTAATCACAATCATGTATATTTAACTATTTTAATAAGTTAAATTTAGGCACAAACACTTGGTTTAACAAATTTTATAGAAATATTTAGATAAACTATTTTAATTGTTTTGAAATATATACATGCAGTCAATCTAATTGTTTTTTTTTTTTAATACATAATTTCATTTTCATTATGGGTCTTCTTTTAAAAGTCTCTACAAATAAATTCTAAACATAAACATTTTATCAAAAACTATTATGTAGAACAAAAGTTATGCCATTTTAAAGTTTGCAAACAAAAAATAACACTCAAGGGTAATAATGACTTTACACATTTGATACTCGCACAAAACTTTCATGTTTTACTTAAAAGTGGACTTATGGCTGCATAAGTTTTTTGCATAGACTTATGCTTTTATAAGTCTTACAAAGTGGATTTTTTGCTAATTTTTCCAAATAATTATCACTTTTCTTTGTTTCATATTGAGTTGGGTAATTGTCACTGAAAAGTAATTTCTCCAAAAGTTTAATTTCTCCAGAAATTAAACTTTTGGAGAAATTACTTTTCAGTGATTAATTTCCAACTTAATACCAAAGAAAGAATGTTATCTGCCAACGTGCTACAAATTGACTGTATATGTGCTTCAAAAGGACTACTAATTTTCCATGTTTGGTATTAAGTTGAGAAGTGATCACCAAAAGATAAATTCTCTAACCCGTTTTTTTTTTTTTTTTGGGTTTTCACTGCTCTTTTTCATATGGTATAGGTAGGTTGACACTTGGTATATATTGCATATCTCTTTGTTTTTATGTACATAGGAGAATCGGAAAGCCTATGCTATACAATGTTTAACCCAAACTTAGTAAACTATATCATATTTCTTTTTTTTCTTTATGCCTATTTATCTCTTCTCCCAAAAATTGAACGCATAAAATTATAAATAGTTATAACAAAAAAAAAGGAGAAAAATAGAGGCAATGATGATTAAAAAAGAAATCGCGGCATGCCGGAATGTGTATTAACATATCAAAACCCTCTTTGTTTTTATGTGGGAGAATTGAAGAATCTACACTATACCATGTTCAATCCAAACTTAGTAGACTATACCATATTTTTTCATTTTCTTTGTGCCTATTCATCTACTCTCCCAAAATTGAAAGTATAAAATTAGAAATAATTATAATCAGATAGATAGACAAATAGAGGCAATGATGATTTTTAAAATTTTAAAAAAAAATGCGATACATCGGAATACATACTAACATATCAAAACCATGACCATGAGATGGACTAGGCTCTTGAGAGTCATAATCTTTTTCCACCAAATACCATAACGTGTCACCTCTTTCATTTTTTCACAACATTCCACCATTAACTTTTTTTTTTTTTTTTCCTTTTTGGAAATATATACAAATTTTGTGTGATACATTACGCTAATATCGCACCAAAGATTATTTTGATGTAACTATTTAATTTATTTTTGTCTATATCTTATAAATTTAATTGACATATTATATTAACAAATACATTTTATTATTTTAGAGAATAAATGTTTTGTTAAAATTTTAATTTTTTAATAATATTATTTTTATAAATATATCTGTGCATCACATGGGTTCTGAAGCTAGCATATATATATATATATATATATATATATATATATAGATATATATATATAGATATATATGTTTGTTTGTTTGTTTTTTTATTTATTTTTATTTTTATTTTAATTTAGCGATTCAAGCAGGATTGCAAAGTTTCATTTTTTTCCCCCTCCCTTCACGTGATTATTAATCAATATATATACATAAAGTTGAATTGGTCATTCAAGCAAAGATTGCAAAGTTTAATAAATAAATAAATAAATTACCACTAAATTCCCATAGGCACCTTATGCTTACTGTACAAAACAAGAACTGCCCCCTACGCCGTGGAACCGTAGTCTCAAGAAACTCTTGACCCATGCCTTGGATGAGCTCGTTGCTTTTGTCCTAGTCCATAGATATATTGCATGATGTTTGTCCATGTTGTTAGTCCAACAACTTAAACAACCTAGGGGTGTTCATGGTTTAGATTAAAACCGAGAACCAAATCAAACCACACTTGGTTTTTATTTTCTTAGGTTTGGTTTTGCTTCTTATTTTAGAAAACTGAATTAAATTTGTTTAGTTTTGATTTTCATTTTTAAAAAACCAAACCAAACCGAAAAACCAAAAAATATAAAAATATAAAAAAAAAAAATATATATATATATATATATATATATATATATATATTATATAAAATTAAAATTATATATTATATATTAAAGTTTAGTTTGTAAATTTTCTATTCAAATAAGGATAAAATAGGTAGTACCGTAGTAGGAATACAAAACCTCCTGAGTTAGTAGTCAAACCAAAGTTCACTACTTTGCTCTTAGCCTCTCGCTCTCTATTCCATGCCTTTCTCTCTTTGTTTTCATTTTGATATAATGTTTAATGCTTTTTTTAGTTGTTCATATAATGCTTTTATTAAAACTGTTTTTATTTGGAGTTTAGATTGTCATTCTTTCCATTTTGTTAGGGGTAAATAATTATTCATGATGATTTGTTGTTACTTGATAGGTTAAAACCGAAACCGAACCGAATCAAATGTTGGTTTTGGTTTGGTTTTTTTTTATAGTATGGTTTGGTTTTGGTTTGATAAGAACAAAATCGAAGTATAATGGTTTGATTTGAAATCTACCTTAAAAACCGAACTAAACCGAACTAAACCGAATCACGAATACCCCTAACGTCACAATAGTAGTTCTTACCTAAATATGGTTTAAGGCATGAGACTTGATTCGTACTCCACTCTTCTTATCGTGGACAGTCTCTTCTCCATCCTCTTTTTCTTGAGTTTGCCACCTTTACTTTCCTTTTCTCTTTCCCTTTAGCATGTTTTAGGGTTTTAAGATTTGATACAAGTAGTATTATATATTTGTTTGAGAGTTTGTCTCAACTAAAGGGTACTTTTATTGATTTGAGTCATTAAAATGGATGCTCAACACAATAGGTCAAAATTTTTTCAACGGCTGGGAGTCATGGTAGGAATAAGAAGTTGGTTAGGAGACATGCAGAGTAGTAGAGGTTGTGTAGAATTCAAGAAATGAACACTTTCTTTGTCTTTTTTTTTTTTGCTGGAAAATAAACATTCTTAATTGGTTAAATATGGGGGGTAAATAAGTATTTAAAATTTAAAATAAGGATGTCATGGTCAATCAAAAGCTTTTCTAAGATACAAACTTTTATAGGTAGTATAGAATATACATATAGATAGACTAGATGTAGGCACACGTGCGTTGCACGTGATTATTTTTCAATAATATGAAATATATATAAATGAAATAATAATTTTTAAAGAATTAGATATTAATATCAGTTTGGTTAGATTTTTACTTCTAATGAAACTTATAGTGAGTAGTATAACTAATTTGAAAAATTTTAGTTAGTTACAAATAAATTTATAATATAATAATTCTCAATAATATATAGTAACACAATATTATATTGATTAACCACAAAACTTTAACAATTTGAAATGAAAATTTAAATAAAAAAATTAATCATTATTGAAAATAATGACCTTGCATAGAACTCTAATGAAATATAAAGAGAAATGTTTCCTACACAAGTTAACTATAAGAATATAGATGTCTCCTATATAAACTTTACTACAATAGTAGTTGTCATTTATTCAATTATAATAAGATTAAAATGGTGCAAAAAGGTAGTTGTGTATTTAAAATTTAAAATAAGGATATATTAGTCAATCAAAAGTTTTTCTCATATTCAGGTTTTTATAGGTAGTATAGATATAGATAGATAGATAAATAGATAGATAGATATATATAGATAGGTGATAGATTTTTTAAAATTTATGAAAAATATAAAAAGTTTTCACAAAAATAATCCCACTGCCATTACATAAAGTAAGATAGGTTAAGGCGGTGGAATGTACCCAAAAGAAAAACAAAAAAAAAAAAACCTGGTCCTATTTGTAATTTCCTCAAATGATCCGTCTGAATTGATATTCCAACTTACACACCATGGAACCCTAATTCGCTTATTTCTCTCCTTCTCTCCACTCGGATGTTATTGTGAAGAGAAACTCAGGACTCTGTAGAGAAAGACGTCCATATATATATATATATTTATGCTCCAAACACAAGCCAAAAACACAGACCTCACTACCTTACTTGCATTGAAGCCTCGCCAAGTTATGCTTGCAAATCTTAACATGAAGCACCATATCGACAAGCCTTGTTCCGAAAGGGCCTCCACAGACAAACAACCCTTCACCCTAAAACCTGACCCAAAGACTCTTCTTCTCCACTCCGTACTCCAGTTTCTTCAGCGCAATGGCTTCTCCAAAACCCTTAAAAGGTTTCGATCCGAAGCAAAGCTCGATGAGGTAACATCAACATCATCATCTCTATGTCTCTCTCGTTGCTGAGCAAACGCAGGAATAGAAAAGAAAATGTTGGGTCTTAGGTGTATTTTCTTTTTCCTTTTTGGTTGTTTTGCTATCCGAAAATTGATGACTGAAGTCAGCTTGCTCCGTTGAGTGGAGGTTTTAGCTTGGCTACCCAAAGTAGTTGAAGAGTAATTTTTTGTTTTATCTTATTAATTTAGATAGAAGAGCTCTCAATTTCAGACGTATGGCGTTGGGTTCCAGAGAGCGTGTTTAGGAAATAAAATGCAATAACTAATTCATTCTTACACTTCCTTTGGAACCAATTCTGAATAGAATAGAATTGATTTCACCAGAATAGAGTAGAATAAAACTGATTCAAAATTCTAATTCACCTGTTTGGAATAAAGCAAATGAATTAATATTCTAAATCAAGTTTACTCGATTCTAGTTTGCCGAATGAAGCTGATAATGATTTAATTAGGTTTATTTTCTGTATTGCCCCTATTTGGAATAAGCACTTGATGAGAATCAACAAATATATATAGTGCTCTATATCAAACTATAAACATTTTTTCTTCTCATATCTATATATATATATATATATATATATATATATATATACACATACATATCTATAATTATATATACAGTCCCGATCAGGTAAGAATGTGCTTATATAAGTGATATCAGCACCATGCATTGGGGGTTGTACCTTGTGCATTGAGCCCATGTACCCCGTAACCTGTCAATGCATGGGGTACAACCCCCAATGCGGTTGCTAATAGCTTATATAACTTATATTTCTTACTTGACCATATATATATATATATATATATATATATATATATCAAGTGCACTTGATGCAAAGTATATATATATCAAGTGCACTTGATGTAACTTTGCATCAAGTGCAGTCCAAAACTCTTATCTGCAAGTTGATTCATATGTAGGTCATGCATGCCAAAAATCATATTGATCCGAGATTTAGAGCCACCTCATTCATAAATGTCCATAAATGAATGATTGTTATTGATTGAAAAATGTAACAAGCAATCTCGGATCAACTTGATTTTTGGTATGGATCGCCTATATAAGAAGGCTATCTACTCCAATGGTTGGTTTCAAAAAATATGAGTTGAGGGTAAGAGTTTTGGAATGCACTTGATGCAAAGTTATATCAAGTGCACTTAATTATGAGAGTAGGGAAGGAAGGAGATCTTTGGAGGGGGATGTGAATAGGGTGGGCCGCATTCTAGACATGGTTATTTTATGAGGCTACAATTATTTGTTGGAATGTAAGAGGGATAAATAGAAGGGAAAGAAGGAGGAGAATCAAATCAGCTTTGAAGAAGTGGAAAGGGGATGTAGTGGTCTTTCAAGAAACAAAAATTGAATCAATCAGCAGAGAAGTTTTTAGGGATCTTTGGGCGGGTAGTTTTATGAGTTTGGTGGAGTTGGGGGTTCCAGGTACGGCCGGGGGAGTGTTGATTATGTGGGATAGTAGGGTTATTTCGAAGTTGGATGTGGGTGTTGGCTTATTTTCTATTTCTTGCATTTTTAAGAATGAGATGATGGCTTTGAATGGGTTATGACGGGGTCTACTGTCTTAACAATGACATGTGTAGGGCTTCTTTTTGGGTGGAATTAGAGGAGTGTAGATCCAAATGGAGTCTTCTGTGGTGTGTAGTAGGGGATTTCAATGTTGTGCAGTTTCCAAATGAGAAGAAAGGTTGTGTGCTACCCTCAGCGGCTATGCGTTTGTTCTTGCAGTTTGTGGAGTCCAATGAGTTGGTTGATCCTCCTTTAGCAGGGGTTGGTTTACTTGGTCGAGTAATAGGGAAATCTTTGTATTTCAAGATTGGATAGATTCCTTTTTCCGCCTTCTTGGGAGGAACATTTCCCTAGGGTCATTCAAGCTGCTCTTTCTAGACCGCTTTCCAATCATGTGCCTTTATTACTTGATAGTGAAGGATTAAAATTCACTAGAGGCCCTTTCTGTCTTGAAAATATGTGGTTAGTAGTTGAAGGTTTTGTCGACTTAGTGAATAATTGGTGGGGTTATTTTTCTTTTCGTGGTTCTCCTAGTTTTGTTTTTGCTAAGAAGGTAAAAGCTTTGAAGGATAGCTTGAAGGTGTGGAATATGGAAGTTTTTGGTAATGTGAGGGAATCTAAAGATAGGGTGATGGATATCATTCACAAGTATGATGAGAAAGAAGGGATGCTTGGCTTGTCGGAAGTGGAAATAGCTAGTAGAATGGAGGCTAAAGCGGAATTTGCTAAACTAGCCCGGTTTGAAGACATCAGTTGTAGGCAAAAATCAAGAGCTATTTGGTTGAAAGAAGTTGATGAAGACACATTTTTATTTATTTATTTATTTAAAGGGTGGCCAATGCTCATAAGAGGGGTAAATGGCTTAGTGGGTGGAAGAAAGGATATATTTATTGAAAGGGGGGAAATTGACTCTTATTCAAAGTGTGTTGTTGTGCATTCCTATTTACTTTATGTCTTGGGCATTCATAAAATTCCTAAATCGGTCGCTAATAGAATTGAAAAACTTTGAAGAGATTTCTTGTGGAATGGAGTGGGTGGAGAATGAAAATATCATCTTGTGGATTGGAATTCTGTGTGTCTTCCAAAATCTATGGGAGGCTTGGGAGTTAGATCCATCTCTTGTACTAATCAAACTCTTATGGGTAAATGGCTTTGGAGATTTGGTAAAGGTGAGCAAGGCCTTTGGAGGGATGTTGTGTTTTGGAAGTATGGTGCCATTGGTGAGTGGTGGTGGCCTAGGGAGGTTCGAAGTTCTCATGGTTTGGGACTTTAGAAGGCGATTATGCAAGGTTTTAATGACTTTATTAGAGACATTGTTTTTAAAGTGGGTGCGGGAAATAGAGTGGAATTTTGGAAAGATGTGTGGTGCTCTAATTTGCCCCTAATGTTGGAGTTCCCTTCCTTGTTTTGTATTGCTTTGGATAATGATGCTTTGGTTAGGGATTATTTGGATGGGGTGAATGGTGATAACCATTGGAATGTCATTTTTTTGAGACACTTAAACAATTGGGAAATGGAGAGTGTGATAGAGTTTTACCAAGTTCTTTATGATAGTAAGATTTCAATGGGTGAGAATGATTCCTTGGTGTGGCGTAAGGAATATAAAGGGTTATTCTCTATGATATCTTTCTACAATATTTTGAGTCCTCAAGGGGTTCATTTTCCTCCGGCGAAGACTACATGGATTGCTTTAGTTCCTACAAAAATGACTTTCTTTTGTTGGTTAGTGCGAAGAAGGAAATGTTTGACTTTGGACCATCTTATTGCTAGAGGTTGGCTTATGCTGAATAGGTGTATTTTGTGCAAGGATAAGGCGGAATTGGTGGATCATCTTTTCTTGCATTTCATTGTGGCTAGAAGTTTGTGGATGCTTATGTTTGGGGTCCAAAGGGTTCTTCCTTCATCCACTCAAGATCTCTTGTTGGGTTGGTGGATTGGGGGGGGGGGGGGGGGGGGACAAGGAGGTGAAGATGATTTTGGTACGTTTGGAGAGAGAGGAACCTTAGAACTTTTGAAGGGATGGAAAATTCGATTATTGATCTTAAATCTTCTTTTTTTAAGACCCCTTTTTTGTGGTATTCTAGTTGTTCTAATAGCCAGTTCACCTCTTTTGTAAATTTTGTTGATTCCCTTAAATTTTGGAGGGGTATTGGTTAGTGCTTGTATGTGTCTCATGTACTTGGGCTAAGCCCTTTTTGTTATTAATACATATTTACTTCATAAAAAAAAAAAAAAAACAAAAAAAAAAAAACAAAATCTTTTTTTGATCAGCAAAAGAAAACAAAATCTTAGAGAGGATGAAATGACTTAGTGAGGTGTTGACAAAGAGATTGGGTGAGGACGAAGTCATAGTAATGGCTCGAGTTGGTTTTGCCATGGATGACCAAAGTGAGGGGAGGCGTTGTGCGAGAGAGGAGAGTGCAAGGGGCATTCTTGATGTATGGTTTAAATTAAGAGGGTAATATGGGAAGTCTATGAAAAGAGGCTTTAAACGAAATCAATTCTGGCCAAATCCTACCACTTTTGTCATATTTACAATTCTATTAAATTAACTCAAAATATAGAATTGGAAATCAATTCTAGTGTATCTTATCACCCCAAACAACGTATTTTGCAAAAATTAGATTTGCAAATGAATTAGTTTCTAGTCTTTATGACTCAAAATGAACTGTTAGTCTCATAACATCAATACCTTCTTGGTTATGTCTGGAATTTCTTTGACATTTCCACAAAGAAAATATATGTTATTGTTTTGCATCACAGCATGTCTTTCTAGAAAATAGATTTCGGGCTTTCCCTTCCAATCTTTTCATATATATAAAATCTCATTGAAGTTTTGGTTAATTTATATTTGCCCATAATGTATTTTATTCTTTTAGTTTCCAAATAAAGATATCTGGCTTTCCCCTCCAATACTCCTCTTCTTTTTTTTTTTTTTTTTTTTTTTTTTTTTTTTTTTGTGTGTTTTCAATTTAACTTAACTTCCTCATGCTAATGAAATGATCTTGCTTTTGCTCTTGGTGCAGAATGACAGTTATAAAAGGTGTTCACTGGACTTGGAAGAAATTTACTACAAGTGTTTAGAGACATGGTAAGATGAGACATTTTTTATTCTTGTCTGTTTGAATTACTATCAATGAAGCAATCATTTAGCTTATGATTCATGAAGACTTCTGCAATACACTAAAGTCCATTTGATTATCGAAGTGGAAATAAACCATTATAGTGTATATTACATAGCATTGAAGGCACAAATTCATAATCTTGAATGAGTCTATTTAAAAAATTTAAGAGTTATAATCATAGTTGATGTTATAGAATGAATTTTGAAGATTCATGAAATGCTTTTGTTTTGAGTTTTCACTCTCATTTGTGATGATGACCATCATTCTTGTGAATTTTCCATTTCAAGATGATGGATTTGTGCCTTCAATACTATGTAAAATAAACTATAGTTGTTTAATTTCCATTTGGACACTCAAACTGTTAAGAAAAATACACCAAAAACACCAAGCAAGCAAGCAGAAATGATTTCTATATTTTTCCCTCTATGTGATAAAAAATAGGATTGCACAAATATTAACTAAGCATAAAAAACAGCAAAAAATAACGCAATCACTCCAATCATAAAGACACCAAATTTACGTGGACAACCCTCCGGTAAAGAGGAAAAAACCATGAAGCTGAAGTCTGGCCGAATTTTCCACTTTGTAAAATATTACAAGAGTCCTCTATCCAAACTAGAGAGAGTGGAGAATGAGAGAGAGAAGGGAATTAGAATAGGTGAATGAGCAGCATGCTTCTTTTATGGCGTGGGACGTGGCAGTTATATATTACGCCATGTCAGTTTTCAATAGGAGCTCCTACTCAACGTTTAGTAGCCCAGTTTAATCCCTCCCCAAAAGGATCTAGATAGCTCAGCATGAGAGAGCATACATTTGGTTCTTTCCACAATTAACCTATTCATTCTTTCTGCCATGTTATTGTGCTGAGGCGTTTTAGGGATAGTTCTTTCATGCCTGATGCCATGGATTTTGCACTATTCTCTAAATGGAACTCTATTCTCACCACTATTGCAGTATGAGTGCATTTCAAAGATTTTCTTATCTCCTTTTCAACATTAGCTGATAAAACTTAATTGATTCCAGAACTTGATCTTTAGTTTTCAAAGCATGGGCACAAATTTTATCAAGAGACTTGAAGTAGCAAATTGGGTGATGATTGAGGATCAAGGGCAGATTGTTACTAAAAATTTGAACTTCTTCTCTTCCTTGTATTCTTCTAATGGAGTGGATAGGGGATGGTTTAGATCGGAGTCCAATTGGAGTTTCTAGTACTTAAAGGTTGGAGAGGCCATTTGAGATGGAGGGAATTAGGGCTGCAGTTTTTAATTGTTGTAGGGATAAGGCGCCAGGTTCGAATGGATATACGATGGCGGTTTTTCCAGATTGTTGGGAGATTGTTAAGGATGCTTTATTGAAGGTGTTAGTGGAGTTTTTGAATAATGGTGTATTGAATGCTTGGACTAATGCATCTGTTATCTGTCTCATTCCGAAGAAAGGCGATTCGTTGAAGATTAAAGATTTTAAGTCTATTAGTCTAGTCTCTTTGTTGTACAAGATTTTGGCCAAAGTTTTGTTGACAAGATTGAGAGAGGTTTTGGAAGAAACTATTTTTGATAGTAAGGGAGCTTTGGTGGAAGGACGTCAGATTTTGGATGTAGTTTTAGTGGCATGCGAAGCAGTTGAGGAGTATAGGTCATTGAAAAAGGAAGGTATTTTGTTTAAAACTGATTTTGAAAAGGCTTATGATCATATAGATTGGGAGTTTGTGGATTTTGATGGAAAAGAAAAGCTTTAGAGAAATATGAAGAGGATATATGGGAGCTTGTCCTCCTCAAACTCTTATGTTGTGCTAATGGTAAGCCAGGAAATACTTTCTATGCCTCTAGGGGTCTAAGATAGGGTGACTTGCTTTCTCCATTTTTGTTTACACTAGTTGTGGATTGTTTGGTTAGGGTTGTGGATAGAGCAAAGTAAGTGGGTTTCGTGGATGCTTTTGAGGTTGGAAGGGATAAGGTGTTTGTTTCTCATTTGCAATTTGTCGATGACACTTTATTCTTTCGTCAGGGGATGAGATGAAGTTTTTAAAATTTCAATCTATCTTGCGAGTTTTCGAGTTAGTGTCGGGTTTAGAGGTTAATATGAGTAAGAGTTTTTTAGTGGGTCTTAATTGGGATTCTGATAAAATCCATAGGATTGCTGCATCCTTGGGATGTTCTATAGGTGAATGGCCTTTCATTTACCTATGGATTCCTTTAGGGGGAAATCCGTGATGTGGATCTTTTTGGAATTCGATTATTGATAGAGTGGGGAAAAGATTAGATGGGTGGAAGAAGGCCTTAATTTCAAAAAGGGGAGGTTAATCCCATGGTTCAAAGTCACGGTCTTGGATGTCGTCACGTAACGGTCACGGTCATCACGGTCGCGGCTATCTTGTCACGTCTCGGGTGAGACGCAACATTACGTATGAAAGAAGGCTAAAAAAAATATAAAAAAATCATAGAAAAATCTAAAAAAATAGGACAATCACATTGGAAGCATAAAACAAGCAAAACAAATAATCTAGAGCAAATAAAATGGTTAAAAGTATCAAAATAGGTTGCAGCGCGCTGTGTAAGTAATAAAAAACTCAATATTTATATCTCAGATATATATATTTTTTTTGATGAAGTATATCTCAGATATATTTTACAATATATATTACTAAATTAAGTTCATTTACAAGGGTAAAAGATAAGATTATCTATTTTCAACCACATTTATTAATTTTTTTTACTCCTTTTTCAATCAAAAAAATGAAAAAAGAAAATAATATGGTTTAAAAGTTTAAAGTCTTAAGAAATAAGAACAAACCAATTACTACAAAACAAGTAACAATCCCCTTTTTGACTGGGTAAAATATATATATATATATATTTTACCATACGGTCCAAAAAAAAAAAAAAAAAAAAGGAAAAAGCAAAGAGGGAGAAAGAGAGAGGAGAAGTTGACTTGAGAGAACAACTTAATAACTTACCCACAAAAAAATAAAAAAAAATTTAATAATATTAATATATCTAAACAATTAATAAAGGAAGATGAGCTCACTTAAACAAATCAGGCTTCAGGCTAGGGGCTAGGGCTAGGGCTAGGGCTGTTACTCGACACTCGAAGGAGGTGGACTAGGAGCACCAGACCAGTGACGCCGACGACCTGCGACGATGGCGAGACTCGAACCGACGACGACAGATGAATTGGACAGTGATACTCGACTACTTGAGGGACTGAGGAAGGCAGACTGGGAGCACTGGAGCAGTGACGAGTCGTTGACCTGCCATTTGCGACGAGCCGATGACTGTGAAACTTGAACAATCTCCACTTCTCCAAGTACATTAGATCTTCAATTCTTCACCTCTTCACTCTTCAGATTTGGGGGTTTCGTGGGTTCACGGGTTGTGGGTTTGTTATTTTTCAAAGAGCATCAAAACTTTAATAGAGCTTTGGAAAAGCTTCAATTTAATGGAGAGGATCAGAGGACATCAAGACAGAGCACAATGGGCTTTTTGCAGCATTTTTTTTTTTTTTTTTAATTTAAAATTTTTATGTCTCGGAATGTCTCGGTGAGATCTCTGCTAGATCACGGCGTGACACCAACATCACGGGCATGACGAGAAATTGGCGAGATATTTAGGTACCGCTGTAAACGTCTCGTATCAGTAGGCTTCGAGACCATTCCGTCTCGGGCGAGATGTCATAGTTTTGTCGGTGACTTTGAACCATGGATAATCCTGGTTCAAGTGGTGTTATTTAGTATTCCAATTTATTTTATGTCTCTTTTTAGAATGCTTGTTCATGTTGCAAAGAAATTAGAGAAGTTGTTGAGAGACTTTTTATGGGAAGGTTCTGGGGAAAGGCATAGGGATCATTTAGTTAATTGTGATGTTGATTCTTGGTCAAAGGAAAAAGGCGGGGCTCGGTTTGGTTAATCTTATAGAAAGGAATATTACTTTAAGTGGGAAATGGTTATGGAGGTTCCCTCTTGAGTCTAATTCTTTATGGTGTGCTGTTATAAAGTACAAATATGGGGACTCAAGATAATGGTTGGGATTCAAAGATGGATTGTAGAGAGTGTCCTTGGAAATTTCTTTCCCAGGGATTACCTCATTTCTTGGAGTCTACTAGTTTGGTTGTGGGTTGAGGCAATTAAATTTTATTGCAGGAAGATGTCTTGCGGGGGGATGAGTCTTTTTCCGGATTATTTCCTTGATTATATGATTTGTATTTAGCTCATAATGCTTGTATTTCTTCCATGGTTTCTTCTCCTTCTTTCCCTATCGCTTGGGATTTTAGGTTTTTTCTCAATCTAAATAATAGGGAGTGTATTGAGCTTTCCTCCTTGTTATCCTTACTTAAAAGGTTTGTGTTTGAGAGATTTAGTTCCAGATAGGAGGAAGTGGTTAGCCCATTCATCGAGAGTGTTTTCTTGTAAGTCTTTCTTTGATGTTTTGGTTGATGTCTCAAGTGTGCCCCTGTTTTCTCCATCTTTGATGATTTTGAAAGCTAAAATGCCTCTTTAAGGTTTGTGTTTGCTTGGTCTGTGGCTCACAGATTAATTAATACCAATGACATGTTTGAGAGGAGAAGACCTTTTTTTTGTTATCTTTCTTAGTGGTGCATTGTGTGTAGACGGGAGGCTTAGTCTATTGATCATCTCTTTTTGCATTGTCCAGCAGCATGGGGGTTGGGGCAATTGGCAAAGACTGTTTTAGATTATTGGCAAGTTCTGGGTTGCTCTGTTTTATTCCACACAGTTGTTTGAGTTTGGATTTGAGGGCCTTGGGAGAGATAAGAAGTCCACTATGGAAATGCGCAATGATGGCATTTTTTTTTTTGGGGGTTTTATGGTTGGAGAGGAATGCTAGGATTTTCAAAGGAAAGGAAGATTGGGTGGATGCATTATGGGATAGAGTTTTTTCTTAGCTTCCTTTTGGGCCTCAAAATTGAGGCCATTTCCGGTAATTCCTTTGTTTATTATTTAGAGTGATTGGAAGGTGGTTTGTGCTATTTAGGTGTTGTTCTCTTTTAGCTTTCTTGGTCGACTTCTTGTTCTACTTTGTTTTTCTTTTTAAACAATAGAATTTCTTTGTTGTTGATCAAAAAGAAAAAAAAAAGAAAAAAAAAAAGAAAAAGAAAAAAGAAAGAATATACATAAATTTGGAACATTAGGTTTTCTAGATGCCAGGGGTTCTATTAAATGCAACTCTATGTTGTTTTCCAACTAAGCAGTGAACGCAAGTTTTAAGAGGCATACCTTTCACGTCAGGAATAAGTCCTTTTCTGGCAAGAATTTGCATATTCTTCTTGCATATTGCCTAGCTTTTTATGTCACAACTTTGTAGATGCTTCTTTTCTCCACTGTATTCACTTCTGCTCAGCTTAGCTTGCATGATGTAAATGGTAGAATGTTTCTTTCTTCTTGCTACCACTACAGAACCATTGGAGAGCTTCCATTTCCCATCGCCAAACTGATTTTTGTATCCTTCATCTTCTAGCTTTACGGTAGAAATAAGATTTTGGTGGATATCTGGAACATGCCTCACGTCTTTAAGTACAAACTTTCAGTCATTGTTAGTTTCTAGACAAATGTCTCCCATTCCTACAGTCTTGGACGTGCCATCATTTCCTATTCGAACATGACCAAAGTCACCATTTCTATAGTATGTAAAGAAGTTCTCTCATGAAGTAACATAGAAGGAGGGTCTAGAATCAATCACCTCGTGAGAGTCTTGACTTGTGATACCAACATAGCCACATCATCAAAAACAATAATGATATCACCATCATTGGAAGCAACTGCAGCTATGTCTTTTCCTTCTTTTCCATCGTTGTTTTCTTTTAGTTCTCTTTTCAGTTTTTTTCATTTTCTCTTTGGCTTGCTGTAGTGATAGTTTTCTATCAAAGGCTGTATCTTTGGCTTGCCGTAGTGTTAGCTTTCTATCCCTTTCCTTGACTTGGATCTTCCTCTTGATTTTCTCTTGACTTCTCACGCCTGTTTAGGCATAGCTGTTAAAAGCGTGCCTCAGGCACAGCCTTGGTATTTTTTTATTCTTAGGCGAGGCCCCTTTAGTCAGGCTCTGCTTTAGATGTGCCTTGCGGGCTTTTTTCCGAAGCCCAAGGCCCCAAAAAAAGTGCGCTTCATAATGAAGCCACTTATATTTTTATTTATTTATTTTTAAGAGAACTTTATGACCATTAGATTATAACAAGAATGAAGTACAGAACTCTTCTTTTTCTGACTTCTGCAATTTTCTTCTTCTTCTTCTTCTTCTTCTAATTCTTTCTTCTATTTTTTTTCCTTCTAAAAATTTCTTCTCTCCAAGATTTCTTTCCTCCTACAAATTTCTTCTTTCTCTACTAACTTTCTTCTGCAACTTTTTCCTGTTGCTGAAATTTCTTCTTTCTTGCTTTTTCTTCTTTCTTCTTCGTCTTTATAAAATTTAGAGCTGTGATTTGTGGGTGTAGGGTGTAGCTATGAATTTGAACCTACAACCTTTGTGCTATTCATAGTGCTCTAACCAATTGAGCTTATAGGCCAAAATATGAAAGAATTCAATTTTATTTGTTCTTTTTGTTTAATAAATATTTTTAATTTATTTTTCTTTAAAATGTGCTCCTCACTTTGCTTAGGCCAGCAGCTTTTTATTTTTTATTTTTTATTTAATTTTTCTGCCTTGCGCCTAGGCCCCAGGAGTTCTTTGCGCCTAGAGTGCACCTTACGCAGTTAATAACTATGCCTTGAAGGTTTCTACTTTTACTTGTCCCATTCTTTGCAGTAACGAGGGCCCTTGACTCATCAGATATTCCCTCCTCTTTCTACCTTCTTCTTTGAATATACTATCTTTAACCATCTCTATGGTCAACACACCATTAGGAGCTGAATTACTCAGTGCCACAAGTAGTGTTTCCTAATTGTTGGGCAGTGAACTTACAAGTAATAGTGCTTGCAAGTTGCAACTCATCATTTAGCACCATTTTCATAATGGTCAATTGGTTTACCAAGCCTTGAAAGTCACTTAAGTGCTCTAGAACACTATGCCCATTTTTATATTTTAAACTTACAACTGTCCTAATCAAAGAAGCTTTGTTTTGCGCTGTCTTCCCCTCATATATGGTTTTAAATTTTTCTTGATGGTATGGGAATTATTTTCTTGAGCCACATGAGAATCACTGATGTAAAAACCAGAAGAGAAAGAGAAGAATAGAAAGAGAGAAGAAGAAAGAGAGAGGGTAGGAGAGAAGGCTCTGATCATTGTCGAATATGGGCAACCCATTTTCTATTCATTAGCTTTCAGTTTTTATCGGATTTTTCTTTTGGCCTACTCACATTACCATAGATGGGTTAATATAAATCTTTACAATAAAGAGTGTCCTCTATTCTTGGCTTATTTTATTTTATTTTATTAATAAGAAACAAGAACCTCTATTCTTGGCTTACAAATTGAGTTTTTAGATGCTGTCAATTTAATCATGGCCCCAGAAGAATCCTCCATTTTTAATTCACACCAAATTTATGTGGAAAACCTTCCGGTGTTGAGGGAAAAACCATGGGACCCAAATCCGGTTAAATTTTCATTGGGTAAAATAATGGCGTTACAGATTCAAGGACCACAACAATACATATTCTTCACCTGACAAGGTGGGTTTCAACTAAGGAGCATGGTTCAAAGTCTCAGTCTTAGTCCTCGTCTCGTTTTGGTTTCGTTCATCTCGGTCTTGTCTAACCCATCGCGTCTCGGGCGAGATGCAACTTTACGCATAAAAAAATGTTTGAAAAAATTCAAAAAATTCATAGAAAATTTGTAAAAAATATGATGATTACATTGGAACCATCAAATAAGCAAAATAATGAACTCAAGGCACATAATATGGTAAAAAAACATAAAAATAGGCGTTAGTGCGCTAATATATCATGAAAAAACACTATATTTATGTTTTAGATATCTAATATGATTTCAAAGAACATAAATAAATATCATATATCAACAAAAAATGATTTTGCAAATTATTTATGCATATTTATAAGTTCATGATGATTAAAAAAATGTTCAACAATTTTCTAATTTAAAAAATCATTATTTTTTAAATTAAAAAAATTATCATTTCTCAAAAAAAAAAAAAATATTTATAAAATAAAAAATAATATATATTTATAAGTTCATGATTATTTGTTTTTTTTTTTTTTTAAAAAAAAAAAGTGTAGGTCCATGAACATATAAGTTTTTAATTGTAGTTTAAAAAAAGAAAGAAAAAGCAAAAATAAAATAAAAAATCCCGGTCAACACAACAATCCTTTGAAAAAAAAAAAAAAAAAAACAAATAAGGGGAATTTTAGATTGGTTGGGCTATGTAAAATAATTACAATTGAGTGTCGTTTTCTACTAACATTCTAATAAACGACTACTGACTTAACTAACAACGACTACTAACTGAAATTATTTTCCAACAGCCCCACTAATCTAAACTTTTCCCCAAAAATTAAAACCTTTAGTCCCTCGTTGGTTCTCAAATAGTCTTGAGTTGAGACTGACAAATGAGAGAGGTAGAGAGAGTGCGGAGAGGTAAGGGCTCGTCGGTTGTCGGAGGCCACCCACCACCAGATCTAGCGAGATCTGTCGCCGGCTTGAGACACCGCGACGCCGACCTGAGTCGGTAGAGATGCCAATGCTGGCCACCGGAGACAACGCGATGCAAGAATGAAGCCTAGATCTCTTCATCTGACCCTCGATGAGAGAAAATGGAAGCTCGAGCTACAATCAACTATCAAGGTAAGCCGTATGTTCTTCTCTGCCTAGTTGCACTTTCTCGTACGATTCGAACGATTTCTCGTTCAAATCCAAACGAATCATCGAGTTCTTGCCTATCTTGTCACGGATCGTTCGAGATCCCGATAATCTCGTCTGAGAGGGGTAATTGCCCCAATATATTTGTACCGGTGAGAGATATCGGATAGTTCAGCGGCGAGACCGAATCGTCTCGGCGAGATCTCATTCGAGACGAGCGAGACTTCGAACCATGCTAAGGAGAGACACCCAACACAAACAGGCCCTAAAGGAACCCTTGTTGTAACAATTGAAGCGGACTATCAAAGATGTTGGAGAGTTATTAGAAGGATTTGATGAATATGCTTATGGAATTTCACGACAGGGGAAGATTTGAGAGAAGTCTGAATGCAACCTTTGTTACCCTCATTCCAAAGAAATCTGGTGAGCTGAATGTTAAGGATTTTCGTCCTATCAGTCTTATTGGAAGTGTCTACAAAATTGTGGCTAAATTGATGGCCGATAGAATGAAGCAAGTGATTGGCAAAGTGATTTCGCAGAGCCAAAACGCATTTGTGAGGGGTAGACAGATCCTTGATGCAGCCTTAATTGCTAATGAATGCGTTGATGCTCGCATTCAATCAGAAAATCCTGGTTTGGTGTGCAAATTAGATATGGAAAAAGCGTATGATAATGTTAACTGGGATTTTTTGATGTATCTTCTTCGACGTATGGGCTTTGGAACGCGGTGGAGGAGTTGGATACAATTTTGTATTTCAACAGCCTCATTTTCAGTTCTGATTAATGGGAAAGCATTTGGTTTTTTTGGGAGTTCTAGAGGATTGCGTCAAGGCGATCCTCTGTCGCCTTTCCTTTTTATCATTGTGATGGAGGCTTTTAGTCGGCTGATGCAAAAAGCTACAGAAGTGAACACAGTGGAGGGCTTTGTTTTTAATAGGGGAGGTTTGTATAGGGGATGTATTTCTCATCTTCTTTATGCTGACGATTCCATTATTTTTTGTGGAGCTAGCAACAGACAAGTTAGACATTTGAGAGTGGTTTTGTTGTGTTTTCAAGCTGTATCAGGGCTGAAAATTAATTTAGGTAAAAGCGAGATGTTTGCGGTTGGGGAGAATATTGATACAGTCTTGTATGCTGAAAATTTAGGCTGTAAAGTGGGGAGGCTTCCCACTTCTTATCTGGGTTTGCCATTGGGAGCTAAATTTAGATGCACAACCACGTGGGATCCAGTGGTGGAGAGGTTTGAGAAACGCCTTAGTGGATGGAAGCGAGGTTATTTGTCCAAAGGGGGAAGGATGACGCTGATCAAGAGCACTCTTTCTAGCCTTCCAACTTACTTTATGTCTTTGTTCCTTATTCCAGCGTCGGTGGCAAAGAAATTGGAAAAATTACAAAGGGATTTCCTGTGGGCAGGATTGGGGGATGAGCAGAAAATGCATTTGGTTAATTGGGAGACCATCTGCTCTTCGAAGAAAGATGGTGGGCTGGGTTTTAGGCCTTTAAGAGTTTTCAATAAGGCATTGCTTGGGAAGTGGATGTGGAGGTTTAGCACAGAAAAAGAGGCTCTATGGAGATGTGTAGTGGAATGGAAATACGGGAGTGAGGAAGGTAACTGGTGGCCTAAAAGTGTGAGAAGTACTTATGGTACGGGAGTATGGAAAGCTATCGTTAAAGGGCTGTTTTGGTTTAAAAAAGAGACTACTTTTAAAATAGGAAATGGGCACACAGTCAGATTTTGGAGTGATCTTTGGTGTGGAGATATAACCTTGAAGGAAGAGTTCCCTAGTTTATTTAGTTTAGCGGTGAACAAAGAAGCATGGGTGGGAGATATGATTAAGTGGAATGAGGATGTTGCGAATTGGGATGTGTTATTTGGGAGGGATTTACAGGATTGGGAGCTCGAAGAAGTCATGCGTTTTTTTGAGAAAATTTATTCAACTGAAATTTGTAGAGATGAGGAAGATAAGATAGTTTGGAGAAGGAAGAAAAATGGTAGATTTTCGGTGGGCTCTTTTTATGCTACATTGGTACATAGAGAGGGAAGAGGCTTTCCTTCGGCTAGAGTCTGGGTTCCTAATGCCCCGACTAAAATCTCTTTCTTTTTATGGGTAGCCTGCTGGGATAAATGTTTGACGTTTGACAATCTTATTAAACGAGGCTTTCAACTTCCCAATCGTTGCA
Organism: Liquidambar formosana; assembly: GCA_039720395.1. NCBI lineage: Eukaryota > Viridiplantae > Streptophyta > Magnoliopsida > Saxifragales > Altingiaceae > Liquidambar > Liquidambar formosana. The sequence goes on from JBBPBK010000242.1 coordinate 323,174, forward strand.
TCATGTGTAAACAAGAGGCAGAATCTGTTGATCACCTGTTACTTCATTGTGAGATAGCTAAGAAATTGTGGACTATGTGCTTTAAGGCATTTGGAATTCAGTGGGTGATGCCCAGGTCAGTACAGCAACTCTTATACTCCTGGTGGTGCAATAGCAAGAATAAGGAAGCCTTGGTCATATGGAAAATGGTGCCGCATGCTACATTATGGGCTATTTGGAGAGAGAGAAATAGAAGAACGTTTGAAGGAAGGGAATGGGGCATTGAAAAACTGAAACATTATATTTTTGACTTCCTTTTTGAGTGGGGAGATCCTGGCCCTTTTTTTCGCCGGACTCCCCTGGAAGATTTTGTGGATAGTTTGATTCTTTAGGCTCTTTAGACTCTTTTTCTCTTTTTCTTTTCTTTTTGGTATACTCCCTGTATACATGGCTTTGGCCTATTCTTTTGCAATCAAGTAACCTTTATCAAAAGAAAAAAAAAATGTTATCTACCTGCCTTCAAATATTGTTTTCCAGTTCCTGTCTATCAAAGGCTGTATCCTTGGGGTGTGTTTGCTATGTGTGTTTCTTTAAATCACATTTAGGCTTTGATAATTTATTACAAATAATGACAATTACAGTTTCTTTGACCGTAAAGTAATGCTATTCTTTAGTAAAACCATTTGGATTACCCTGTAAAACCAGTCGTCTTGGCATTACTCTTTAAAGAGTGCAATGGTTTTGGATAATTTGAGATAGTGATCTCAGGAATGGGATTGACTGGATTTACTGCCCCAGCTCTCTGTCACACGATGCCTAAAGTACTCAATGTTTGATTTCTACTTCAAATCTTATGTTTGCCTTATTTTATTTTATTTTTATTTTTTATTGAATCCCCTTAAGTTCCAGTTTCTGGTCTCATGTTACTTAAACTTCATTGTTATGCAGTAGTCATGCCAGCACAAATTCTGACAGCTTCAAGTTGCAAGGTGCGATCAAATTAAAATAATGGTTCTGTCATGCAATGATGATGCTTATGAGACTTTTATGCTATGCTTTACTTATATTTTTATTTTATTTTTCAATAAATTGATAAGAATATACTTTCTTTAACAAAAATCTCGAGACTAGCTCTTATTTTATATTTGTTGAATTGCAGATTCACAGACAGATGGCATTACTAAAAAGGGTGGTGACAGTAATTGTGTTGCCTCTGTGGAAACTGTTACTGAGAAAAAGAAAAAAAGAAGTGATCAGAGTGATAGCAATGCTGTAGTCAATAATCAACCTGAACCTGCTGATAAGTTCAACAATGTTAAGAACTCTGAAGAGAGATTAACGAATGATTTAGTCACTGAATCAAATATGAAATTCAAGAAGAAGAAAAGCAAAAAGAGTTCCGATACTATTAGTGAAGGAGCTGACCCAGTAGGCTCAGTAGTATTAGAGATGCCTGCTGATGATATTGCATGTGAACCACAGTTGGATGAGTCCAATAAGAAATGCAAGAGTAAAAAGAAAAAGAAAAACAAGTTGGTTTCTGAAACTCTTGTTGACAATGTAGAACATCACCAATTAGAAGCACCGCTGGGGATATCTGAAGATAAATCTAAAGATTTAGTATCTTTTGAGGGAAAAAGTACAACTGATTATGATGTAAACAACAAGACTAAAGATAAGAAGAAAAAGAAAGACAAGGCAACTTCTGATTCTCTTGTTGACAATGTTTTGCAGTGTAGCGCAGGGGACAAGCAAGGAGAAATCACAACTAAATTTAAGGATTTAGAGTGTTTAAGAGATTCCCAAGTAGTTAATTCTGCATTGGTGAACACTTGTGACATTCTATTGGAAGAGAAGAATGTTAAATCTAAAGGTAAGAAGAAAAAGAAAGATGGTATGGCTTCTGAAAGTTTTCCTGGTGGGGATTCGAAGGAGCTTGACCAAGAAAAATTGAGAATTGATTATGAAAAGGATAATTTTCAGACTTTAGAGGAGCATGCATCTAGCAAAGAGAATAAAGGTTCCAAAAAGAGAAAAAGATTTTCTTCGGAAGAAAAAGATTCTCAGTCCATTGAAAAAGTAGCCATTGAAGAATGCAAACGCAGAAAGACTGAAGGTTTGGAAGAATCAAAAACAATTGACCATCTTAAGAAGGTGAATGTATCCTTAGGAAGTGATGGACATGCTGGAAACGAAGGTAAAGAGGTAAATGGCAAAGTTGGTTTTAACGATACTCAAAAAATATCTATCAAACAACTTGATAAGGCAAATGGGAACCTTGAGAGAAATGGAGAGAAATCTGCAGTGCCGAAAACGTTGAAGGAGCAGCGTAATGGATCAGTTGAGGTATGTGTTCCATGTATTTAATTATAGAACACTTTTTATCTATATTTTCTGAGTAATGTGGATTAGTGCCTCAATGAACAGTCCTCAGAATTAAAAGTGGAATAACTTTCTTACCTTCCCCCAAGTCTGCATAGAATTATAGATATGAATGTCTCACCACATCCCTTGGGGGCAGTAGCTGCCCATCCACACGCATAGTGTGTGTTCTCATTCAGTATGCATGATGGTAGCTACTGTTCATACTTCTGGCATATTGATGATGCACATGCTATCCAAATTGGTAGATCATGACCGAAAGTTGGCGCCATTTAATTTTGTAAACAATTTCTCTATTTAGAAAATAATTATATGAAATCCAAGTCACAGTTTCATGCACTTGTGGATTAATAATAATAATCATAATAATAAACTATATGGTCAGTAGTCCAAAGAAAGTGCGTTTTGATGTCATTGAGATTTTGAATCGTTTTCATTTCTTATAGAATGGTGAATTGGTGATTCTGTTGGACGGTTGGGTCGTTATCCTTTTGCAAGGATAGAAATCTTATCAAATATTTTTCTTTTGATCTAGGAAGAATTTGTTTCAAAGAAACAAAAGAGCAAAAGCTCTTGCACTCTGGACACATACAGCAAAACTCTGAAGTGTAAGAGTATCCAAAAAATCCTGAAAGGGTAGCCAGTTACAAGAATTGTGTGGCTCCCCTTAAGCAAAATGAAAATCAAAGACTGTACAGACACTTCTCATAGACTGATAGACTGTACAGACGCTTCCTCATCAACAAAGGTTCTGCTGTTCCTCTCTTTTTAACGACCAAAAAATAGCTTGCAGAACAAGTTTCCAAATAGACAAAGCAGCCTTATTAATGGTTTTGCAACACCAGGACTCCATCAACTGAATAAGTTTCCACAGTATCACCCACGTAATCTCAAATACTTCCAAACACACATCCTAGAGCTCTCGCACCACACTACAATAAATAAGCAAATGGTCCACAAACTCCGTATCCGTCTTTCATAAAATACACTTGTAAATTATCAATAGTAAGGTATTTTCCCCAGTAAGCAACCCATGAGAAGAAAGAAACTTTCAAGGGTACCTTAGGCACCCAACCTATGAGATCGGGAATCCTCTCTCTTCGATTGTGAGACATATTATTGTAAATATATATTTTTGTGAAGTTAGTTTAGTCTTCTATAATATATTAGATACTTGTAAATATGCTTGTAATCTTAGTTTAGTCTTCTGTAATATATTAGATACTAATAAATATGCTTGGAATCTTTCTTATTTTTCAAGTAATGAGAATTACCTCTTTTTTGCAAACTCACGTGTTTTCAGAGGTTTCCCCTTTGCCCTTTTGAGGAAATTGCACGGTTGAACATCATATTCTTCCTTCTTCCTTCTCTCTCAATTTTCTGAGGAATTAGCATTAGCAATTGCATCATCTCTCCTTCTCCACTAGTTGTTGCAATCCAGACAGCTTTAATCGCATCCTTCACTCTTGATCGAACATAGCCCTAACCCTGTTGTCTCGCACTTGTCTTGCATCTCTGCCAATCGCATCTCATTGTGAAGTCTACTGTAGTCGCACCACCCTCATCACAACTAATTGCACCATCGCTGGAGTTATTTCCTCTCATTCAAGAAACAGAGTAACTCAGCCCTGGTTGGAACCCCTTTCTCTCTCTCAAAGAGTCCTAGTGCACTAGTAGCAGCTGTCATACACTTTGTCCTTAACCTCTCTCTTGTTTAGCAAACCCTAGCCATCGCCACAAGTCCTCTTTGAGTCATTTGGTCTTCTCTATAGTTACTTATCAACTTTCCGCCCTTTAATAAGTAGCTCTTCTTCCACCAGCTCATTCTCTTCTCAAACTGCTCCACCACTAGATGCCACATCGAAGAAATTTTGTGCGTAGTATCTAACAACAAACCCAAATATGTTGTTGGCAAGGAACCCACCCTGTACTCTAGATTTGAGGCTAGATCGCACACATCAATGCCATCAACCACTACAATGACCTCACTTTTACTGTTAGAAGCAGGAAACTCCTACAAAGGGTGCCACTCCCACTTTAGAAACACGATTCCGTGTTTCCGAATCAGGACCTTGTAAGAACCTCAATTCTCTTTTTTGAGAATCTCGATTCAAAGTAAGATAGAACCTTGTGATGGAGGTGGAAAGACAAGGCCATAACTCCCCAACTAAGCTAAGCTCTTAATTTCTATTTATTTATTTTTTCTTTGGTACAATGGGACGGTTTGAACCCCAAACCTATCCTACTTCTACCCTTTATCCCACCCTCCCTCACAATTAGGCTAGCCCTAGCGGCTTAAGCTCTTCTTAACTTTAAGCTTAAGCCACTGGGGCTAGCCTATTGGTGAGGGAGGGTGTGTTAAAGGCTTCTTAACTTTAACTAAATGTAAAAATGTCTCCAATAGTAATAGGATACCTATTACATCATATTAGATTAATGTTTAATTAAGTACTCAACACTATATCATTTTGAGGTAACACAACATCTATATATATATATATATATATATATATATATAGGTGGGATAGGAGGTCACGGTTAAGCAGGTATGCAAAAGCTCTCTTTCTCACTCTGTGGTCTTGTGTAAAGCCTTTTTGCCCCTTCTTCATTGTAGTAAGCCTTCTCTATTCTCTCTTTTATGAAGCTTCGTCCCTCCCTTATAGTAGACCGGATGCACTTTAGTCCTGTGAATCCCAGGTCAATCAACTCACATTTGTTAATGCATTCTCTCAAGCTTCTTTGGCTTGAACCACCACCGTGAGCTATATATATTCCACACGCTTTCTACACACCTCAAACATTTAACTCTTCTATGTCTCCCTGCTTCTTTGCCCTTGTTCTTGCCCTGGACCTAGCCTCTGTTCCCGCTTCATGCTTCTATGCTTTTACTCAAATTCACTTTTGGGTCTGACATTGCTTTAAAGTAGGGCAGAACACATCCAACAATACTGCTACTAAAAGCTAGAAGCATCACAAAAAAACAAGTGTCGTCAACATGGAGAAGTGGGAGATACCAGCCTAGCCCTAGCCACCACCCTCAACCACAAAACCTTGCAACTGATTAGCCTCCACTATTCTCTACTACAATCTGCTAAGAGCTTCTATCATAGTAATAAACCAAAAAGGGGAGAGCGGGTCCTCTTGCGAAAGACCCCAAGAGCTCTTGAAGAATCTATGCGGGCTTCCATTAATAACATGGAAAACGAAGCAGTTGAGATGCATTTCTAAATCTGTCTTCTTCATCTCCCCCCAAATCCCATCGTTTGAGGAAAATATAACAAAAAGTTCCATTTCACACGATCAAAGGATTTCTTTATATCCAATTTGCAAATCAACCTTGTGCGGCTCAATCTCAACCTTGACTCCACACATTAAAATCAGGGCTGCATTAAGAATTTGTTTGCCTCCCACAAAGGTGTATTAGCTTTGTGACACAACTTTGCTAACCACCCGTTTTAGCCCATTTGTCGTCAACTTAGATATGATCTTATATACACTTCCCACAAGACTGATCAGTCTATCTTTCTTGATATCCATAGCATCGCTTTCTCAGGTACGACTAAGGACTTAAATATTGAATATCGATGGATATATCGAGGGTCCAAAATCATGGATATATAAGATATATCGAAAATATCAATATCAATTTAAAGATATGATGGATATTATTAGTTAAATATGAAAATTTTCATTGAAACTTTGGGAAACAATGAATTGGACTCTAATAAACAATTTAGAATCAAAATATTTCAATTTAAATGTGTATAAGACAAATATGTGTTGTCGAGGGTATAAAAATTGTGTCACGCTAAGCAAATAAATAATAAAATTTATAATAATTTAACATTTTAATGTCATATAACATTAAAAACTTAAAATACATGTGATTTACACAATTATAAATGAATAAATCAACGTTATATACAAAATACTAAGAGGCTAAGTCCTATGTATATATAAAGTTTTGTTTCTTCTTTTTTTTGGGAACAATATATATATATATATATACATAAGGTTGAAGCATGCTTTTTTTTTTTTATAAAAAAAAGAAGCCTGCATGCATTCTTTCACCATTACAAGAAAAATAAAAATAATAGGGGAAGAAAGCCTTTCTTAGAAAGGCATTCATGTGAAGCTACAAAGGCTGAGCTGCATCAGCTAAATAGTCCTAGCTAACTAGCTGTCATGTGCTCAAAATCTATGGTGTCCTTTAAAAGTGAGACACCTGTCCTAGCATTTAAAAACTGAGGTTTTGAATCCTATCACATTCTTTAAAAAAATGTTAAAGTAGCTGTCACATGCTTTAACGCCAAGTCAAATAAGAAAAAAACAAGGGACATGCTCGATATTTGGCCGGTATATCAACCTAATATTTTGATGATATATCAAAAATATTGCCTCGATAATTTGCGAAGTTCATAGATATTTTTGATATATCTCCATATTTTCAGACAATATAATGTGAAAAAGGTAGACATGAGATATCGTATCAAAACCTTCCGATCATAGAAGCACGAAGTAGGGGTGGGGGCGGGGAAGCGAGGGATCATAGAATAGTCAAAGGTTTGGGGCGTGTAGGAAGCGTCTGTGTCAATACATATATATATATATATATATATATATATATATATATATATATATATATTGATATATTGTGTTACCTCGATATGATATTTTGTGGGATGAAATTGTAGAGAAAGGTGCAAAAAAATGTTCTTTTGAGAAGCCACACTAATGTAGAGAAAGAGAGCGTGCATTTACCTTTTTTTTTTCTTTGCTTTTCTTGAGGAAAATAATTCAGTATATAACTAAGCATTAATTTGATATGATTTAATAGGAATTCTATTACTATTAGAAACATTTTTCACCTTGGTTAAAGTTGAGAAGAGTTTAGTTTTGGGGTGGAGGGGTCATGCCTTCTCCCCTCTATCACAAGGCTCTGTCTTACTTAGAATCGAGATTCTTGAGAGAGAGAATCAAGGTTCTTACAAGGTTCTGACTTGGGAGCGCAGAACTATGGTTCTGAAGCGGGAGCGGCACCCTTGATTGAAGGTTCTTGATTCTAAGCTTCCGATACACCAATATATTGGTGATATCCATGATATTTTGGTCCATGGGTACAACTGTACAAGAGCAATAAAATTAGCATTCAAACTGCTATCAAACGTACCATTTTCATAAAATTTCTGCAAGAGATTCATCAAATCACCTTTGATAACTTGCCAACACTTCGGTAAAAAGTCATAGTCATCCCATCTAGGCTCGGGGTTTTGTTACCATTTAAACTCTTCACCACCCCTTGCACCTCCTCTTCTTCGTCCCAAGATCTCTCCAACTAGTCCGCCTCCTCCTTACTAATCTGCTGAAACTCCATCCCATCAAGCATTAGTGTAACCCTTGACTCCTCCTGGAATAGCATTTGATAAAAACCCACCGTGACAATGGTGATATCTGCCATCTCATGAACCCCTCCATCCACCCTCAATTTTCTGATTAGATTCCGTCGATTATGAGTGTTGGCCATCTAGTGAAAAAGCCTAGTGTTCCTGTCCCCTTTTTTAAGTCATAACTCTCGCAATTTTTGTCTCCAACTAATCTCTTCTACCTTAGCCAAATCCCCAAACTGCTTTTTAGCAATTTCCTTCCTTGATCTCTCTTCTAAAGATGGGCTCCCCACACTTTCTTTCTCATCTAATAAACATATCTCTCCCAACAACTTATCTTTAGAAACCTCCACCCTCCTGAAAACCTCAGCATTCCATTTATTTAACTCTCTTTTTAGCAATTTTGATTTTTTAGCAAACAAAAAACTCAGCAATTCAGATTTTGAATTTTTAGCAAACAAAAAACTCGGCAATTCAGAAATAGCCTTCTATCAACTCCACAAATTCCTCGACCTGAAACCACATGTTTTCAAACTGGAAAGGACCTTGTCCCTTAAAAATTCCCTTTGTATCCAGTACAATTGGATAGTGATCTGAACAAGGTTTAGGCAACAAACTTTAACTAGCCCTTGGGAATTTTTCATACCAATATGGGGAGAAGGGAAATCTATCCAATCTGGACATTACTGGAACCACCTGATTGTTAAACCACGTAAACTCTCCCCAATCAATGGCAGTAAAGTCCAAGGATTCAAGCATTTCAGTTGTCAAAAACTCCACCCGACTTCTTACTGGAAAATCTCATTAAAATCCCTTGTCAGACACCAAGAAATAGCCCACTCCCTCCTAATAGCCTCCAATTCATCCCACAAACCCCTTCCCCTACACTAAGCGGTCTGTACACTATGGAAATAGCCCACTCCATCCCACTAGACACATCCTGCAGCTAACTAGAGACCGAAAACCTATCAATCCTCAACTCAACTTCCATAAAACTACTAGAATCCCACAAAATAGCCACCATTGTTGCCATCCATCTTGCCCCTAAACATTTAGAAACCACAAAACAACTTTCCTAAATATCTCTGATGATATCTTTGCCCATGACCTCCATTTTGGTTTCTTTTTATATGACAATATCGACCTTCCACTTCTTTAGTGCAGCTTTCAGCCCTATTCTTTAATCTTTGTTGTTTAATCCTTGCACAGTCCAAGAGACCAAATGCATTAAACCCTAAATATTGAAGATGTCTCACCCAATCTATGCACCACCTTAGGACCCCATTTCTTACCACCCCTCATAGCTTAGTGTCCACTGTAATTTGTTTAATTTTGTATGTGAATGACTCGCCGAATTCACCCCTTTCGAGCAAAATCACTTTACCCTTATTCCTCCATCTCTAAATAGCAAAAAAAAAAAAAAAAAAAAAGAAGAAAAGAAAAAAAAAAAGAGAAGGTTTCCCCTTCCAGACCCTTCCTACGAGACACCCTAGAAATTTGACTCTTTAGCATTGTATGTTTCTCTGCTAGTTGTTTAAATAAATAAAACTTTTTATTGGATCAACATTTTTATTTTGTCTTCTTGTGAAGTAGGAAAAAAATTGCAAAAAAAAAATAAAAAAATAAAAAAAAATAATTGTAGTCATATTTTGAATTAGGATAAAAGTCTAAACATCAATTAAAGTTTGGCCATCCTGGACCAAATTCTTGGCTCCGCCACTATACATAACCTTTGTAAAACTTCTAAATTTCGTCTGCATCAGATGGTTTCTTTTTTACTACAGCTATGTGCTGGTTGGAGTTCTCGGGGCTTTAAAATCATGCCTGCGATATAGTTGCTAACTCAAACAGTTGAAGATTCAAAATGTAAATTATTTTGGTGGATATTATTCTTGCAGCGGAAGGCGGTTAATGCATTTCAACGTGTGAAAGTTGACGAGGTGGAATTTGTTGATGAGAAGCTTCAAGATAATTCTTACTGGGCAAAGGTGTGAATTTTTCTGTGCTTATATTATCCTTTGTTTAATGTATATTCTTGCCCTTTCATATGTGTATTCTTATATTTGTATTCCCTCTGTAATTTTTCTTTAGGATGGTGCTGAGATTGGCTATGGTGCAAAGGCACAAGAAGTTCTAGGTCAGGTCAGGGGAAGGTATGTTTTAATATCATACCGAATGTATTTCTATGTCATGTTTGTCAAGGCAGAAACTGTTCTTGCCATTTACCAAAAAACAAATGTTCTTGCTCTGCCAATATCTGTTAATTTTCACTGGCAAGATTTTGAAAGCTGGAGCACATATTGAAACTGGTACAAATAGTGGTCTGGTTGAACCCGAGTCAATAACTAATGACATCTAATATCATATATGTGGCCAAAATAAAGATAAATATCTAAAAACTGACCTATATCTCCATAACAGTCGAGGATTGCCTGCTTCACCTCCTGAATCCACAATCAGAATTCTAAAATTCATTGATTAAAATGTTAACGTAGTACACTGTACACCATGAAAGGAAATCACGATCTAGGTTGTATAGGTTACTTGAGGTTCATCCAAGAAAAACCCAAAAATTAGAATAAAGTTTTGTTTATTTTGGATTGCTACCCATATCAAGATTGTATTCTAGTAATTGCAATAGGGATTGCATGATTGAAGTTTCTGTTGTTTGAAATATTGGCTGCTATGGTATGCATGATGGGCAGGGGTATGCAGTCCACCACCTACCTTGAAAGGTGATTGCAGTAGCCTTATTATGGTGTGATGGGGTTTGACTTGGTTACAAAGTTGTAAAGTAATGAGCTAGTTTCAAATGCAAGATTGGGTTTCTTTTGAACGTGTAGAAATGATTTATGAAACATTATATTCAAATGCAAGTCTTTAGTTTATTGGGTTTTAATTCATTATTTTTTATTATATATTTATATGATACGAATAAGAAAATAAAAAAGAATAAGAACCTGGTCAACACCAAGGTCAAGGTGCTTCAGACAAGCATGGCATAGAAAGCAGTAAGTGGGGGGAAGCAAGGTGGTAAGCTAGTAGCATGTGTGAGAGTTCGGTTGGATGAAACTAGGAGAAGGGGGAAGCAATCACAAAACTAGGGTCTCACACAGGTGATGCACTAGAGTAAGGTAGTAAAGTCGAATATGCATTAGAGAACCCCTTTGCCCCTATGGCAAAGTAGATGAGTGCGAGGTCAGAGCAGAGGAGCTTCCGGGACCATTTTCGGATTGTGCAATCAGATAAAAACTTGCTAGTGGATTGGTACACTTAACACTAAATTTACCTGTCCCTTAAATAATTCTTATTTCCCTCTGTTTATTTATTTATTGCTTATTGGAGTTTCCACTTCAATAAATTGATATAAAAAAGAAGATAGAGTAGTGGAGAAAATAGAAAACAAGAGTCCTAGGTGATGTAGGATGTTTAGGGAAATATCAAAGGTTGAGGTTGATGGCCTTGTAGAAGGTTGAGGGTGGGGATAGGCTAAGTACCGAGGCGGGAGAGTCGCTGGAAACAGGGCAGTGTAAATAACAAATAAGCTACTGGCCCTTGTGGCCTAGTGGTACTGGTGGGGTGGGGTGGGGTGTGGGTGGTCTAGGGAGAGGATTTAAATGTCGAAATCAGTGGAGATATCGAGGGTTTGAAAATAGAGACATCGAGAGATAAAATTTCCAATATCGATTTAGAGAAATGACAGAAATTAGTAGTAAAACGTGGAAATTTTAAATGAAATTTTGAAAAATAATAAAATGTGTGTAAGGCAACTAGGTGGTGCGTAAGATGCAAAAAGTGCATGCTGTTTAGCAAATAAAAGATAAATATTTATGCAAATTTAAATTAGATGATATATATATATATATTTTTTTTAAAAACGGATGTGTATATATTGTAAGTTATAAGTTTTTAAAAATTGGAATATTAAAAAACTAAGTTAGTTACATAGGGTGCCCTTAATAACTGAAAAGGGAGTTCCCTTAGTAATAATAAGGTTAAACCAAGGATTTTAAAAAAATGTGTGACTAATTGATAAATAAGTTTCAACTTTATTGACTAATTGAGTTAAAAAAAACTCTTATTTGATTAATTGCCAATATTTTACCATAAAGTGGACTAATCGCCAATTTCCCCTTAAACTTATTGTACTAGGGAAATGAGTAACATCTTTCATATCATTTTTCTGGATGGTTAACTTTTCTTAAAGATGGAATATCTTATGTGTGCATAGACTTTTTACCTGCTAGGGTAAAAGTCATTTTGGTTGGAAAACCTATTTACTATGGGCTGTTCTCTGTTCCAAATATTCATTGAGGATGGAAGAAGGTGGTTTAGATAGGTTTGGGGCCTTTTTTTTGCCCCCCTGCTAATGACTAGGGTCAACATATGGATGTGGGTATAGGTTCCAGAAAAAAGTGTCTTCTAGTGTAGTGCAAGCACTAAACTATTAGTTGTTCTCATATTAGTAATAAAACTTTCTTTTTGCTGATCAAAAAGAAAAAATGAAAAGAAAAAAGCACTAAACTATTAGTACTTCACCACTAGTTTCACATTTCTACAAAATGCTTTCCCTATATTCTATGTGATGTTGCTCTTTGAGAAACAGTGATGATATGCAAATCCTTCAATATTGTAGCATTTGAGCATATCCTTGATACAGATTAGGTTTTCCATTGCAGCAGACAGGGTCTAATCTCTCTCTCTCTCTCTCAGGGATTTTCGGCACGAAAAGACCAAGAAGAAGCGTGGGAGCTATAGAGGAGGGCAGATCGATCTGCAATCCCACTCAGTAAAGTTCAATTATTCTGATGATGATTGATTGATGACTGACTTTTGTGTGTGACAAGTGCTTGCTTTTTGACCTTCATTGCTCTTAAAGCACATGCACAGGAGCACCATCTGTCATGGGTCACAAATGTGGTAATTTTTGGCGCTGGTTGAGTTTTTTTTGCCTTGATGTTCCATCAACAAATTTTCAGGTTATTCACAGATTTATATATCCATTACAACATTTTTTAAAAAAATTTAATTGTTTAGCATACTGGGTTTTTATGTATTAATTTTTATCAATTTTGCTCCGTTTGGTGCTAAGATCTTTTTTTCTCCTTTGCTAATTAAATGGCAACCAAATGGAGTAGTTCAAATAGATCTTTGGATAAAGGTGGTAGTTCATAGCTTCTAGTCTTCAATGGCCATTTTAATTTCCATGCAATGGTTTTAGGAGCTTGAATTTGTCTTCATTTATCATTAGCTAATATAGCCTGATGTAAAATTAATGTGCTGTTTGGTTGTTAAAGAGGTAGAGTGAGGAAATTTTTAAGTTTCGGGGTTCCAAATTTTCTCTCCCCTCTTTTGGGGCGTGTCTGGACCCACCAATGTTACTCTTTCCAAATTTGCTTCTCTGGGTTGGTCTTGTCAGATGTGGCCACAGTAGTACGGAGTATATGATTTTCTCTTGAATTTTATTTATTTATTTTTTTTTCTTTATGGCATTAATTATCAATATATTACTATATAAAAGAGTGCCGTGTGGCACACCTCTCAAACCTTCCTTCATATACTGAGAGTGTCACGTGGCACTTCTCTTATAATAAAGTAAAAATCAAATATTAAGAAAAAAAAAACACCAGGATTTTGATTAAATAAGGTAAGAAAATAAATAAATAAGGTAAGTGATGTTTGTTCTTATTTGCGGTCGGTTGAATTTTTGCTTTGTTTTGTGGTCTTGGGTTCTCTTGTTTTTTGCAGGTTTAGTCTAGTCTTTAGCTTTTTGTAATTGGGTCATGGTTTTGTTAGTGTTCGGCTTTTGTGGGCTGTTGTCTTTGGTGTATCCTCTTGCTTTGTTAAAGAAATTGAAGTTCCTGCTTTGGCCAAAAAAAGGTAAGTGATGTAGGACAAAGAATCTGGGTAAATTACAACCGTCTAATATCTTTTATTATTAATGTTGTAATTTTCATTTTTATTGTACTTCATGTTTTATTTGCCTAGTTTTTTTTTTTTTTTTTTTTTTTTTTTTTTTTTTTTTTTTTTGTAGTTTTTAGGGTTCTAATAGTCAAAATTGAGTCATTATAGGTTAGTATATTAGTTGTAGGGTTGCAACTTGGATGGGATGAGTCCGCTCAACCCGAACCCAACCCAGTCAATGGACAAGCTTAAGCTTGGGCTTGGGTTTGGGCAATAGTTTTCTATACATTGGGTTGGGCTTGGGTTGAAAAATCTTGACCCAATTTCAATTCGGGTTGGGCTTGGGTAGAAGGGTTGAACAACTCAAACCCAACACGAACCCGACCTATATAATATATATATTTTAAATATATTGAACAATGTCTTTTAACATGGTTGCTTATATACTCAATTATATATTTGTTAATGTTTTAAATTCTTTAAATGTTGTTTAATTATTTTGATGCTTTCATCCTTTTTTTTTTGGTGCAAAAATTATTTTTTGAATTGACATGAATTCTAGGAAAACTTAGATGATTGAGAATTGTGTGCATATATAACAATGCACTTTTATTAAGATGATTTCCTTTTTCGTTTATTTTTTTTCTTTTTTTTAAAAGAATGTTCTTTAAGAATAAAAAATAAATAAATAATAAACAGGCCAACCGGTGCAGGGCTGGGCGGGGCCGGGTTGGGCCATGAAGGAAAATGTGAAGCCTAGGCCTAACCCACAGGCTCATGCTTTTTTCAGGCTTCGGGACTCGAGCTTAAGCTATAGTTGTTAGTAGTATGCATTAAAGCAAATCATTAAGATGATTATTTAGAGATAAAGAACAATCATTTGATTTCATTTATGTATGTCACATTTATTATTGAATTAATAAAAGGGCTTATTCTATCATGTTTATTTGCATTTTTATATTTACATAATATGTTCATGGAGTTAGAGTTGAGAATATGGAATTACAAAGAGTTGTAATTTTGAGATTATAAATATATTTCTGTACTAAACTCCTAAAACATTTTTAGTTGAAAGTTCACTATGATAGACTATGATAGACAGTAATGAACCATAACACTTGTTAGGTTGACTCTTTAGGAAGGTAGTTAGTTTCAAGCTATTTGTGTGGAAACACTACAACCAACGTGTGAGTGCCTATTACAAGAATAGGTACATTGAATGTGACCAAAGATATGAGATCAACTGAGTAGAGTTTTAACCTGCCTATCAATCAGTTTCTTATTGTTATGGTGGTACAAATAATTCTTAAACCTGAGACACTATAGTTGTCTTATGCATATAGCCTTAGAAGTTTGATAATACTAAGTGTAAATTTTTATAGAGGTTTGCAAGGGTGTTCATTAACCCTATTGCTATGTGTATAAAGGCATGTGAGTGATCAATAATGAATCCATCACTCTTAGGAAAAAGAGAGAGAATGTCTCATATATCATTCATTAATATAACTCATAAAGTTCATGGTCATGGTAGGATGAATATGGAAAAGGGTTTTTATAAGTTCATTATTGAGTTGATATTTATGATTGAGTATAAAGTAATTAAACTAGGGACTTAACGGACTTCTATGTCCTATTGGTTTAATTGGAGACATTGTGTAGATGTAAGGATGTAATTGTAACCTATAAACTATAACAGAAGCGTTATATGTTAGATACCTATTCACCCCATTAAGGATCACATTATGAGTAATTGCTAGATGTTACTCATGATTAGTAGAAGCTCTAATTGATATAAGTGAATTATAATCAATTAGGGAATTGGAAGGAGTTCCAATTAGACCCTTAATGGAAAGAGTTCCATTGTGCACATTTTGTGCTATTCTTACTACTTAATGATGTGAATCCAATAGATCACACACTGATCATGCATAGAGAGTTTTAAAGTCTATAAGGAAAAGGGTATAAGTGAATAAAGAATAGTTCTTGAAGGCCAAGTTTGTATAGGATATAAACTAGAGGGGTTAAATTGTAATTATGGGATAATTGTAAATTAGAACCCAATTGGGATTCTCCCCCTAGGGCTAGCCCTATTAATGGCTATACATATGTCATGTTATAATGTGTGACATCATAACATCACACACCAACAAGCCCTAGCCGACTCCCCTTTGGTGGCTCTCTCTTTCTCTCTTTCTTCTATTCTCCTCTTCTAGCAACAAACAAGGGAAAAGAAGAAATGACTTGAAGCTCTTGTTAGGTGTGGATACCATTGGAGGCAGAACATTTGGGCTATTCAATTCACTGCTGTCTAGAATCAAAGTTTGGAGTAAAGGAAGAAGACTATTAAACTGTAAGTATTCTAATCCTCTTCTAGTTAGGGTTTTGGTTTTGTATTATAGCATAATTAGATTCATGGGCTGTGGAATCGTTTAGGAAAAATTTTTATATTCCACACTTTGTTTTTCTTTCTAATTCGATTCCCAACAATAGTAACCTTCTGTTAGTGTTGTAACGAAAGAAAAAAAGGTAAAAATTTACCTTTTGGTGACCACTTCCTATTGTTATACCAAAACAGAGTACATTAGTAGTCACTTTGTATTAAGTTGACTATCCATTTGTTGTAAGGTAATAGAAAATACCCTTTTATTGGTATTAATTTGAGAAGTGGTTACTAAAAAATATTTTCGCGAAAAACTGGAAAATATTCATAACTAGTATGAACCCGCGCGATGTGCGGGAATCGCAAATGAATATGAAGATAACAAATAAACAATAAACATCAACCTAAATTTGCAAACTGTATTCTACCAAAAAAAAAAAAAAAATTTGCAAACTATAAAAGCTCAACCCCAAACCGTTACCTCAACCTTTAACACATAGAAATGCAAAGAAAGAGGAGAGAGAAAGAGAGAACCTGGGTGTAGAGATCCGTGTGATAAGAAAAGGACGAGAGTTGCAGATGAGAGCAAAGAAAACTACGGAATCAAAATCAAAGTTCAAACCGATTTCTTTGCAAGCCGCTCCACTAGAATATATCTTGTGTGGGAACTGGGAAATGAGGGAGAAGCCAATAATAGAGAGGAGAAAAAGGTCATGTGCTGATGGCAGAAGGTATGGGGATGTTCAGATCAAAAGTGATCAACAGAAGGTATGGGTGGGATGGCCAGATAGGGAGTAGTGGGGAAGCAACTAGATAGACATCAAATCACATATCTCTCACGCATGGACACCGAAAGACGACACCTCTGCAAAGCTTTTTCAATAGATTCTCAAGCTTTTCTTTTCCTAAACTAAGTTTTATGGTCCAAAAACTGAGGTTTATGTAAAGAAAATTTCAAAAAATTCACAAAAAATTCAGCAAAACCCTAACCTTATTCATCCTCTGAAAAATCATGTACTTTGGAGGCCTTCGATCCTCTTTCCATGGATGTTGGAACGAAAATTATAGGGTTAGAGAGTGGCATGAGGTTTAGAGAGGTGTGAATTTGAGAGAAATGGGAGTTAGAAAGAGAGAGAGAGTGAGTGAGAAAGAGGTTGAGATTGAAATTTGAAATTTGGAGAGAGAAAGGGAGAGGGAGTGAGAGGGAGTGCTGTACGGGGAAGGGAAGAGGAAAGGGGTTTGAAATTTGAAATAGAGAGAGTGAGAGGTGTTTGGAGAGAGAAAGGGGGAGGGAGTGCTGATTAGGGAAGGAGGGAGAGGAGGAGAAGTCCGTACGGGAAGGGCCAAAAAAAAAACACAGAGATGTTGACATCATCAATGTGGGCCCAAAGTGAATGAGAAAATGGGATTTTGGAGGGAATGGCTATGAACTTGCCACGTCACCTACTGATGAGGTCAGCAAAACTCTTAATTATAGTTTTAGAATAGATGATATATTATGCTACAGTGTCGAGCTTTGGGTTAGGCTTTGGGTTTCAAGTAAAGGCCCAGGCCTAGCCTAAGCATATTCGGGCTTTTTCGAGCTTCGGCTTGGGCTGGCTTTTGCCTTTGGGCTTCAGGCTACCCATGGGCTTTTGATGAGGCCTACTTGTGCAACTTGACCTAAACTCATTTAACCTTGCCTCACCCGTTGAACTCGTGCACAACCTAAGTCCACCCAACCAGAACATGGGTTAAGCATGGGCTGAGAAACCTCAACCCGAAGAACGAGTTGGACTGGGATTGGGTTGAGGGTTTTACATTTAGGGTTGAGCCTAGGATGATCTCTTAACCCACCCAAGTTTTTGTCCTAGTTAGTTGGGGTTAATTTTAGAAAGTTTTCAAGTGTTTTTAGGGTTTTATGAACTCCTTAAATAGGCTACAAAGTCCAAAAATGGGGTTTTGCCAATTCGATTTTATGAAGATTTCGGATTAGCAAAAGGTAAAAGCTACGATATACAAGCTGAGACTTTATGTTGGAAAGTAGTGAGATCAATTGCAACTTACGAGAACTCGACAAGGTAAATCTCGTATTCGTTCATGGTGGCCCAGAATGAGAAGATTACAAATATTTAAATTTTCTCTCTGATTATAAAAAATTTGATTTTTGTATGGATCAAGAATATGGGCATAGCAATTATTGTGTGAGAGACTGTATCGAAAAATGTCATATCCAAGAAACAAAAGAAGATACCTATTTGAAAGTTATGGACGTAAAACCAAAATTTGATGTAAATGTAGGGATAGACAATATTTGTGAACCACAAGTTCCTTTGTTTGACAATGTTGATCCTACTAGAAGATAATATTTACAAGAAATTCATAGAGATTTGGAAGATTCAAAGTTGGAAATTTTTTAACAAGTTGTGAATGCTTCTATTAAAAGTGAAGACTCGGTGAAGGAGAAAATTGTTAAATTGCAAGATGAGCTTGTGTTGCAAAATCCTATTGATGAACAAAGTTTTGATTTCACTAGGGTTGAAAACTATAATATAATTTTTAATCATTGCTCGTTGGATCTTATCAATAAATTGAAGGATGGCGTAAAGATATTCAAGATTGTGCAATTTTCAAAGTGCAAACACGGAAAAAAGGTGGAGGCAGATAAAATTTTCTAAATATTTGCTTCGTTGGATTGGAAGACTCCAATACCGAAGATGTAATGATCTAAAATGAGAACCGTTAGTTATATAGTAAGAAATTCTATTTTAAAGCTAATTTTGGTGGATGTTCAATAAAAATAAATCTTTTGAAATTTTTTTATTTTTTTATTATTATTATTATTTTATATATATATATATATAGAAAATCCAAACATGGTCCCGTCTGTAAATAAGATTTACCAAGTTATCCACTAGTCCAAAAACTTGTAGAGAACGCATTTACAATTTTTCCCGGTTCATCCACACAATATTTTCAAAATAATTTAACTACAAGCTGCATCATAGCCACATGGGTTTTATTTAGTCCACATGACTACTAATTTAATTTTACAGTTCTTGATTATTAATAAATACATGCTAAGATAAAATACATTAATTTCCTCAAATTTATCACACATTCTCTAACTCTAGGCCAAACTCTATTTCTAAAAAAATAATACCTGCCAGAAAATTAGGGGGCTTTGAGTTATACGCTTGAGATCATTTTCCCAGAATAACACAATGTTTTAGAACCATAGGTTTATATACTCTTTAAAGAAACCTGCAAAATTATTGTTAGTTTGCGATATAATATATATCAATATATAAAACTATACAAGTATAAAAGAATAAACCTTGGAAAATAAATCATTTTTATTTAATATTGACATAACCCGCTACCAATACCTTTTTTTAATGAAAAAAGTGAGTAATAAACCAAAGTTATTTATTTTTCAAAGTCAAGTTATTTCTGATAACTTTTATGTACTAATAAAATCCTTTTTGATTTCCTTAAACCCATAGAATCCATAAAATTTATTTCCTATACACAAGCATTTATTTGAACATATTAAGTGATATGTGGGGTTGAATTTCAGTTCTGCCTCAATCAGCAATAAGCCTCTCCGGACAAATGGGGCCTCGCATGATATAAAGGGATTTTATTCCTTTAAATTCAAGGTAGAAAGACACTGCCTTCTTCTTATAAAATACTCGAATCCACAAGAAAACTAGTAACAACTCGAATTCATGAGCAAAGAGAGTCAAAACTCATGAAATAAATTCTTTATCAATGAAAAGTTAACCTTACAATGAGATAAGATAACATATATATTAGGTTGCAAAAATACCAAAAATAGAAAAATTCCAACTAAAGATGCGGAAGAAACCACTCTTCTTTCACTTGAAATGAATGTAGGGACTCTTCAATGTACCAATTCAGAAAGGTTAGATTGGCACTCCTTCATGGTCGTTGATGGCCAGAATACATTTTAAGAATAATCGGCCCATTACCTCTAGATCCATGCCATTAAGCCCAGTCTTTCTCTCTGTCATTCTCTTCATCATAACTACAGTAATCGAATATTATTTAGGGATTTTTGGCCAAAACTCCTAAGTATAAGAGTAGTTTAACAATAGGCCCTATAAAAGAAACTGATTAGTGAAAACCCTTTTTACCACGATACGGACAAAAATACCCTCATTCTTCTTCTTCTTCTTCCTCTTTTTATCTCTAAGTCCAAAATCCAGATCTGCAAATTTTGTTGTATGTGTGTGTGTGTGTGCGCACACAAGAAGGTAAATAGCTGTTTGGAAGTTTTTGGTCCTTTTTTACACATGTATTGACAAAAAAAGTGTTAATGCTATTTATAGATAATTCTGATGTGTTATATAATAAAACACAACCCTTTGTTTATCTTAAAGCATTGCAACAGAATCACTTTACTGTTGCTAGTGTATTTGAATGGCAATAGTATCAAATTGTACTAATTTGTTTATGCAACAGTATCACTTTACTGTTGGTAAGTTAGTTTGTGCAATAGTATTACTTTACTATTGGCAAGTTAGTTTGTGCAATAGTATCACTTTACTGTTGGTTTACTATTGTGTGCTTTGAAAAAATTATACAGACAACAGTATCAGTTTACTATTGTGTGTTTTAAAAAATTTATACATTACATTGTAACAGAATACTGTTGTCATTGAAAAAATATATAAAAAAATACTACTATAGTAACAGTTTACTATTGTCTTTGAAAAATTATACAACAACACAATAGCAATTTGTTACTTTATGTTTTGACAAAACCACTACAATAGTAGCCCCCAAAAATCAACAAATCTAAAGTTGCAAACAAAGAGACATAAAAAAAAAACATTTAAAAAAAAAAAATCAACTTTCTTTTTTTTTTTTTTTTTTTTTTCAGATCTAGTTTTTCTTCATCTTCTAGATCTTCACAACCTTCCTTCTCTCTTTCTCTCCAGATTTGGTTTTTCTTCTTCTTCTTCTTCTTCTTCTTCTTCTTCTTCATCTTCTAGATCTTCACAGCCCCTCCTCTCTCTCTCTCTCTCTCTCTCTCTCTCTCCCTTCGCCTGCCCCTCCCTTCTTCTTTTTCTACGAATCTGGTTTGAAACATACCCCAAAATATAAAAGGTTAAAACATGTATTTTTAAAAATAAACATTTCCTTTTACTTAAAGAATCTTTTAAAAAATGGGTTTTGGAGTTAAAAAATCTTATGGTGGGTTTTTTTGTTAAAAGCAGTCCTCCTAACAGGAGTTATTGCTAACTTCCCTATTATGTAGTCATGGAAGTTGTCATTCTCTAAAGAAACCATCCAATTTTCAAATTGAACTTATAAATAAACACCAGCTCCACGGAATAATCTGTGAAGGAATCTCAAGTCAAATAAGAATTCTACAAGTAAAAAGGACAAAAATGCCCTCGTAAAAAAAGTTCTCATTCTTTAAAGAAACTCAGTTGAATTAAGATAAGAAACTCATGACATGTTCCTCACTCTCCTAAAAACCTAATAATGATGGTGATAGAATGCAAAACAAACAAAAACAATAATAATAAATAAATAAATAACATTCATATGATAATAGACTCAAGTTGGAGAAGTCAAAGGGTAAAAGTGTCCTTTAAAGCCTATAAGCTTTATATCTCTTCAAATACTTAACCAAACTCCATCAAAACACCATGGGTTGAAAATGGGGTGTCTACGCCTATTTAGTAACGTAATCGATGGCCACTGTAATGAAAGTATTTAGCCTTGATGATGGTGGATAAATCTTCCCTATGAAACCTATGGCTTGGAGCCTAAATGGCCAAGGTTTAAAAATTGGTTGCACTACAAGGGCTTGTGTATGTTAAATTGGGGCATACCTTTGGTAGGCTTGGCATCTTTTTGCATATCTTATACAATCTTTTAGGATGGTTGGCCAGTAATAGTCATGCATTGCTCCTTATGAGCCATCTCATCTTAATCCCAGCTCAATGGGCTACACAATTTCCTTTGTGGACATCAACCATGAGAGAGAGAGAGAGAGAGAGAGAGAGAGAGAGAGAGAGAGATATGCCTAGTATTGTTCTTTTTAGTTTTCAAAAAAATTTCAAGATGTCTAGGATTGCTCTTTTTAGTTTTCATCTAGTGAAAACATCTGTTTGATTTCTATAAATGCCCTCATTCATTTAAATTTTGTATTTCAATTATGATTATGATTATGTCTTTATGTTACATTACACAATAATTTAATTTGCATGATTGCTAACAAGCTATAGTTCATTAGATTAGAAAGCGTGCGAATGTGCCAGGTTGGCCGGCTTTAGGCGTGCTGCTTCCTTATTCTGAGGTGTCTTTATCTTATACATTTTTTCACCAAATACTTTTATAATTTATATAAAAGGGCTCATTTAATCATGTAACGAGGGTAAACTGCCCTTGTTGATAGGGATTGGAATATATTATTGGTTAGGTTTTTAACACACCAACTCCATTACGGGGCTGAGGTTGGACCCACCTGTTCTGAAGCATGCCTAAGTTGTCATCTTATTTCAATATATAAAACAAATAGAGTGAAAAACAGTTTAATACCCTAAGTTGGACACCTCTTTTTTTTTTTTTTTTTTTAATTTTTTTAAATTTTTTTTGATATCCAAAGTTTATTTTGTGAATTGTGGTCTCTAACTCTAACTCCATCTAAATAGCTGATGGAAAGGTCGTGTGGCATCCCACTTGGAGTATATATATATATATATATATATACGAGGAGGAACCCACCCAGTCTATTGCCAAGATAAACTCCTAGCTTAACCGATCGGTAAACCTCCACAGGCATATGCACCACTTGCTCAACACATGTGCCAGGTAAATCACAAGACTTACTCGTTGGGCATGTGGCCCGTGGCATTCGAAAGTAAGACCTCGAAATTAATACCTAACACCCTGACCATCTGAGCTAATCCCACAGGTTCATGTTATGATATTATGTAACTTTCTATATGCTCAGATCTATATAAAATAATACACAATTTAGGTGTAAGCATGTTACCTTTTAGATCTCATGTTCGTGTAGCAGATTCCGTTAGAGAATGTTTTAAAAAATGAATTTTGCTAAAACTTAAGTGTACTTGGTATCAAATTAGAAATTTTTTAGTGTAGGTACTAGATTGAAACTTAACTTAAAGTAGAAGTTGGTAAGACTCGACGTGGATGCCACCTAGTTTAGATATTACACTGAAACTACTCCAAAATTCAGAGTACTAAACTATTTTTGTCCAAACAAATATGTATTATATATACGTGTGTATTTATAAGAGAGAGAAAGAAACGTATGATGGGATACCACTGCAGTGATATAAATTAGTAAGTTAATAAGTAAACCGTCTGCATTCGTCACAAAGCACGCCATCACAATTCACAACGGCGCGTGCTCTGTTCATTCTCTCTTCCGCAGACCCGTTTAAGGAAATGAATGCAGGTTAAGAATCGTCATAAACAATTAAATAAATAACTGATTGACCAGCACCATATGATATTGTTCGGTTTCTTTAAATTATTAAGAAAATAAATTAGATTGTTTTTAAAAGAAAATGTAACATATTAAATGGAGGATATTGCATACTGAGATTCAGTCCTTTAATTATCAAATTAAAGCAGTGAAAGGAAGCTTCCTGGAGTAAGTACCACTCGCATCTTCTTTCTTTATTTTTTCGCCCCTAGAAATTTTTTTCATGAATCAGATCTATGTTTAAACGACTATGCATATTGTGATTGTACTTAGTTGTACACCACAGAATGCATTGTTATTATACATAATTGTACACCACAGCATGCTACATCATGTAAGATATTATTTAATGGATCAAAAAAAAAGGCTAATATAAGAATTATGCTAAAACAATTGAGTGTGTTAAATGTTTTTTTATCCGTTAGATTTAATGTGAGGCATGTAAAGTCGAGTACCATCACAATCATGGACATAGCTAGGGGTGGAGAGCAGGGGCGGAACCAAGAGTTATCTCCAATGGGGGTACCATGCTATGATTTTATGAAATGGGAACGGAAAGCTCTAGAATTTCTTTTTTTTAACAAGTTACTTTTTGGTAATCATTTTCCAATGTAATACCAAAAAAGGATTTTTTTTGTCAACTTATTACAAATGAACTATATATATGCTTAAAACCGACTACCATCTTCCTTTTTTTGACATTATATTTCTAAATAGTTATCAAATGCTAACTTATCCCCAAAAAAAAAAAAAAAAAAAATTTATTTAAGGCCAGTGGGAGCACATGCCCCCCAAAGGCCCCCTCCTGGCTCCGCCATTGGTGGAGAGGGGTGTCAACTGACCCTCTTGTATTTTTTAAAATTATAAATTTTTTGGTAAAAAACACTTTACTACCGTGAAACTTTGGGGTAGTTTCAATGTAGTAGCTAGACTATTTTTTTTTTCTTTTTAATTTGATTCCCAAAATACACATAGTTAAGAAATTTAGTTCCTTACCCAAACTCCATCTAAATTACTAACACAGAAGCTACATGTGGTCACATGAATGCATACAAAGCATCCCTCATGAAGCCTAGTAGTGGGTAGTTAAAAACCAATAAGAGTGAAAACAATTTTGTTATCCTATAATTTAGATTAAGTTTCAATTTAGTAGCTCTACTAAAAAAACATTTAAATTTGATACCCAAAATACAATAAGTATGATAAAGTTCCAATTTGGTCCAAAACCTAAGTTTAATCCAATTTCTATAATCGAATTCGCTATAATGGATGAAATTGTTGTGCCTTATAATCATTGGTTTAATAGAACATGCTATAATGGAAAAATTCAAAAATTATCTTACACAAAACACCTATATAATGGAGAATTTGCTGAAACTTAGGTTTGGTTCACTTTAGTGTACTATGGGTATCAAATTAGAAAAAAAATTAGTACAAGTACAAAATTGAAACTTAACAAAAACTACAGGGTAGTAAAAATGTTTTTACCTTGATTGGTTTTTAATTACCCCTCCACCTAGGCTTCACGTGGGATGCCACATATTCATTCACATGACTGCACGTAACTTCTCTGTTAACAGTTTAGACAGAGTTTGGGTTACGGCCAAATTGCTTAACTGAATGTACTATGGATAAAATAATAATAATGGGAACTTTAGCCACGAGTCCTTAAAGTTGAACTTGTGTAGCCATAAGTACGTCTACAGGGAAAAATTATGCAACCTAAGGTCCAAATACATTTCTTCAAACCAAAATACCTTCCAACTACACCATGCTTCATTATGAAAGCGAGTCACATAAATGCTTGTAGGCACCCCATTTTCATACCCCTTTTCTATACCTCTCGACCCTTAAGGCACTATCACATATGCATTTTCACATAATTTTGGTGTCCCATCTATTGAATTAGACTTTACATATCCTAAAGAATCCATAGCACATAAAAATCAAGGATGGTTTGTAAATAAAATTACAATTTAAAGAAATATTTTTACGAAAATCTGGCATGGTCCTATCTATAAATTGGACATACCAAGTTCTCAACTTTTTAAACCTGTTCAATTAAAACCAAAATTCATAACCATCTACAATCAAAGTATAAAAATTAGGCTGGCATTCAATTCACAAGGTTCTACCGTCAGTACACACATTACAAGGTACAAAAAGTCTATCTAAATGATATACAGACCATAAAAATATAAAATAAATATCCGCACAACATCCACAATGCAATGCTCATGCTAAGTCCAATGTAATGCCTCCTTATAAGAGTCATCCCTACCTTACTCAAAATATGCAAAATGTTTTAAAATAGGGCGTGACTATAAACTCAATAGGTTACATTTTTCAAAGCTATATATCAAGATCTTAAAAACCATTTATGAGCACTTAAACGAAATCATACAAAAAGGGTTTGCACTTCACAATTTAAGATAATGGAGAACAAGTAAATAATTCATAATATCATCCGCTATATTTGGCAATCCATAACACCTGTCTTATAAACTGAATAATCTTCCCCAGGTTATACGAGGCTCTCGCGCGCGGAAAAAGATGAAACACGACAAGACATCCCTATCTAGGACTATAGTAGCCTCTATTTGGGCACATAGCTCAGGACTAAAGGATAGGAAGACACGACAAGATGTCCATTTCTTTCAAGACCGCAGTAATCCTATCTCTAGTAGCCCTCGTCACCACATCCATTTACATGTTAATCTCCCATAACCATTTTAATTTTAATGGTAGTAAAACAGGTTCTCAACACTTGTATAAAAGTGAACCCCCAATATTTGACTTCAAGAATTTAGCCCAATAGGTTTTCAAATTGAACCCATTTTATCTAAAATCATATAAGAATTTTAATTACAAAATGTATGTAACGAAATAGGGTATAATACAAAACCCCAAGTTCTCAAATGTATGAAATTTTAAGAGAATCACACCCCATACCCACGTAAAATCATGCATACAATGATCTAAAACTATGAAAAATGCACCTACCTCTTAATTGGTAGTTAGAACAGCGAATCCAAGGTTGTACACATGTAGATCGAGGTGGAAATCGCAATATCTAAGCATTGTGAGGTCAGATCCGAGCTCTGGCAATTACATTCCTCACCGTTGAGTTCCCCTCTTTCTCCCCCGTGCTCTTCTCTTTCTCTCCTTTTCTCCCTCTCTACCGAAAATGGGTGAGAAACCCATTAGAAATAGGTTTCATAAGATAAGGAAGGGCAAAATTATCAAATAACCCTTTTTAAAAACTATCTACCGACACTTTCAGACGGTTGAAAATAACTTTCAGCCGGTTGAAACTAAACTTAAATTTTTTTCCATTTTCTGGATTTTTTAGTTGGCTTAAAATGAAACTTTCAGCCGGCTGAAATATGTTTCAGCCGTTTAAAACACACAGGCAGCTGAAAATTGACAATCAGCCAAGCTACACCTCTACAACACAAGGCTACACCTCTACAACACAGACTACTGCCTTCTTTTAATTAAAAACATTGAAGTAAATTTCCTCGTTCTTTTTATTCTCCATTTACTTTAAGTTATTTAATGAAAATAAGCAAATAACTTCCCCATTTGACTCCAAATAAAATATCAGAAAAATCAAATTCCAAATATATCAAATCTAATTTTCAAGTTTTTGTACAAAATCCATCTCCCAACAGATTTTTCAAAAACAAACATGTGATGAACCCACTCCAAACATACTAATAAAATTTCATAAAATCACAAATGTCTTATAATATTATAAACTTCCATTACCACAAAAAATTATCTTTAAAAACAAAGATTTATGCAAATTCATTTTTTCCCAATACTTAGCCAAATTTCAACAGCTTAAACCCTTAATACCTTATTTAAAAATTATGGACGTTACACCCATTACTGCCAAATTTGTCCTGGAGTGATCCTAAGGTCCTTAGGATATTATTTATATGCTCTATTTAAAGTTTGGTAAGCTTTGGACTTGATTTGTTAGGATGATCCATAGTGGGCTTGGTTTAGCTCCATTCATCAATTTTCATTAAAATTAGCATCTAAATCGATCCCAATTTTCAAATTAATTAATTGCCACATTAGTGTTAATTGAGCCTTAATTAATGTTTATAAATGTTTAAAATCATTTCCAAAAGGTTTGGTTGCAAATATGCCTCAATTGAGAGATAAACTTTAATTTTATCCTTAATTGTACTTCTAGCTCCATTGAGCCCTTTTGGCTTGATCCATCACTAATTGACTAATTGTGGCTCATTTGCATGTATACTTAATTCTTAAAATATGGGATACTAAATTAGAAACATTTCATAAAAAAGAATGAATGAATTTGGACTTAAAACGAGCAATATACATCTAAAATTCGAATACTTATCAAGTGATAAGGCAAACCAAAGCCAAAAAAAAAAAAAAAAAAGGCTACAGATTTCAAGTCGGCCAACCAGTGAAGGTGGCTAACTGACCACCAACCCATTATCCCTTTATTTTTATAATTATCTCATTTTTTTTAAATATTATCTCTTAAACTAATTTGAATGTTTCCAAAAAAAAAAAAAATTATAATGTTTAATTATTATCATTTGGTTTTGAGATAAATGTTATCTCTTACTCCCTCCGTCCCATAAGATAGGCAATTTTTGTAACTTTTTTTTGTCTCAAAATGTTTGTCCATTTTGAAAAGTCAAATGATAATTTTTTTGAACTTCCTATACTACCCCTTGTTATTTCAATAATTACTTTCAACACAAAACCCAACAAAAAGTAGGTGAGGGTATTTTTTGAAAAATAGATTTTAATAAATGACAAGTCAATGAAATGGTGGTTTTTCTTAAACTGCTTGTTTTATCAAATATGGTCAATCTATATGGGACAAAAGGAGTAATATTCATTTTAGACAATTGGATCATCACTAGCTAAATTTAATCCTAACCATCCATTCTCCCATCCTTCACCTATATAAATAAGGGTCCTCTCCTCCCTCATTCTACACCAAATCTCAGTTGAGTTTCTTGAGCATTGAAGAGTTTGAGTTGTCAGTAGGAGCAAAATTTCCTTAGTAGTCCCTTCTCACATTAGAAACTCATCTTGAAGAAGACTTTGGGTTAGTAAGCAACACTTCCTTAGTCTCTCCTTACACCACAACCCATCTTAGAATGCTCAAGGAATGATTTGAGGGAACCTTTGTCGGGATTCAAAGATTCGAATAGAACTTTTGTAATACCCCGAATTTTTCTTAGGTTTAATTAATTAAATATAAAATTGATTGCCTTTAATTAGATTTGAACGTATGAGTTAATTTAGGATTAACCTCAAACACGTTCAACTTTGTAACCAAACAAGGTGATTGTTTTCTAATCAATGAGAGATAGTGTTCGTATCCTAATCAAACACTCACTTTGAAGGTAATACTAATTAGGTTAGGATTAACTTGCACCCTATATAAGAAACCTTTATGGAGGATTAATATTCTTTTGACTGAAAACAATATAAAGAGAGAAAAAAAGAAAAGAAAGCAAGAGAGAAGGAAAAAGGAGCTGTTGCTGTATTGTACGAATCGACTGCCAACTTCGTGTCTGTTTACAGGTAACTTACCATCTGTTGACTGGTAACTTTGCTGTGTGAAAAAGTAATTCAAAACTATTAACTTATAATTTAACATGAGTCTATTTTAACGCCCCGTTAGTGTACATATTAATTATATTAAATATAGTAAGCATTATAAGGCCATGAGAATTAGACGTTAAACCCTTAACGCACTATCTAGTTGGAGAGACCCTTTAGTTTAAGTATGATTTATTGATAAATAATATTATTGATTTTAGGTTCTGAGTAGCGTTGGGATTGTTAGGAGTTTGATCGCTTGGATTGTTGAAGGTTTGGCTTGAGGTAAGGGAACTTGCACAATGTATCGCCCTCTTTGATTAAATAAAAATAAATCCGATTTTTATTCCTCTTTTGTGAATCAATGATTTATGGACAATTGTTTTCAAAATTGTTTCACTATCAAAGTGGTTATTTCTTATGTACTATGGGTCAAGCAAAATAGTCTTTTATTGAAATTGTTTACATACGTGTTTTGAATCTGTTTTAAATATTTGCCAAATGTTTATTGTATAAGTGTGAACTCTGGTTAGATTATTGGTCCGTCCCAGCAGGGGATTCTAATACTGTTGGAAAATTGGTCCGTGCCAACAGGGGATTTTAATACTGTTGGTCATCAGTACTGATGTAGTGTAAAGTCCCACGATGATGGGCGCCTATTGAATGTGAGTCTAGCCAGAGGAAATACTTGTATGAACTAATGTTTTATTGATTTGTATTATCGATTAGTAATTTTAAAGTGATTTATCGAATGAATTGTTATCGAAAGTGTTTTAGTGTCATTGTTTATTGAATTGAAAGCAAGAGAATTACTTCTAAAAGTTTATATGCCTATCGAATTGAAAGAAATGATTTATTGTAAAACTCTATCGTTTTGTTATTCATGTTTTTTTAAATCAATCGTGCGAATATGCTTGACCTCTTCCTGTATATATTGTGTAATGTTTTCTTGCTGAGCGTTATGCTCACCCTTTATATTTTTCCCCACAGATGAATAGCTTGATGTGAGTGGCTTCTGCGTACGAAGAGCTAGGATGTCGATAGCTTAATCTGCTAATTTAGTTGGAACAAGTAGTTAGAAGAATTTAATTTGTTGTCTAAGTGGATATTGTAGTAGGTTATTGGAGGTGATAATTTATTTTGATGGATGTGGATTTATCTAATTATTTCTTTTAATTATTGAGACTTTAGATATGCTATGATTCGAATTTTATTATGGATGAATTATTGGAGACAGATTTATTACAGGTTGATATTGTTAAGTGGTCTAGCCTATGTGGGGCGTAGTCCTATGTGGGTTATGATAATCATGTCGTCAAATCCAATCTTTTGGGTTTGGGGTGTGACAACTTTACTTCAATTCTATCAGGTATAACTCTAAACTCAACTCTAGCATGATGAATTGTGATGCCATTTGCAGACATTGGGAATAGAATTCTTTCTACTCTGCAAAGTTTAAGGAATCGCCCCCCCCCCCAATAGGTTAAGCAAAGAAACCCCTGATACATCCACAAAATAAAAGGTGCAAGTTCCACAGAAAAACTATGTTTTCATACTAAGGGCACCCTAAAGAGACCATCAGACCGAACCCCAGTCCAATTCCGCTTGACACCAGGCTTGGTCAAGCTCAGAATCACCAGAAACATCAATTTCACTCACAATATCTCTATAGAGTTTCACAGAACAAATTGTGTTTTTTCATTTAAAGCACCTCATTTACCCTAGAGAGACATCCAGAATCAATCTCGGGTCCCACTCTCAAAACCTCCATTTTCATTCCACAATACTCTATAAAGTAAATGGTACGTCGTTTCACAGAACAAATTTCATTTTAGGACTTAGGGCACCTCATTTACCCTAGAAAGACATTCAAACTCGACCCCAGGTCCTGTTCTTCGGACCTATATTTTCACTTCAATCATATAGACTACGCAATCGATGTACCATTTTAAGAAATGGACTAGTTTTCTAACTTAGAGTATCACGACCCAAATATAATAAGTCATGATTGTGAACCCTAGAAAACGGCCCACAAGGATTTGGCAAATGATAGGTGAAAGACAACAAACAAAAAGGAGTCGCCACCTCATTTTTTAAGGAAATGAGGAAAACCATAAAAATGTTTTATTTCCAAAACCACATGACTCCATTTTAAAAAGAAAGGCGATGTCTTTAAAACCAGAAAATTGGATTCGGGGGCTAAGTTACGATGTGGGAAGGTTCTGGGCAAAGCCCATAGGCACCCACATCGCCCGAATTGGTCTCTTAATTTGATTGGGCTAATTTAAGATCTTTTTCACTCAAATATCATCATATATCATCACAAGGCAGCATGCATAACATATATTCCATCCATGCATCTCATCCATGCATAATCAAATAAGTAAAACAAAATAGAAAAAGAAGAAAAGAGAAGAAAGACCTAGGATACTTGGATCCTAGAACGGATTTGAGCCTTACAACGAGCGCCTACGTACTATGCAGCGAAATGCATGGATCAAATTCCACGTAGTTCGAATAGAATAGGGTTAAATCCTAATACGGACTCATGGTAAAAACCCTAGGTTTCCTTATTCGAAAATGTACTGAATAGTCCAAAATTGAAAACTTTCGCAAGATAGAAACTTTGATAGAAAACTAGAATTTTATTAATGAAGGAAACCCTTGATAATTACCATATGTCCGTAATAAGAAGTAACCTTAGGAAGGAGAAGAGAAAGAACAAGAAAAGAAAGGTGAATTGGGGCACCTTCAAACCCATTTACCTGAGCGCAATAGCTCCAAGCATTAGCAATTTCAAGCAATAGCGGCCCTATTTGCAATAAGACAAGCATTGTACCTGTTTGCACCCTTACAAGTGTGCAAAACCATGCAAGAAGAACAATATAATAATCTAGACAGAATACTAAAAGTCCCAAAATTATCCTAATAATCATGCAAAAGCAATAATTAAAAGGAAACAAGAAACCCTAGTATGCTCCTACATGGAATATGTCTTCTAACATGCATGCAAGACTAATAAATATGCAAAAGACTCTATAATAATCATGAGAATATCAAATAATATCATTAAGCATGCAAACAAAGCTAACTCAAGTCAAAAGTATGATATTTTATGTAAAACACGAAAATATGCCTTCTTACGGCGAGCTTTCTTAAGCAAAATTATCTTAAGATAATTTTACATGGAAATCACCTCATATGAAGGTTCTATCAACATATCTTACATAAAATATATACTTAAGAACATAGTAGAAGAGATTTCATGCTTAAACACATTCCCGAATACCCTTATGCAGAACCCTATCCCCTAAAAAGGATAATTATCCTTAGAAAATGATAACTTCTCCAAAACCCTAGAAAATAAACTATATGAATGCAAAACCCAACATGGCTCAACTCCAAATCACATATATAAACCAACCATGATGAAGAAAAACCCAAATAATCACAACAAATAGGCTATATGAAACATGCATGACTTGAAAGGATAAAAAGGATAATGCTTTCAAAACCCTAGGTGACTAAGGACTATCAAGCATATTAACCCATGAATAACGTTAAAATCATACACATAACATTACAAAAGCATTGGATTCAATCAATATGCAGAGTTACTACATGCATTAGAACTATCATAGAAGAAGAAGGAGAAGAAGAAGGAAAAAAGACTAAATTCAGCAATTGAAAGGATGACTTACCTCTTGTAGAACTTCTCTTGCCTTTGAAATAACTCTTCTCTTGCTTGCTTAGGGTTAGAGAACCTCTCTTTGTTATCCTTCAACTCCCAATCTCGTAGCTCCCTCTCTCTCTAAGTATAAAGTGCACTTGTAGCCCTCTATGTGCTGAATATCATGTTCTTTATATAGAGGACTGACCTCATGAACCAATGGCTAAGATTAATTCATTAAATAATGATCCTAGGGCTATTAGAGACTCTCTTAGTGCTCAAACAACTCAAAGTTACTCACTTTTAGAAGGAAACAACTTGCAAAGGCGGAGGAAACCGTCATAGGAGGAAGGAAGAGGTAGAATCCCACTTAAAGATGGATTCCCTCGGGTGACCGTCCGGGCTTGGACGGCTGACCGTTTGGGCTTGGATGGCTGACCGTCTGGCCCCAGATGGTCACCCGAGGGCTCCCATCAGCATTCCTCGGTTAGACTCCTTCGCCTTCCGAAAGTCTTTCGGGGGTCAAATTAAGTCCAATTTTGACGAAATCAAAGCCAAAACGACCGTGGTTTGATGAGGAACACATTTTTAGATGTTTTAGGACAAAAATCCTTAACCATGGGGGCATGGTTAGGTTTTACAAAGGCGGCTAGCCATGGTGCCTCACCGTCGCTAAGCTGGGTTTGTACACAAGGTCGAACCGAATGCTTTCCCAATTAAAATTCGATCTTTCTAAACACACCTAGGATGTAAATAAAGCCCAATTGAAGTTAAATGAGAGAAAATTGGTTGGGTCTTATGAGTCGATTTGAGCAAACCAAGAAAAGGTCTTTTAGCCAACCTGAACCACAATGAGCCGAATTGATCTTAAACCATTAATTCATGAAATTGAACCTATATATAGACTCTATGTACTCATATGAACTCGAAGGAATGACTCGAGATTCATTTCAAGGTCAAATGGAAAATATACGGCTTAAAAGACGATTATGCCCTTAAAGTCGCAAAAGTTCTTATTAACTATCGAAATGAACTCCAAATCACTTCAAAATTCATACACATGATATTCAATGCCATAGAAACTCAATGCAAAAGACTAGACTCGAAAATAAAATAAAAACCTATATGAAATGATGACCTCAAACTAGGGTGACAAAAAATGGGGTGTGACAATGATCAATAAGAATAAATCCAGTTTAATTAGAGAAAATCACTTGGAAATCATGTGGATAACACATGCTAGAAAACCTATTATTTAATGAAAATTTTGGCATGACCCATTCGTAAATGAGACATACCATGATAAAACCTATTTAATAACATCAAAATTACCCTGTCATCCATCATGGGTATTATCACATGCATAATAATCCATATGAAAGAAACCTTCATAATTAAAATATTACAAATGTTTAAGTTATACATGTTCGATACCCATTGGTCGAATAAAAAATGTTTAAATATTACAAATCCACAATAATAATTTTCCAAATCCTTAACATTGTTCCAAAATAAGATAACATCTTAAACTAAGTTGGTCCACATTTAACTCCTCAAGGTGAGGTCTCCCCTGCTATGACATCATTTGAAAAATATTTATAAAATAGAGGTAAATATAAAACTCAGTAGGTATAATTTTCATACGAAAATAACTAAAACATGATAATATAGACAAATAAATCATGCACATAAAATAATGGAAATTCCATAACATGCCATGAATGTAATGTGACTCCATGTCCATTTACATTATTTCCACAATTACCCAATCACACTCCCATAGGAGTCTTTGGGCGGAAATGGAGGATTTTAACCTAACCTCTAAGAGGACAACACAGCATGACATCTCTACCTGGGACCACAGTAGCCCCTATTCAGAAACACAACAAAACATCCTTGTTTGGGACTATAGTACCTCAGGACCAAGGGAGTGGAAAACACAACAACACGGTCATGCCCTTTAATACTTTTACTAAGTATTTATTAATTCCATTTTATGCACAATTATGCCAATGATGCTATGGATAGGTATATAAGTTCCAATGCATTTCAATACATACAGAAAACACAAATATATAATTATTTCATAATTATACAACAAAGTTAGGCTATATATGTAAAACATATAAAATATAGACTAACATTAATCTACATAACAAATACATTAAAAATGCACAACAACTAACATGTACATAAGGCAATATACCCCTATGTGTAATATTCTATAATATGGTTACGTATACTAGACTCCCAATACATGCATTCCAAAATATACATGATAATATACCCAAAAATCATAAATATTGAAAATATATATTTATATTTAATATACAAGGGTTTATATCCTACTCGATTATCACACCTACCTCAAATATGATGCATAAAGTGTAGAGAAAATGCGTTGGGAAGGTTGAATCCAAACCTAAGATGCAAGAATAAGTTCCAAAATTCACAAATCAAACTCCAACCTTCACCAAGCATGTGTAGAATGAAGAATCCAGCTTGTCAAAGATGAAGATCTGAGCTCTTAGATTGCATACAAAAGAAGAAGGAGAGTATAGGAGGTCTAAACCCTTATTCTCCCTCCACCATCCATCACTCCTTCTCTCTCCTCCCTCTTTCTCCTTCTCTTAATGTTTTAAAACTCAAAATGGCTGAAAATGGAAGAAGAGAGTCGGGCTTAAGGTGATAAATGGGTATAAAGGCAAATGCGTCATTTCACCGTGTTACAAAAATTTGGATTCTATCATACCTCGATCAATCGGCCTTCAGAGGCCGATTGATTGGCTGAGCGGAGAATCCAAAATAGCTTATGTCTGAACTGAGGACACCCCAATCGATTGGTTTCTACTAAAATTGGCCAATAATGAATGGAAACATGCATAAATGCTACACATGCTCAATCTAACATGCATATTATGCAAACTGACATTAAACCACATGTTATACATCATAAATATTGTACGGGGGAAAGTCCGGACAATCGGCGGAGCGCTTTGAAGGGGTGGTCCGGAGATTCGGAACGCCACGCAGCTATGGCGCGATTGGGTTGCAAGGACTGAGATAGCTCGTGGTCGTGTGGGGATACAGAACCTTCTCGATGAACAGGAGAGCAGGGCGTTGGCTAGAACGGGTACCTGAAATCAAAGAGGATCGTCAGGGGAGACCGGGGGTTTCCCGGTCTAAAACCCTCCGACGGTTAAGTCAGTCTCTGAGGGGGAAAGAGAGAGAGGAATTTCTAGGGTTTTTGTGCTGGAGGAACTTACCCTCTTCGGTATGAATAGTGCTCCTTTTATAGGCAAGTGCTAGGTTTCGGATTGGTCCAATGCTCTGACCTGACCGTGGTCAAGTTAGGATCTTGAGCTAACTGTGGTTAGATTGGGGCTTCAGACCAAATCGCGGATCTTTCGGGGTTACAGGCCTGACCGTTGACAGCAGTACCCCTGAATCGGTTTCCAAGAGCGTGCTCTGCTCCCGGTCTGATTTCCTCTGTCGGATCCGGGATGTAAGACAAACTCGACCCACGTGAGGGGCACGTGCTTATGCGGCCCGAAGGGGTTCATTGGACCGAGAGGGTACTTGCCCGAGGTTGACACGAATCGAGGGCATCGAGGCCCGAGGTCCCATTTGCCCGAGAGCGGGAAGGCCCGAAGGCTTGGATGCTCCGAAGGCGTACTAGCCCGATGGAACAGGGTCGCCCGAGCTCATTACCGAGAATAGACACGTGTCACTGTTTCCTTTGCTCTTCATAAATGTCCCACACAACTTCCCCCGAGCCATCACGTCCTCGGTCACTCGGTTACCGAGGATGTGATGGTTCTGACATGGTGGTACTACCTTTTAGTCAGGCGCCGTTTCGTATGCCCGAGGCAGCTTTTGGGCACAAATCACGAGGGGGTGACGTCAGCCTCGGGAAGCTAGGTATATAAGGGTTTTGCCTCCCTTATTTTCCCATTTTCACTCCCAGAGCCAGAGCCTTGCCAACCGAAGAGAATTCGCCAGAGAAAGGAAATCCAACCGTTGACAGCTGCCGGAAATCGCCCTTCTTGAATTTTCCGGTGAGTTCTTCATTTGTTCTTGGTGTTCTTCATTTTTCTCCATGCATTTGTCTGTGATCTCCTTTTTTCAATCCGTTCGTAAAAACCAAGTTGTGTGCTCGGTTGTTTGTGAAATGTCTGAACCGAGCACATCACATGTGCTCGGTTTCTTGCAATGTGTTTGAACCGAGCACAACATATGTGCTCGGTTAAGACTAGGTTTAAAACCGAGAGACTAACTTTCCTAGGATTGTTCGGGGGTTCCCTTAAAGATAGGATTATTATTTGTTTCATGCGTCCTAGGGCATTTTATTCTTACCGAGCTCTGTACTTAACAGATGACTCATCAAATCCGAGGGAACCCGAACAAGGAGAGGGACTTCGGAGAGAGGTTTGGTTTTGGGACCGAGGTCACGTTTCGGTCTGCCGAGGTCGGTGAAGAAATCAGTTCTACCGACGACCGAGGGGGTGTGCCTATCCACAACATCAACTTCTTCGAGGGCGGTGTTCGGGTCCCCTTCCCCGAGCTGCTAGTGGACTTCTTGAACTTCATCAACTTAGCACCCATCCAGTTGAAACCGAACACGTACAAAGTAGTGCTCGGGGTTGTAGAGCTCAATAGAATCCTTGGCACCAACCTAGGTGTTGAGGAGATATTCAGCTGTTATCAGCTTTCTTGGTCACCGAGCGGGTTCTATCTCAGATCCCGAGACCCCGAGCGGGTGCTTGTCACACACATCCCCGACAGTAGCCAAGGGTATCAGTCGGACATAGTGTTTGTCTATGGCGACTTTGAGCCTCCCTTGCTCGGGAGAGAAGGGCGAAGGGTCCCTCGGGCGCTCGGAGAGCCTCGTAAGTTTTTAGAGTTTTAGTACTTGATAACTAATTTTTTCTTTTTCATATGCTCGGTTCATGACTTGTTCTTTTTTCACAGCTGAAGCTGCCTTTGAGCTTCCTCTTGAAGCTAGGGAGGAAGAGA
Source organism: Liquidambar formosana (assembly GCA_039720395.1). Lineage (NCBI taxonomy): Eukaryota > Viridiplantae > Streptophyta > Magnoliopsida > Saxifragales > Altingiaceae > Liquidambar > Liquidambar formosana. The sequence goes on from JBBPBK010000242.1 coordinate 360,967, forward strand.
TCCAGAGGGTACTGAACTACCGAGGGGAAGACGGCTTTGGTCGGGCAGCCCACGTCCTCCTCAAGTACCCCCCTCGGTACCGAAGCTTCCAGGCCACGAGCGTTCCCAGAGGGTACCCTTCTTTTGGTCAAGCAAAGAAGAAGAAGGCTCCCGAGCGAGAACCGAGCATAGTGGTCGCTCTCGGTACGCAGCAGGGCCGAGCTGAAGGAGAGGGTTCAAACTCCCCTCAAGAGTGGTCGCTCGATAATATGGCTGACCGAGGAACTTCCATGAAGGTTCCTGCGCCAAAAAAGAAAGGCGCAGGCCCGAGCAGGCAAAAGGGGTCTGACCCCATCAAAGAGGCTATGCGGAGGAAGCAGCAGCAGGGGAGAGTACCTCAAGTCAATCCGCCCGACAAGGCTGCCCCGAGGGAAACGACCCCGAGGGTACCGAAGAAGAGGCCAGCTCCGGAAATTCCTCGGTCCTCAGAGCCGAACATTCCTCGGGAGATTGGGCCCTCGGAGAGGCTAGGGAAGACAATCGTGATCGAGGACCAATCTCTCGAGCAGGCAAAGAAAAAGCAGAGGGTTGAGATGGATTACCCCTTCCCCTCCTCGGAGTACCAGCCCCTCACAATAGACCGAGGACGCTGGGAGATAATGAGGGACTTGCCCCAGTTCCCCCTTCCAACCGACCGGAGGCTCTCGGTCATGACCGACCCTGAGTTCACGTACCATTCCATCGGGAACTTACTAAAGTTCCCGTCGGACATGGCCAGCCACAAGAAACACCGGTCGGTGGACTTGGGCTACGAGACGCTCATCCACCAACTCTTGGTAAGCTTCTGTTCTTCCAACACTTAAGAAAATTTTGAGTTTGTTATCTTCATACTAATTGTGCTCGGTGAACGTAGGCCGCGCAACAAACCATGCTCCTGACCGAGCGTCTCTTGAAGACCGAGGACCGGTATAAAAAGGAGGTGGTTGAATGGTCGATCGAGAGGTCCGACCTTAAAGCCGAGGGAAGCCAGCTGAGGGAGGAGCTGGCCAAGGTGTAGTCGGAGTTGGAGAGCATCCGAGAGGCTGCTCAGTTGTCCCAAGACGAGCTCGCCAAGTCTCAGGCCCTGACCGAGGACCTAAGGTCCAAGCTTGATCAGTCCCGAGGCGATGCTTCTCACTGGAAGAAGCAAGCCGATGAATGGTATGATCAATGGCAGACCGAGGTCGAATCTCGGGCGACCCAGATTAAACAGGCCGAGGATAAAGCCGCCGACGAGTACGTCGAAAAGATGGAGCCGTATCTGGAGAAGAACTACAGACTCGGTTGGGACTCCCTCGGTGCTTGGGTCAAGGAGGCCTACCCGAAGGTGGACTTAGAAAAGATCCCCTTTGAGAGGGTAATGCTGCCCCTCTCGGATGATGAGGGAGAGGAGGAAGGGGATGACGTCGAGGATGGGGAGGCCTCACCCGAGGAGCCTGGGGCAACTGAGCGCCCGGATGTCGTGCCAGCCACCGAGCAACCAGCCACCGACAATACCGAGCTTCCTGCCCCCGAGGACCTTCAGAGCCCTACTGCCGAGGACCCCGAGCACTCTATCACCGAGGCTCGTCCCACTTAGGATTATTATTATTTTTATTATTTTATTTTATTTTTTTGCCCGAGGGGCTTATTATATACAGGAATCTATTTGTAAAAAACTTCAATTTTTGAATATATATATGCTCTTTTTTGGCCCGATGGGCTTCCCATGTATGCTTGTCTTGAGTGTTTATGCTTGTTTTCGGCGTGATGGGCTTTTCGTTTTATGTCTGGTTATTTCAATGCATGTTTTAAGCGCTAGAACCTATTTTTCTTCGGATGTTTCCTTCTTTTAGATGCACTTGTGCTCGCGCCCTTTGTTTTATGTTCCAAGGCGTCGCTATTCGGAATCCGAGACTTAAGTAAGTATCCCTTTGTTGCCCAAGTGGGGCTAAGGTGATCGGCCCTCACCACCTTGGCGAGACTAAGGTTTTCTGTATGCATTTCCTTGCTGTCATGGTGAGGCTAGGGTGATCGGTCCTCGTCATCATGACAAGACTAGGAGTTTCTAATAATGGCAGCATTTTCATTGAATAAAAAGACTTCATTGATTGGGTCGAGCTGGTGTTTTGCCGACCACGCTCATATTACATCTTTCTTCATTTGTGGAATATTCTAAGGTTCGACACGTTTACCGACCTTGGTAGGTCCCTATTGTCTTCACAATGCTTTAGATCATAGGAACCTTTTTCTCCGACAGCGATGACTTCATAGGGGCCTTCCTAGGTTGCCCCGAGTTTTCCTTCCTTTGGGTCCCGAGTTCCCAAGTTTACTTTTCTGAGGACGAGATCGCCGACTTTAAATTCTCGAGGGCTGATTTTCTTCTCATAATACTTCCGGAGTTCTTGTTGATAGATCGCCATTCGGATTATTGCTTCGCCTCTTCTTTCTTCGGCTAGGTCAAGCTCGCGCGCCATGTTCTCTTCGTCCTGCTCTTGACTGAGTTCTTCTGTTCTTAGAGTCGGATATTCCATTTCTGCTGGGATGACTGCCTCTGTCCCGAAAGCGAGTGCAAAAGGGGTTTCGTTTGTCGACCTCCGGGGGGTCGTCCTGTATGCCCATAGGACCGCATGAAGCTCCTCGGGCCACCTCCCTTTTGCTTTCTTCAGCCTCTTCTTGATTCCTTTTACAATTACTTTGTTTGTCGCCTCTGCTTGACCATTTGATTGCGGATAACTCGGACTAGCGTAGAAGAACTTCGCTCCGAATTGTGCGCAGAACTCTTGAGTTCTTCGACTCTCGAATTGAGTACCGTTATCCGAGATGAACGCTTGGGGAACCCCAAATCTCGTGAAGATGTTTTCCCAAAGGAAACTGATGATATCCGAGTCCCTGATGGAGGCTAGGGCAGCGGCCTCCACCCACTTTGTGAAGTAGTCGGTTGTGACAACGAGGTATCTCCTATTGCCGCTCGCTCGGGGGAGCGGTCCGACCAAATTAAGGCCCCATTTTGCAAAGGGCCAAGGGCTCGATAATGGATGTAGGTTTCCTGCTGGTCGATGGATTTTATCCGAGAAGAATTGGCAATTCGGACATTTCCGGGTGTACTTAAGGGCATCCTTTTGCATGTACGGCCACCAATAGCCGTGCGTTATTGCTCGGTGCGCCAGCGATCGTCCCCCAGCGTGACCTCCACAACTTCCATCATGCAGTTCTTGCAAGACTCCTTCCACTTCGTTCGGATGAACGCATCTCAAATACGCTCCGGTGAAAGATCGCCTGTATAGCAAGCCTTTTGGAGAGAGCCAGAATCGTGCCGATTTGACCCTAATCCGGTGTTTCTGATGGTGGTCTTCAGGAAGGACATCATTTTTGAGATATTCGATTATTTCGTCCATCCAACTTGGACTAAGTTCGACAATTTCGTTGGCTTCCGGGCTTGGCTCTATGCTTGGGGCATGGATAGTTTCGATATTAATTGTTCTTCGAGATTCTGTTTCCAGTGCCGACGTGAGAGATGCTAGCGCGTTCGCGTGTTTGTTCCATTCTTGGACAAGTTGTTGGATGCAAACGCTTTCGAAATTCGAAATAAGCTTCTTGGTGAGCACGACATAAGCTCTCATCCTTTCATCCCGGGCCTCATACTCACCGTTCAGCTGCCGAACCACCAATTGAGAATCACTGAAAAGATTTAATTTGGTCGCCGATAATGCCAGGGCAAGCCTTAGTCCTGCTAGAGTGGCCTCGTACTCAGCCTCGTTGTTTGAGGCGGAGAACTGCAGTCTGATGGCGCTTTCTAGAACTTCACCTGTCGGAGATCGGAGGACAATCCCGATTCCTGCCCCTCGATTGTTCGAGGCCCCGTCGACATACAGCTCCCATCTCTTACTATCCTCGCCCCCGAGTTCGGCCGAGGAAGAGGTATCCGATTGTTCGGGCGAACTTTGGTTTGCCTCATCTCGCTCGCTGTTACAATCGGTAAACTCAGCAACGAAATCGGCTAAGATTTGCCCTTTTATTGCCGTCCTCGGTCTGAATTGGATATCAAATGCCGCTAACTCGATCCCCTATTTAGAAATTCTTCCGGAAAGGTCGGGCTTCCGAAGTACATCTTTTAGGGGTTGGTTCGTCAGGACGATGATGGTGTGTGCTTGAAAATAGTGTCGGAGCTTTCTCGAAGCTGTTCGGAGCGCTAGGGCAATCTTTTCGAGAGGCAAGTACCGTGTTTCGGCATCAAGTAAGGTCTTACTTACGTAATACACAGGTTTTTGTTCTTTTCCATCTTCTCGGATCGCGACGGCGCTTACCGCGTGCTGGGAAACTGCTAGGTATAAGAACAATGGTTCTCCGTGTCTTGGTTTCGACAAGACAGGAGGGCTTTCCAAATGTCTTATTAAATTTTTCAAGGCGACTCGACATTCCTCCGTCCAAACGTGCTTTGTTTTCTGCTTCTTTAGAGCCTGGAAGAAGGGCTGGCACTTGTCCGAGGATCGTGAGATAAAGCGCCCTAGTGCCGCGATCATTCCGTTCAACCGCTGAACCTCTCGGTATGTGCTTGGTTCTTTTAGTGATCGCAATGCCTCTATCTTCGTGGGATTTGCCTCAATCCCTCGTCGAGTAACCAAGTGTCCGAGGAACTTTCCTGACCGCACCTCGAAAGAGCTTTTCTTAGCATTGAGTTTCATCCCGAATTGCCGCAATCTCCCAAAAGCCTCGGTAAGGTCAGCTATGTGGTCGCACTCGGCCGAGCTTTTTACGATGGTGTCATCGACGTAAGCTTCCAAATTCTTCCCAATTAGTCCCTCGAACATTCGAGAAACAAGTCGTTGATACGTTGCCCCGGCGTTCTTGAGACCGAAGGGCATCACTTTGTAGCAGTAGGTGCCGGTCGGGGTGATAAATGCTGTTTTCTCCTGATCCTCTTCCACCATCGGCACCTGATGGTATCCGGAAAAGGTGTCAAAGATGCTCAATCGAGCGTACCCGGCAATTGAGTCTATGACTTGGTTGATCTTCGGCAGCGGGAAACTATCCTTCGGGCAAGCTTTGTTTAGGTCCGTGAAATCAACACATATTCTCCATTCGCCACTTTTCTTCCTGACACATACTGGGTTGGCGAGCCATGTCGGGTACATTACTTCCCGTATAAATCCGGCTTCCGAAAGTTTCTTTACCTCCTCGTTTATGGCCCGAGCTCGGTCATCGGACAACCTCCTTTGCTTCTGTGTGACGGGCTTGTAGCTCGGATTCACTCTAAGCCTGTGTTGGACTGTGCTCGGATCGATTCCTGGCATCTCATGTGGCGACCAAGCAAACACATCAGCGTTTTTCTTCAAGAACTGAAACAACTCCGACGCTTCCTCCTCCGAGAGAGAGCTCCCGAGAAGAAAGTATCGTTCGGGGCATTTCTCATCAATGATCATCTTACGGAGCTCTTCACCCGTTCGGTCGTCGGGCTCGAGTAAAGTATCTTCAACCCTGAGCCGACCGTGCTTTAATTGCTATAATGGGTCGATGTCCCTTTTAACCTTTTTTGGCTCGACGGAACTGTCCTCCATCATCTCGATCCGAGCGTTGCTCTTTTCCTTCTTCTTTGTCGTCGACGACGGAGTGTGACCTGTAAGTTCATACATAAAACATTCTCGGGCTACAGCTTGGTTTCCGCGGAGTTCCATTATGCCTTCGGGTCCCGGGAAGCGGACGGACTGGTGGTAAGTGGAGGGGACCGCTTCGATGGCGTGGAGCCAAGGCCTTCCCATTATCACGTTGTATGCTGATCGCTCTTCTAGAACGACAAAGTGCTGAATGGTCTGGACTGGGCCGGTTCGGACGGCTAGGGCGACTTGCCCGAGGGGGTAAGAAAGATTCCCGTTGAATGCTTTCAAGCTCAAATTACTCGGGGAGAGATCGTCCTTTTTCAACCCTAACTGGTCGAAGAGTTTTTTGAACATGACATTAACCGAGGCTCCGTTGTCGACATAGACCTTCCCTACGTCGTAGTTCGCGATCATCATTCAGACTATCAGGGCGTCATTGTGGGGATGGTGTGTTTCCGTGGTCGGATAACCTTTCCCGAAGAATAGGGCGGAACTCAAATCATCCTTCCCTCTTTCAGCCACGAGCGTTGGCTCTGACTTTAATTCGAACACTTCCCGAAGGTGGGAGGCTTTCTGGTATTGCGCCCGAAGAGCGTTTATGGAGACCGAAGCCCTGTCATATACTCCGCTAATTACGTCGATGGCTCCCAAGACGGTATATCCCTCGGCCTCAGCTCTTGGTTTCTCGATTTTTTTATCCTCGGGCTTTTTCCGATCATCATTCTTGGCAATGAACTCACTCAGGTGTCCGGCTTTTGCTCAGGTCTCCAGGTTATGCTTTAGGGTTTTGCAGTCTTCAGTCTTATGGCCGTGATCTTTATGGTATTCGCAAAACCATTTTTTGTTCCTCCTTTCGGGGTCTCCGCCCATCGGCCTTGGTTTCTCGAAAAAGTCTTTATTTTCAACGATTCGCAATAGTCTGTAGATTGGCATAGTGAAAACAGTGAGGACCGCCTGATTTGGATTTGCTGGTACCTTGTCTCTTGTCGGCTCATGTTTTGCTCGGTCGTCCCTTGTTCGGTCCGTTCGGGGATTCTTATCTTTCTTCTTATCCCCCTGCTCGGTCTGCTTGGCCATCCGAAAAGCATCGTCGAGTCGTATGTATCTCTGTACTCGATCAAGCAGCTTTCCGATGCTGGATGGTGGGTCGAGTGTGAGCTGCTCGAACAATCGAGAGGATCGAATCAGCCCTCGTCTGAAGATGTCGAGAGCGCTTCGCTCATCTGGTTCCTCGATCTCGGTGTAAAGCTCCCAGAATCTCTGGGAATAATCTCGCAAGGGCTCCTTCGTCACCTGCCTCATCTCGTACAGGTTTTGCATGGTCTTGGCGTACTTCTTGCTTGTTATGAATCGATCCCGAAAGAGTTTGACCAAATCTTCCCACCGTCGGATCGATTTCTCTGGAATCTTTGCCCACCACCTTAAGGCAATCTCCCCAAGGCTCATCGGGAAGATTTTACACATAAAGCCCTCATTGTCAATGTAGAGGGACATCTTTTGGACATAGTACGTTAGATGGTAGTCGGGATCCGCTACCGGGGAGTAGGGAGTGAAGGTGACGGCACTATAATTCTTTGGGGTTGGTGTGGTTTGGATCCAGCTCGCGAAGGGAGACTTTCCTACCAGCAAATAGTTCGGTGTCGGTCGCACCGGCTCCCTCATTATCTTGATCTCCTCCTGGATCTTCCTCGCGAATTCGTCTGAGGTTAAATCTCCAACCCTCCTTCTCCTTTCCTCTCGAGAGCTTTTCCCATATCGACTTGGCTCTGCCGAGCCCTCGACTGCCTCGTAACGTTCTCTATCCCTCCGGTTGGCCTTCAGAGCTGACGTCTCGGAGCGCCGCACGCTTCCTCTCCGACCTTGGTTATCTTCCTGGGGGGTCCGCCTGACTCGACTAGAACTCGCTCCCGTGACGACCTTGGAGAAAGAGTCATGTACCCGCCCCCTATCAGTTCTTTGGCGCTCCACCTTACTCTTCAACTTCCTATAGCTTTGATCCTCACTTCTTTCAAACCGCCTCTCTGGGGCGAGTATTCTACGCCGCCGTGGCCGGGATTCGGTGGGGTAAGTGGTGTAGCTTCGCTTGTCACCACCGTCTTCCGCTGACATTTGGCCGTGGTGGGGGGAGGCTTGATGGCGGCTACGCTCTTTGAGATTGAGATACTCCTGCTCTAGGGCGAGTTTCTCGCGATTCGCCTCGTCTAACCGTGCCTGGAGCATTGCGACTACAGCGGTGACCACCTCCGGGTTGGAGTGCTCCGCGACCGCTCGCTCATACGCGGCCTAGACTTCTTGCATCTGGGTTTGCTCCACCGGCCTACTGGTCTCCCCGATGAAGGTAGCGCTCGCCGGGGGACGCCCGGCCGGCGGTGGTGGGAGCACTACACTTGCTCCATTCATTTCTGGCCCAGCGTACGTTGCCCCGGACCTAGTTCGCCCCGCCATTTATAAGAAAGGGAACACAAGCTCAAGCGAAGGCGAGCACAAAGGCCTTTCGCTCGTCTTCCCATAGATGGCGCCAAACTGTACGGGGGAAAGTCCGGACAGTCGGCGGAGCGCTTTGAAGAAGTGGTCCGGAGATTCGGAACGCCACGCAGCTATGGCGCGATTGGGTTGCAAGGACTGAGATAGCTCGTGGTCGTGCGGGGATACAGAACCTTCTCGATGAACAGGAGAGCAGGGCGTCGGCTAGAACGGGTACCTGAAATCAAAGAGGATCGTTAGGGGAGACCGGGGGTTTCCCGGTCTAAAACCCTCCGACGGTCAAGTCAGTCTCTGAGGGGGAAAGAGAGAGAGGAATTTCTAGGGTTTTTGTGCTGGAGGAACTTACCCTCTTCGGCATGAATAGTGCTCCTTTTATAGGAAAGTGCTAGGTTTCGGATTGGTCCAATGCTCTGACCTGACCGTGGTCATGTTAGGGTCTTGAGCTAACCGTGGTTAGATTGGGGCTTCAGACCAAATCGCGGATCTTTCGGGGTTACAGGCCTGACCATTGACAGCCGTACCCCTGAATCGGTTTCCAGGAGCGTGCTCTGCTCCCGGTCTGATTTCCTCTGTCGGATCCGGGATGTAAGACAAACTCGACCCACGTGAGGGGCACGTGCTTATGCGGCCCGAAGGGGTTCATTGGACCGAGAGGGTACTTGCCCGAGGTTGACACGAATCGAGGGCATCGAGGCTTGAGGTCCCATTTGCCCGAGAGCGGGAAGGCCCGAAGGCTTGGATGCTCCGAAGGCGTACTAGCCCGATGGAACAGGGTCGCCCGAGCTCATTACAGAGAACAGACACGTGTCACTGTTTCCTTTGCTCTTCATAAATGTCCCACACAAATATCATCTCAAAGATCATGTGTAATGCACATGCAAGCTATAACTCGACAAATCATTAACTAATCATGCAATTAAACTAATTTAATGAAGTGGGTGTTACATAGAGTACCCCATTGATCCTAAGGGGACATTCTGATTTGACCCCGGGTATCGACAGGTAAAACCTGCTAAGTAAAGCCCATACCTGGGAAATAATTTTTTACAATCCAATACATACCAAATGGTGCACCAAAATGAAAATTTGACTTCATTTTCGAACTTAGAATGTCATGTTTACCCTAATAGGACATCATCTTTTGATCCCAGGTCTAGACCTGGCATGCTAAACCGGAGCTTGCCAACTGTCCATCAAATCTGTGACACGTGGTGTAGATATTTTTCACAAATATCTAAAGGAATCTTTAAAAATTTTGAAAGGTTATGATGAGGAGATAAAGCATTAAATACTTGTAATCATGATGTTTGAGTCTCTTTAATAGGCTTTTGCACTTAGAGCCTTATTATTAGGCTTTTAGTGCAAAAACCTAAAAAATAAGTTTTTCACCTTAAGCCTGTGAACCCCGGAAAATGGCCCACAAGGATTTGGCAAAAGATAGTGAAAAGACAACAAACGAAAAAGAGTCGCCACCTCATTTTTTAGGGAAAAGAGGAAAACCACAAAAATGTTTTATTTTCAAAACCACATGACTCCATTAAAGGAAAAGCAAAGTCTTTGAAACCAGAAAATTGGATTCGGGGGCTAAGTTACGACGTGGGAAGGTTTTAGGCAAAGCCCATAGGCACCCACATCGCCCGAGTTGGTCTCTTAATTTGATTAGGCTAACTTAAGATCTTTTTCACTAAAATATCAGCATATATCATCACAAAGCAGCATGCATATCATATATTCCATCCATCTATTTCATCCATGCACAATCAAACAAATAAAACAAAACAGAAAAAAGAAAAGAAAAGAAAAGAAAAGCTTAGGATACTTGGATCCTAGAACGGACTTGAGCCTCACGAAGAGCGCCTACGTACCATGCAGCGAAATACATGGATCAAAGTCCACGTAGTTCGAATAGAATAGGGTTACAACCTAATACAAACCTATGGTAAAAACCCTAGGTTTCCTTATTTGAGAACGTATTGATTTAGTCCAAAATTGAAAACTTCCACAAGAGGAAAACCTTGATAGAAAACCAGAATTTTATTAACAAAGGAAACTCTTGATAATTACCATGTATTCGCATTAAGAAGTAACCCTAGGAGGGGGAAGAGAAAAGAAAGAAGAAGAAAAGTGAATTAGGGCACTTCATACCCTACTTACCTGAGCGCAAAAGCTCCAAGCATTAGCCATTTCAAGCAATAGCAGCCCTATTTGCAATAGGACAAGCATTGTACCTGTTTGCACCCTTACAAGTGCACAAAATCATGCAAGAAGAACGATATGCTAATCTGGACAGAACCATAACAAGGCCTAAAATTACCCATTTATCATGCAAACAACAAGAATAATGAATAACTAAAGACCCTAACTCAATCCTACATGCAATGACCTAACTAACATGCATAAAAACCTATGAGAAACATGCTAACAGTCATGAGAGACTCCAATAATATCAATAAACATGATAACTAAGTCTATTCTAACCAGAAAGATGATATTTTATGTAAAATATGAAAATAGGCCTTCCTACGGCGAGCTTTCTTAAGCGAAACTATTTTAAGATAATTTCACGTAAAAAAGTCGTTATGGGGAGGTGCAATTATCATATCCTATGTAAAATATATATATTAGAACACAATAGAAGTGATTTCATACTTAAACACATCACAGAAAGCTCTCATGCAAAACCCTACTTAACGAAAAGGATAATTATCCTTAGAAAAGGATAATATCTCCAAAAACCCTATAAAATCTACTATATGAATGCAAACCTAGCATGATTCAACTATATGCAGTATATGTAGAATGACTATGATGAGAAATTACTCACAAAACTAAGCTAAGCATGTTGTATGAAACCTGTGTGATTTTAGGGTTATCGAAACCCTAATCTCACAACTATGCATAAAAACCTACGAAAAGACTCTAACACATGCTCAAATCATCATGAATATCATTCATATCATATATATATTAACTAACAGGAGTATCAACTTACGACAATTATCACAGCAACCTAGACATATGAACTATGCATGATTTAAGAGGATAAAAGAAGATAATGCTCCTAAAACCTTAGTAAACCAGGGCTTATCAAGCATATAAAGCCATAAAGTATCTCAAAATCATTCATAATACATCCTAAAAACATTGAACTATCCTAACATGTAGAGTTACATCATGCACTAGAACTATCATAGAAGAAGAAGAAGAAGGAGAAGGAGAAGGAGAAAGCCCATGTTCAGCATTCAAGAAGAGTGCTTACCTCTTGTAGAATCTTCCTTGTCTTCAAACTTCTTGTTTCCTTACTTGTTTGTGGTTGAAAAGCCTCCTCTTGATGTCCTTCTAGCTCTCCAAACTCATAGCTCCCTTTTTCTCTAAGTGTAAAGTGCAATTAACCTCCCCCTATGTGCTGAACATCACGTCCTTTATATAGAGAACTGACTCCCCAAACCAATGGCTAAGATTAATTCATTAAACAATAATCCTAGGACTATTAGAGACTCTCTTGGTGCTCAAACAACTCAAATTTACACACTCCTAAGAGAAAACAAGTTGTAATGGCAGAGGAAACCGTCAAAAGAGGGAGAGAAGAGTCAGAATTTGAGTTGAGGACGGAGTCTCTCGGGTGACCATCTAGGCCTAGACAGTTAACCGTCTGCGCTTGGACAGTTGACCGTCCAGCCCCGGACGGTTACCCGAGGGCTCTCCTTATTTCACTCCGGTTTTGACTCCTACTCGCTGTAGAAGTCCTAGAATGTTCAAATTAAGTCCAATTTTGACGAAATAAAAGCCAAAACGACCGTGTTTCGAAGGGGAACACATTTCTAAGTATTTTAGGACAAAAATCCTTAACCATTGGTGCATGGTTAGGTTTTACAAAGGTGGTTAACCATGGTGTTTCACCGTCACTAAGCTGGGTTTGTACACAAGGTCAAACCAAATGCTTTCCCAATCGAAATTTGATCTTTCTAAACATACCTAGGATGTAAATAAAGCCCAATTGAAGTTAAATGAGAGAAAATTGGTTGGGTCTTATGAGTCAATTTGAGCAAACCAAGAAAGGGTCTTTTAGCCAACCCGAACCATTATGAGCCGAATTGATCTTAAACCATCAGTTCATGAAATTGAACCTATATATAGACTCTATGTAACCATATGAACTCAAAGGAATGACTCGGGATTTATTTCAAGGTCAAAAGGAAAATATACGGCTTAAAAGGCGATTATGCCCTTAAAGTCGCAAAAGTTCTTATTGACTATCAAAATGAACTCCAAATCACTTCAAAATTCATACACATGATATTCAATGCCATAGAAACTCAATGCAAAAGACTAGACTTAAAAAGGACTCAAAATCCTACATGAAATGATATGTCCTAACTATGGTGACAAAAATGGGGTGTGACAAAGCCTATTAAATAGGCGCTAGGGGGTGCAGGGGAATTTTTTTTCCTATGAATACCTCCCCCCATTTCATCCATTCCACACATCTCCCAATCTCCTCTCTTAAGCTCTCTCGAACCCTGCACAATTTTCTCCGTATTTTGACTTCCAAACCAGATTCCTAACCTCGAGTCCTATCCCTACGCGATCCTTCCTTTAAAGCACCTTGCAAAGAGGAAGCTTTGTAGTAACTCTCTCTCTCCCAATCATTTTCCCGATACTTGACTCGTAGAGATAAGGTGCACTCATAAACTCCCATATTTATATGTTTCAAACTAAAGATATGGTGGGTAGGGCTTAAACGCTACTTATCCCTTCGTCGATATAGTTGCAGAGTGTAATAAGTAATTTTTACAGTTTAAAACATATAAAATCAATACAAATTGCATATTAACTGTCAATATAAACTGTTCGGGAAGTGGTTGCCTGCCCGGTCCTTCAGGGAAAACACAACAACCCTCCGTAGTATCAACTGCTAAATCAAACTACTTTATTTTTCAAGTCAACTATACAACTATCTTATTCTTTATTTACGAATGGCGTACGCATAGGATGATCTATATACTTATGATATCAATATGTATTTTTGGTCTAGCATTTGCCTTAGTGACTACCACTATCACCCATTGTAACACCTGTTATATTATCAATAAATATGAAATTCTCTATACATCCTATATATATTTACTTGTTATTTTTTACAGTTACTATTTTCATATGATTTTGCTAGAGTTAATGAGTCCTTCTCATGACTCAAAAAATAGGCCATGACATGTCCATAATAAAATGTAATTTATATAGAAAATGATGTGATTTATAAATAAAATCACAATTTAAAGAAATATTTTTAAGAAAATCCGACATGATCCCGTATAAAAATAGGACATAGTAAGTTATTGACTTTTCAAACCTATGCAATTAAATAAAAAATCATACAACCATCCACAGATAATTCATTAAAATAAATTGGCATTCTAGTTCCACAAAGTTCTACCATCAATACATGCAGTATAAAAATACATTAAGGCTATTGAAATAATATACAAACCATAAATTATACAATAAACATCTGCAATGCAATGCCCATGCTAACCCTGATGTGATGCCTCCTCATATGAGTCATCATTACCTTGCTCAAAATCTGCGAAATGTTTTAAAATAAAGTGTGAGTAAAAACTCAGTAGGTTACATTTTTGAAAGATATATACCAAAGTTTTAAAATAGTTTTAAGCAATAATAAACGATAAAATTGAAATCTCATTTCATAATTTAAATAAAGGGCGAGCATATAATCAATTAATTCATTATTCACCATATCTGGTAATCCATAACCTCAGTATTTCAAATTGATAATCCTCCCTAGGTCATGTGGGGCCCTTACGTGGAACTACAATAATCTCAAGAGGAAACACGGCAAGACATCCCTACATGGGACCGTAGTAACCTCACTTCGAGTCTACTTCAAGTAGATCAAGACCAAAGTCTTTTTCGGACTACAATAATCTTAACTCCATTGGCCCTTATCATCATAATTTCACAACAATTTTCCTATATTAATTCTCCCATAATCATTTCATAAATAATGATAAGAAAATGATTTTCAAAACACTTGTATAAAAATGACCCCTCAATATTACATGTTGACACCCCATTTTGTATCACCTAAATATTTCAAGTCCACCTTGTTAAGCCCAGTGATGAAGGGTGACCCAAATCAGAATAGCTGATGAACAATCTTTAAAGAGCCGATGTGATTGCAGTCATAGCCCAGCTCATATAACCCATTTGAAAGGCCCAGCCCATTAATTTGTGTGTACGCACCTTTATATGTGCGTATATTTGTTAATTCTTAAATCCGAATTTTTCTCTCCATTTCTCTTTGTTACCTTATGAGGATTGAGCTTACCTTGCAACCATCCTGTGACGGTTGGGGAAGCCAGATACCCTAGCATGGTTCCCCAAAACCCTGATAACTCTCCTATAAAATGAGTGCTTTCTCACTTGAGAAGGGAGGCAACTCTTACCACCATTTTTCCAGACAAACCTTAGAAGCACCAACCCTACACCCAGAGGCAACAGCTGGATCACAGAAGCTTAAAGAGAAAAGTTAATCAATATATTCGTTAGGATTCACCCAAACCAAGGGTAACGTCTCTTTACACTCATTTATTTGATTTTTGAACGATGATTAATTATTCTTTTCAAACATAAATGCATTTATATGATTCCAATGAATATGCCATGATTTAGGTCATTTAATGGGTTGAGCATGGTTTTAATAAATACATTGTAGTTCTAATCCTTGATATACCTCATGTCGTGTAATAAGCATGTTTGATATCATTTAATTTATTCCCTTGCATATTCGATTAACATAGTATTCATGATTAGGCTTCAAATAGGGTAGTGGCATAATAGGATATTTCTGTATAGTCTAGGGTTCTGTGTATCATATCTCTCTGCAAATAATGTGAATATATAGTTAGATGGCATAATCAATTTCATTCATTTTAGTCATTTTCCGAGATTGAATCTGACATGATATGTGCGTACGGATAAACTAAAGGTGCGAACACACCTTCATTTTATGCGTACGCATATTCCATGTTCTGTGCTAATCTGTTTTTGTTGCAGGCAGTGGTAAATTCATTCCTTTTGTATATCCACTGTTTATTCTTTTTATCACTGTTTCCGTTTGTAGACACCCCATTTTTATCCTAGGAGTTCATGAACTCATTTCATGGGCTTTTGAAGCATTTAGAAGTTTCTAAGCCTTGAAGGACACTTTTGCCCTTTAAGTTTATGAGAATAATTCATTATTGCATGCATATTTTTGTTTTATTTTTGCATTCCATCACTTGGATTTAGTTTCTAGGTGCATTTAGGATATATGTGTGCAATTTAGTTCAATTCCAGATAGGTTTGGATAGT
Source organism: Liquidambar formosana (assembly GCA_039720395.1). Classification (NCBI taxonomy): domain Eukaryota; kingdom Viridiplantae; phylum Streptophyta; class Magnoliopsida; order Saxifragales; family Altingiaceae; genus Liquidambar; species Liquidambar formosana. Next base: position 376,416 of record JBBPBK010000242.1, read on the forward strand.
TAATTAGAACTTTTGCGACTTAAAGGGCAATTTCGTCTTTTAACTCGTATCTTTTCCAATTGACCTTGAAACTCATCTGGATTGTTCCATTGGTCTTAAAATGATGAAATGAGTCTAATTGAAGTGCCAATTTAATTATTGAATTTTAGCTTCTGAATCACTCATATCGAAGTTAAATTGACCAAGATATGGCCATTTTAAGATAGGAGTCCGAAATAATCAAGAAATCCCAAAATTTGAGGAAACCTGAGATTGCTCTCGGGTGACCGGTTAGCCCAACCGTTTTACCCAACCGGTCCAATTGGTTGGCCTAACCGGTCTCCCGAGCACTCCATGTTTGTTTGTCCTATTTTGTAGTTTTAACGGTTTTGGACTCTTTTACTCTGAATTTCTTCTTCCAAAAGTATTTTAAACCTATTAAGAAGTGATTTTAAGTTTTCCAACATTTAGGGGAGTTAATAATAAACTTAGATTAGTTTTATAGTGAATTAATCTTAACCATTGGTTCATATAGTTGGTTGGCTATAAATAAAGGCTCATTCATCAACATTAGGAGGACTTTTGACACTCCATATTCACTATAGAAAGGGGGACCATGAATTTGCACACACATATACACTTTGAGAGAGCATTCTATTGCATTTTTGAAGAGGAATAAGGAGTTCAAACCTAAGAAGAAGGAGGAATGCACCGAAGGTCTTTTTTGTTGTAAGCTTCTATCATCTCTTTATATTCTCTCTCTATCTTCTCATAATCAATTCTCTGCATGCTTAGGGCTTGTTATTGATTTGAATATCATTTTTACGTGAGATTATTGAGTTTATATGATTATTATTGAGTGCAAGCATGCTAGTGGAGTAGGATTTTGTGAACTGTGTCCTGAATAGTTATTTTATTTCTTTAGAATAGGGATATTTTTTGCACAGTATATTAGTTGATGTGTTAGGGTTGTTTTCTCTTTATAGTTCATTTATATGCATGATTTTAAACACTTTTCATATAGAAAACTTTCTGTGTAGGTTTCATTTTCGTGGGTATATAGATGATTATTCTTTTGCAGGATAATTATCCTTTTTAGAGGATGAGTCTTTGCATGGGTGCTTTCTGGAGTGTGTTTAAGTGTACCATTAGTTTCTTTGCATTCCTAGGTATATATTTTACGTATGACATGTGAAAAAATCATTCATGTGGAATACTTTCTACGTAAAATTATCTTAGGGTAGTTTTTCTTAAGAAAGCTCAATGTAAGGATGCTTATTTTATGTTTTACATAAAATCATTATTTAATGCATCATGTTTTATTTTATTTTTATGTTTTGGATTGTTATATAATATTTTTATCATAATAATTCATATTTAGCATATTTTTGATAGTTTTATGCATGATAGTGAGTCTAGGGCATATAGAAGCATATTAGGGTTTTGTCTTTCTTTTGATTTTTGTTTTTTGCGTGATTGTTAGCATGTTTTAGGGATGTTCAGTATTCTGTCCAAATTTGATTTAGTCTTTCTAATGATGATTTGAGCATGAATATGATTGGTTTGAGCATGATAATTGCCCTATAGCATACATAGGGTGATTAATTGGTGATTTCTCAATGTTTTGAGATGTTTTGGCATATGGTAAGTTGGTTCATGGTGAGTTTTGTATGAATTGTTTCCTTCTCCCTTTTGGGTTATTCTTTTTGCGTTGAATCATGATGAGTCTTGAATTTCTATTCTTTAAAAAAAAACTCTCTATTCTCTCCAAAGTTTCCTTTTTTATAAACTTCTTCTTAAATGGAAACATAGGATTTATGATAGTTCATTGTGAAGGGAATGACACCCTTCTTCATTGAATTACGTAGACTTTGATCCTTATATCTTTGCATGTGGGGTATGTAGGCGCTCATTTGATGTTCAAGTCCGCCCTAGGATACAAAGTATCCTAGGTTTTTTTTTTCTTTTATTCTTTATCTCTCTCCATTGCTTTCCATATCTCTGTTATTTGTTCATGGATGTTTATGAATGCTTTATGGATGTTTATGGATGAATGGATGGTTATGGATAATTCTTTACATATGCATGGTGACTAATTAGGAAGTGATTGAAATAGCCCATATAAATTAAGAGACCCATTTTGGGGCGATGTGGGTGCCTATAGGATGTTTCCTAAAACCTTCCCACATCGTAACTTAGTCTTCGAGTCCTCTCTTTGGTTGGTTAAGACTTGCTTTTCCTTATTTGGAGTCATATGTTTGGTTTTTAAAAGGTTTTCTCTAAAATGTTTTATGGTTTTCCATTTTTCCTTAAAAAATGAGGTGGCGACTGTCACACCCCATTTTTGCCACCTTAGCTAGGGTTTGTCATTGCATGTGTCTTTTTGTTTCCTTTTTGAGTCTAGTCTTTTGCATTGAGTTTCTAGGGTCCTAAGGATGGTGTGTATGAATTTTGGTTCGATTTGGAGTTGATCTTGAGGGTTAATAAGAACTTTTGTGACTTGAGGGGCATAATTGTCTTTTTGATCACAAACTTTCCATTTGACCTTGAAATGATCTCCAAGTTGCCAATTGGAGTTCATATGGTTGTATTTGAGGTATTTGTGGGATCAATTTGATGAATTGAAGGTTCGGGATTAGAATGGCTCAGCAAGGCTCAAGTTGGCTAAGAGACCTACTTCGGGTTAGCTCGAATTGGTTCATGATTTTCACTCTATGACTACTCATTTGACCTTGATTGGTCTTAATTTCATCCCCAAATGTGTTTAGGGAGGTTGAATTTCGAATTGGAAAGCATTCGGTGCGACCCTATGTGCATACCTAAGCTAAGCAATGGTGAGGCATAGCGGTTAACCACCTTTGTAGGACCCAACCATGCAGCCATGGCTAGGGTTTCTTGCCCTCAAGTGACTCAAATTACATTCCCCTTCGAAACACGGTCGTTTTGGCTTTCGTTTCGTCAAAATCGGAGTTGATTTGAGCTCGGAAACACATTTGGAAGTCAAAAGGGTCAAAAATGGGCTGAAGCTGACAGGGCCTCGGGTGACCACCCAGGCCTGGGCGGCTAGCCGCCTGGGCCCAGGCTGCTAGCCGCCCAGCCCCAGGTGGTCACCCGAGCCACTTTCCTTTTTTGAGCTTTGACGCGGCTCCTTCCCTATTTCCTCGGATTTGCTCGCCTTTAGCCGCCATTTAACCCTAATTTCAGCCCTTTTTAACCTACTTGAGCCCCAAGGGAACCTCTAAGAGCCCTTGGATCAATCCCTAGGGTTTTAATCCCAACCATTGAGGGTTTTCCCTCAATCCCTATAAATACCCCCTTATACTTCAGCAATAGGGAGGCACTTTGGAGGCACTTTGGAGGGACTTGGAGGCAATTTCTGAAGTGTGAGGCATGTGTGAGACTTGGAGGCTATGGCAGCCATCCTTAGGGTAGTTTAACCTAAACTTAGAGTGAGAGAGTGTGAGAGAAAGCTTGAAGGAAGGCTGGAGCATTGCTTGAAGGCTTGAAAGAGGTTGTTTCCAGCAGCACACAAGAGGAGGAGGACTCTCTACAGCAGCCACAAAAGGTATACCCCTCCCCCTTTCTCTCTTTCATTCAAACTAGGGTTTTTTGCATAGCTTTGCATTACTTCATGTTAAAAGCTTATTGTTTTATCATGTGTTGATGCTTCTAATGCTTAGAATACATGATTAGGATATTGTCTATGGCTGGTTTTGCATGATATAATGTCATTCTATGTGGTTTTATGAGTCTTTGTGTTTTTAGGGTTTTTTAGAGTCTTTTCTAGGGTTTTACATGGAATAGTCATTATTTCATGTTCAAGTTTGTGTCTTTATCATGTCTTATTGCTTCTATTAGTTAGTATGCATGATTAGGATAATATTCATGGGCTGTTTAGTATGCTGGGATGCTATTCCATGTGATTTACTGCATGTTTGGGACTTTAGGGTTTCCTTAGTGCTGAAATTGGTTTTCTACATGAAATAACACTTTTGCATATTGAAGCTTGTGTTTTTATTGTGTTTTGCTACTTCTATTAGTTAGTATGCATGATTAGGATAATATTTGTGGGCTGTTTAGTATGCTAGGATGCTGTTCCATGTGATTTAATGCATGTTTGCAATTCTAGGGTTTCTCTTGTGCTGAAATTAGGTTTTTACTTAGAATAGCTATATTTCATGTGCAAGCTTGTGTTTTTATCATGTGTTGATGCTTCTATTGATTAATATGCATGATTAAAATGATGTCCACAATGAGTTTTGCATGATTTAGAGTTATTTTATGTGATTTTGAGCACAATTGTGATTCTAGGGTTTCATTCATCCTTGTATTAGGAAAGTAGCATATAGCATGATAGCTTAGGGTTTTTCTTTGTGTTTTCTTCGTAGTTGATATGTACGTGCTGCATATTTGATAACTATGATATTTTTCTGCATTCATAGTAGTGGATTTTAGTGTTTTTTGCATGTCATTGCATGTAGGGTTGAATTAGGGTTTTAGTTAGCTTATGATTCATGTTGTTGCATGACTTGTGGTTGATTTTAAACCTTATTTCAATTCTGTCCAGATCTGTTATTTGTCTTTGATATGATATTTTGAGCATGTGTTAGCCCATGTTTGGGCACGATAATGGCTTGATTTGGAATCTAGCTTGCTTGGTTGGCATTTTTGGTATGTTTTGCATGGAAATTGCAGGTGCTTTGACAGGTACAACAGGTGCAACTACCCCACCAATGTGGGGTGGTTATTTTGGCTATTGTGAGATGAAATCTTACAAATAAGGTAATTACCCTATGCAATAGGGTGGTTACTTTGACAGGTTGCTTTTGCTTAAGGTAAGTAGGGTGTGAGGGTGCCCCAATTCACCCTTCTTTCCTTCCTTTGAAACTTTCCCTTTCTCCCCCCCTAGGGTTGTTTCCTAATAGAGGGGTATGGTAGATTCTATAGTTTCCTTTCAATAAAAGATACCTTTTAAATCAAAGTTTCCATCTTTTATCAAAATTCCATATTTTACCAAAAATCTTTTGAGAATCATTTATTTTGGAAACTTACCATGTTTTACTTAAAAGGAAACTTAGGGTTTACCATAGGCCTTGATTAGGTTATAACCCTATTCCTTTTCGAACTACGTGGACTTTGATCCATGTATTTCCATACATGGTACGTAGGCGCTCTTCGTGATGTTCAAGTCCGCCCTAGGATACTAAGTATCCTAGGTTTTCTCCTCTCCCTCTTTCTTTTTCTGTTTTTCTTTGATTTACTTGGTTATATGGATGAATGAATGAATGATATGCATGCTGTCTTGTGATGATAATTGTTGATTTGTGTGTGATTAAGACTTTGATTTAGCCCAATTAAATTAAGAGACCGTTTAGGGCGATATGGGTGCCTATAGGCTTTGCCTAGAACCTTCCCATATCGTAACTTAGCCTCCGAATCCCTGAATTCTCTGGTTTCCAAAAGACTTTTTGCCTTACCATTTTAAACATGGAGTCAATCTTTTGTTTTCCTAAAACAAAACTGTTTTTTTAGGGTTTTCCTTGTTTCCTTTAAAAAATAAGGTGGCGACTCCTTTTCCTTTTTCAAACTTAAAACCCCTCGTGGGCCTTGACTCTTTTTCGGGGTCCACAGAACTGGCGACTCCACTGGGGATTTGTGGGCTAGACTCTATACAATTTGATTGGGCTAAGTTAATTTCTTTTGTTTAATTAAAATCAATCACATTGCATTCGCTTGATTGTGTGCTTTCATTTATTGCATTGTGTGCGCAAACTCTTGCATGTTAGGATCGATGTCCCTTGCCACTGACGGGCCTAGTCTCAACCTTGGTTTTCCTGATTCCATGAGTTGGGGCGAAAGCTCTCAACCTCTCTTGCCAAGTACCCTTGGGCTTGCCCTTGGGTATATTAAATGAGTTAATCACGTACTGCTGGACCCACGCGGCGTTCCTGATGCCACATGTGGTTAGGTATAAAGATTGCTCAAGCAAGTGAAGGACCCCAGCCTACCCTTATCATTAGTCCATATAGACAGACTTGTAGGACACTATGGTTTCACCCTTATGCACCCACATTGTTTGTAATGATATCATGACCGTGTTTGTGATGTGCTTAATGGACAATTAATAGAGGACCTTTGCACCCTATATCCTTAATACGTACCTTTCGCCCATGACCCTTGTAAAGGTGATTGGATTAAAAGGGACTAATTGAGTATATATGGCGTGAAGTCATTGAGACAAATATGGAAGCCTAGGACATACCCTTAGGATGAGAGACTGATTGTTCCCTTTCTTAGAGGAGTGAGAAGACGTACTGGCTTGGATCCGCGACCAGCAAGGGCGCTTAGTGAAGATTGATTCTACCAACCAGTCAGACATGGCCGATGAAGCAACTAGTGAAGGGGGTTTTGATGTTGAGACTTGTTTGAAGGCTATCATGACCAAACTTGATTACACTACTGATGTATCCGAGAGAGCATTGAAAATGGCCCAAGATATCCAACATAAGATGTCCGAACCCGAACAGAATAATGGCCGTACCCCGGGGGATAACACCGAAAATGGGACCCAGTCTGGAGAAGGCACTAAGACCAATGATGGGGGAAGCACTCAACCCAAAGGGAATGAATCACCTGAAGTTTTTAACCTAGAAGGGGCAAGTAAGGGGAAGACCTCTGATACAGACTCTATATTGGCTAGTAAGGTAGAAGCCTTGGAGAGAACTATAAAGGGAATCCGTAGGACAGATGACATGGTGGATGTACGTACCCTATCTTTGTTCCCTCAAGCTCGTATTCCACTACAATTCAAGATGCCCGAATTAGAAAAGTTTGATGGAACGCGTTGCCCCAAGACCCATTTGAAAATGTATGTACGAGCTATGCACCCTCGAGGAGCGACAGATGAACTCTTGGCCCAAATGTTCCATGAAACCCTAGCCACTTCTGCCTTAAAGTGGTTCCTAGCCTTGGATGAGAATAGAACCCGAACTTGGGAGGACATATGTAATGAGTTTTCAGAGCACTACAAGTACAACACTGAGGTGGATGTCACAAGAAGGGACCTAGAGACCACAAAACAAGGGGCTAATGAGACCTTTTCCACTTTCATTACAAGGTGGAGGCAAAAGGCCTCGAGAATGGCAGATAGACCGAATGAGGAAGATCAGATTCAGTTGGTGGTTAAGAACCTATTGCCGGTGTATCACAAGCACCTCTTTACTCACTACTTCCCTAATTTCAAGGCTCTTATAGGAGCAGGTACACAAGTTGAGGATGCTATAGCTGATGGGTCAATCAAGACAGAAGAAGTCCAAAAGAGCCGCAGGCCGAACTTTGCTGGGAAAAACAATGCCGAGGTCAATGCTATAGCCCAACCCATTCAACCTATCTCCCTAAATGACACCAACCCACCTCGCCAATTCACCGAGCTGCATATGCCACTTGAGAAAGTACTTGAAAAGCTAAAAAGCCGAGGCCTGTTGAAACCTCTCGACCCAAGACCACCACCAAACCCATTGCCCAAGAGCTACAATGAGAATGAATACTGCAAATTCCACCAAGCCAAAGGCCACTCAACCAACCGTTGCTATCGCCTTAGGCATGAGATCCAAGACTTACTTGACAAGCAAATCATCTCACCACCAACTCCACCAAATCGCCCAAATGTCACTCAAAATCCACTTCCCTCTCATAATTCATCCAACTCCATAAATGCCATTGAAGCCGACCCATCTCGACCTTGCCTACCCATAAGACAATACACTCCATTACCCATGTCCTTGACCCAAGCCTTTTACCAATGCTGTAACCAAGGCCTTATCATACCTCACCCTCTAAAGCCAAGACCCCAAACACCCCATCAATATTGCCAATACCATGGTATACCCGGCCATGACACTGATGACTGTGCTATGTTGAGAAAGGTCGTTCAAGACCTCATTGATCAAAAGACCCTACAATTGCCAGAGAAGTCCATCCAACAGCAGTTGAAAGAAAGGTATGAAGCAGGAGACCCTCAAGTGGGGTTATTGGGAGAACCTTCGGGGAAGTTTGATTACTATGTGCTTTATCCTGATCCATTGCCAAGTGAGCCCATAATTCCTACGGGCTGGGATGATATACCCGAAGAGGTGCAGATGGAGGACATTAACATGATTGAATGGGATGACCTGATGGGTGACACAAATGAAATTGATGACATATGGGCTAGTGATGAAGAAGTAGACCACATGACAAGAGGGGGCCGCCATTTCAAGCCTCCGCACTTGGAATCTGATAATCCACTGGGTGAGTTAGATAAGCGCCTTGATGTGCAAGAAGAAGAGGATGAAGTACTCCGACAATTGAAGAAGACCAATGCCAATATCACCATCTGGGGCTTGCTTATGGCCTCTCACAAACACAGACAGACAGTGCTGAAGTTGTTAAACCAGATACAGGTTCCGGTTGATTTGTCCCCTGAGGGATTGGTGAATCTAGTAAACCCTGCTCCGAAGAATTCCACTATAGTGTTCACAGAGACTGACTTACCTAAGAGTGGGCCAAGCCACTCCCAAGCCTTGCATATAACTGTTGATACCATGGGGAAGAGAGTTCCTACGGTCTTGATTGATAATGGTTCCGCGTTGAATGTATGTCCCTTGAGAACTGCAACTGTTTTGGGCTTGGGGCCCACCGATTTCACTCCATCTGGGCAGACAGTGAGGGCATATGATAATACCCGTAGAGAAGTAATTGGGATGGTCACTCTACCTTTAATCATGGGACCCACGGAGTCCAGAGTAGAGTTTCAAGTCCTGGATGTGCCGTCTTGTTTTAATCTATTATTGGGAAGGCCTTGGATTCATCCCGCTGGGGCTGTACCATCATCATTGCATCAAAAGGTAAAGTTCCCACATAAGGGAGCCATTGTTACACTTCAAGGGGACTATGATTTGAAAATGGCGGGAGTACCCGTATGTGAAATAAAACCAGAATCAATTG